>CM040244.1:80343321-80781842 GCA_022545495.1 Chrysanthemum lavandulifolium | reverse complement strand
AGTTTTACAACACAAGCTTATAAGAGAAGAGATAAAGGCGATTGAACAAGTAAACAAGCACACACACACACAATAGTATGAAACGGTTAGGCGTAATGTATGAGTGAAAGAATAACTTGAACAACCAACCCTCAAATGAGGGTTTACAATAGTTTATATAGGCAAGGAGCTAGGCAACACTCCTCTCCTTCCTATTCCTTATTGGGCTTGGGCCTCGACTTATGGGCCTTCTACATAAAGTTGGACCTTAAACAAACATAAAGGCCATAATAAAGCTACCTATTACATATGAAATATAAATACTTGAAATCTTGTTTAGGAGTGATTCCAACAATCTCCCCTCAGTATATATGAATGTAAGCGGTGAAGGCGTTGATGTAATAGTAGCGGTGGCGTCTTCGACATTCTTCTTTCTTGTGAGAGGAATTGTCTTGATTCGAACAATCTCCCGGTGTAGAGATCGTTATCTTTGAGCAGTTATGTTTTGGCGTCATCTTTAACTTTGTTCTTTGATCATTGTTCTTTGTGGTGAAAGTGATAGTATGTTGTTATGCGCATCGATGCGCCTCAGTGCCTTGTTGCTCCGGTGTCTCACGTCATTCTTCAACATGCTCACACGCTCTTTGGCGTTGGAAATCAATCTTGATGAAGTTACGTAAGTCTTTGACTTTGTAGATTCTTTGATTGATGAAGAATCATTACATTGTTGTGTTGCATTCGAATAGAACTTCCATTAGTGATGATGTTGGCATGAGCATGAGAAGAGTCGGCCACGATCATCCCGCTCCGGAGCTTCCATAAGAAAACATTGCAAGCGGTTAGTAATAAGCGGTTTCCGGCACTTACAAGTTTGAACTTGAGTGTTAACGACATAGTGTGAAAACACAACTCTAATTCTTACAAAGGCCGTTCTGAGCTGGAGTCCCACAAGTGAGATAACGCGATGTGCGAAATACATCTGATTCGGATGAGTCGTTGAGGTACACGAAGCATCACCTCTGATGTAGACCGTTTGAGACACACTCCGCGTAATCCACGGGAGTTCTTGAAGTGACTTCTTTGTCGGTGTTTGATGTTGACCTGGCGGGAGTTTCCATTCAATCACCGAGGATCACGGATGTGAACCTCTCATAAATGTTCTTGACAGTTGCTAAGATGCATGAAGGACTCGATATGAACCACTAAATCATGAAGATCTTATTTGTTGATCAACAAGTGATTAAATGTCAAGTGTTCCTAAGAGATCTTTTGATGAATCTCGTGGCTCTAGACTCAATAGTGCGTTTTGGTTTTCTGGCGGAGACTAGGAGAGGTCTCCTTCTTCAATACCGGTGATCTCTAAGAAAGCCAATAGATTATGTAGGGTTCCCTGTGAGAATGAAACAAGTTTCATTGAGAGAAACTTGAGTGGCTAGAAGGTTTAGTGCATGCGTCCTTTGGGTCCATGACGACTTTTAATCTTCAATACCGGTGTCACTAAGTGACAACCGGTAGCATATGAATTGAACCCGGTTATGCGCCTAAGTTGAATAATGCGGAGGCTATTTCTTTTCACCCTTTACTTTACATTTCTTTTTTTTGATTCTTCAACTCCTTCTTTCTCGATTCTCATTTTCTCCTTTTATAATCATTCCTAAGGACTTCTAACACTAACTAATGGTAGTGTCCTTGGGTAGATCCCTCGACTCTGGCGGATCATAGACAGTTATTCTAACCTTAGTCACCTTATAACTCCATGACTAACCTATGTTTGCCATTATAACCCTTGTAAGTTAAAATATCTCTCAAAGGGTTTGTAAATGAAAAACATGTTTGAACCACGATGAGAGATAAGTTTTGCATAAATACTCCCCCTCACATGTGCTTAATGGTTTTAATGGTTAAATGCACGGTGAGGAAAAAAGCGCACTTTATGAATTGATCCACTAAAGATAGACAATCTCCCTTGAGACACGGTTACGTTGAATAGTTAAAGAGATACATTGTCGACTTTTAGGTGACAACTAGCTCTAATAACTATCTTGAAGGTGTAGACAAACCTCGAAGGTTGTCATACCCGTCGAGTTCATGTCTATCAAGAGTTTCTCGAATGGTACTTTCTACTTGGACAAGTCCTTTGCGAGACACGTTTACATCACTAGCGAACTAGCTTGAAATTATTACCCGTCAAGGACAAGTCTTTTCGAGTTACTAACAGTTTAGTACCGTCAATTCGTAGGTTAAGTCCGAGGTACCAGATTCATTTGCATTTTGTACAACATATTTCTTATCACATAATTTTCTCCCCTCAAAATGGCATATAAGATGTTATTTTGAAACGGTTTGAGAATAAATATGACCATTTTGAGTGTTGCGGGAAGAGTGACCACTTGTGAACAATTTGTGAACAAAGTTTTCATCAAATACTCCCCTCAACTAGTGATATAAGCGGTTGAGGTTTTGAAATCATATGGGAAGTACTTGTCTTTTGAGCAAAACCTTGAAAAGTGAAAGGTTTGATAGGTTTTACTCAAAATAAGAAGCTTCGCTCCTTTTATAAGGATTGTGGCGAGGCGTACCACGGGGTCCTTTCTTGACCATTACGGGTTGTACCTTTGTTATGTGTGCACAAGCCATACACATAATTAATCATACATCCAAAATTTTATGAAGGAAACAATTCAAGGGGTACCGGGAAGTGCGGTGATATTCCCGAGAGTGCATGCAGGCGTTGAAAGCCGATGATGTTTCTCTGGGTCGACCACCAACATAGCTTTCCAATCGTGCAGGCGGTCCCCCGAACAACCGTTCATCAATCATGGTGATGATCGTTTCACATCCCTCCCGTCACGAGAATTCCGGTTTAGGATTCCCGACTTTCGGTGTATATCCTTCAATCATCGCCAATCCATCCCTAACCATCTTCAAGGTATGATCCCCAATTTGTGGAGCTCACTACGCCATTAAGCGGTTTCTTGAGTTCACTGCGGTAAACAACGCCGAAAGGTTTCTTGATGGCGTGAGTTGTTTAAATTTGGTTGATGTCGGGAAGATCAAGGCGTGGTGGAGTGAAGTTTACGTTTACGATATGATTCAACGACCATCCGGATATCTTCGACCGTTCTTTGATCACGATCGTCTAATGAAGATGAAGCCGACTTGATAAATTCACGTTGAACTTGATCGAGAATTGTCTCATACGACCACGTACTTTGGCAAGATACATGTCTTGATGTCGTTGAGGACAAGTTCTCAAAGTCGACTCGGAGAATCCATAGTCTGTTCATCTTGTCGTTTGACTATGATATTCTTTAAGAATGTGTAGTCCCACTTAGACTTGAGATCAATGTGTTTGATGGCCACGATGTCCTTGAGCTATACACTTCATGTTGAGACTTTTGAACCGAGCGACACGTAGTAGATTCTTGGCGTTCGGGCCAATGATGAATCCATACAATGCATCTTGGTCGTATGCTTGCGTTGTCGAAAACAAGTGAGTTGCACGTTCCTCGATAGCTATGCGATTAGAGTAAATGGTCGCTGGGAATGGAAGAGTCAATGATGTAGTGTATTTTCTCGAACCATCGCCACCATGGAGAAGAAATTCGGTCTTTGTTGAAGAAATATCGGAAGGAATCCTTGGTTCGTCTGCTTGGCCAATTGTCGGTAGAGGTTTGGTCGATCGGTGTAGTATGGAGGGTTGTCCCTTTGTGTGAAGTCAATGTTTGCTTCGGATTGAGCCAATCCATGTTGTTAGACATAGCTCGGCGATGTTCTCAAGATGATATTCGACCTCGAGGCGCTTTCGGGCTGTCTTTCCATAGTTGAAAAGCTTCATTCTTGATTCGCTTCAATTGATTTCGTCATTTTCTTCACATGGAACTTTTCTTGCTTGATTTTGCATGCTCCAATGTTGAACCATCTACCAATTCTTGGCTTGCATCGGGGTAGGGAGTTTGATTGACAAGTGTGGAGAACCATTCGAACTCTTGGTTTTATCGTCATCTAGCCATGATACAACTCGGTGAGTCGTCTTCTTCTTCCTTTTAGAAGGCCTTGATGATGATCTTGGTTTACGCACTTGTTTGGGTGAGGTGGGTTGTTGTTGGGGCTCGAGGACCTCTTCATCGTCACCACCCGTATACTCAAAGTAGTCACCGGTTGTATGAGTCGGGGTGGTAACTCGGAATCGTCCGAGGTTTATCGGTGAAGGCGAGGTGGAGGAGACCTTTGTTGAGAAGAAGTCCGTGGTGAAGGAGGTGGCATAGATGAAGATTGACGAATGCTTCCGGCGTTTAGGTGCGAGTCCTTATCCTTATCATCGTCATCTCTTGGCGTTTGGGTTGATCGGTGACTCCTTGCATGATGAGCGAGTTGAAAAGCAAGTAGACCTTGAAAAATTTAGCTTCATCCGAGTAAGCGTTCGGATCGCTTTGACATTTGCATCACTAGTTTAGCGATTAACTTTCAGTTGAGAGAGATCGACTTCTTTGGCCATTGTATGTTTGACCAATGCGGCGATGTTAGGAGTGAGTTGTGCGGAAAATATTTCTCTAGTCACAGGGGCGATGTCGAGAAGAAACTTGTGGGTTTGATCTCTTGCGACTTCTCCGGTTCCTTTTGGACTTTAGGAGCGATATCTGAAGGTACTTTTGAGTGTAACCTTCAATCATTTCATTCAGTTCCTCTTTTCGATGACTCTTCATGAACTTGAACAAATTCCTTTCTTTTCCATCTTGTCTTTCTCATCATTTAAGTCTTGAATTTGGTCGACAAACCAATTCATTTTACGTAAAGTATGTCCTTCTTTCGACATGTTGGATGACTTTCACAATCTTTTGATGAGTCGAGAAATCCAAGATTTAGGTGGTTTCTTCACGGATTTGGATGATGATCGGTTGACTTGGTGATGGTGGTGGTGATGAATGAGATGAAGAGTCGATGATGAGGAGACATGAGGAGACTTCATGTCCTTAGGAGTTCGGAGGTTTTCTCCTTTGAGTGTGTTGGACTGTCTAGAAGAAACTTTGTATAATCATCCTCGTCATCCTTAGACTTTTCTTTCTCGATTACTGTTTCTCAAAATCATACACAATAGTGTCCTCCACAGTTTGTTGTAGTTGCGGAAGAGTGGTGGCACCGGCTCCTTATCGGGTTGATTAACGCATCGGAGATGGTTTAGAGTGGCGACACCACTTGAACCTCGGGGCCACCCATTTGATCTTTAGCAAATTCTTGACCTTTTGAAGGTGTCGACTTTGTGAAACTTCTTTACGTATCCATGATCCAATTGCTCATCTTCATCTTGAGCTTTCATCACGAGGTACAAGTGCGAGAGTCTTCCCTTTAATAGTTTGGGGACTTGGAGGTTTTGGTCTGAGGATTTTCATCCTTTTGATTTGAGTATGAGATCTCTTCATACGTGTCGGTAGCCTCGAGTCCTCGTCCACGAGCTGTCTTTGCGGTTCGGTGAAATGATAGGAGTGGCTTCGAGGCGGAACTTTCTTCTTAGGGGTAGGTTTCCTCTTGAATAGGTTTCTTCTTTGGAACATTCCTTTGACTCTCTGTACTTGTTACACTTCCAGCACTTCCTTTTACGGTTCTCCTTACAGGTGTACGGAAGATTTTCGTCGAGATGACCAACTTTGCCTTGTCATTGCTTCCGGATACCTTTAGTACGATTCGAGCTTCGACATCTTGATTAGAAGAAATCGCGACCTGACACCTTGTTTCTTTGTGGACGTTTCCTTGATTACGGCAGAGAGAATAGGTTCCGTCAACATGTCGTGATTGTCGGGGTCATTGAGCCTCTTGGGAATGTCGGGATGAAGTCAAGTGCTCTGGATCAACAATTTGGTATATCGATGTAGGAATCTTTGAGCCAAGTTTGTTGAGAAATGACATCATGTCATCCCAAATCGAGCTTCGATAGCGATGTGTTTCTTGTTGACCAATGCCCGAATATTTGAAGTTCCATGAGCTTAGGGTGCTCATAGCATTGTCACGACCGAAGCAGACTTGGTGATGATCATGTAGAGAGTTCTCCATGGTTGAGGAATACTCTTAAGCTCTACGTGAGAATGCTTGTTGATTACTCCTGTAGCCTCGTCATAACCGATATCGATTAAGAATTGGAGAGTGAGCTCTTGTTGGTGAGGCATATAGTTTGGTTGGTTCGACTTGAGAATTAGGAGAACACCCTCAAGTCTGCGGTGTAATGATGACTTGTTTGTGATTGAGTCACCGTCGCGCGGTTTGTCCTTTGACCCTTTCCATAGTGTTCGAGCTGTTGGATGTAGATCTCGGGGGCGGTTGCGAGTGAGTAAGCATGTTACGATACGGATGAGTCCTCGAATATCAATAGCAATAAGACATGAAGATTCCGAGCAAGTGAGGGTGTCAAAGTCAACACGGAGGTTATTCTTTCCTATCTTCATTGGATAGCCATGAGGATAGATATCGACAATGGAGAGAACTTGGTGCATCCACATTCATTTGTTCGACCATGTTGTGATGCGAAATAACATTAGCCAAAAGAACCAACATATCGAAAGACATAATGTTAGTCAACGAAGGTCTTATTGTCTAGTTATTGAATGTATAGTGATAATGATTATTACGAGTCCTAAGTTACTTGTATGTTCAATAGTTCAATGATATCGTGAAATGTTTCGTGAGTTAGTTAACTTTAAGTTTTAAAGTTTATTTTATCACTTATTGTTCACAATATATCAAGACAATTTAAGTTTATTAGTGACATTTTGGATTCGTGATGATATGATTAGTTTATTTACAAGTTTGTACAAGTAACAATTCATCATGAAGGTCAATCCGAGGATAAGCGTAGTTTTGGCAAAGTTATGCGTGAGCGGGAATGATATATGATTAGGCGTAAGCTTCGCGTAGAACTCTAACTACGCGTAAGAGATGTTACAGCGTGGGAAAAGAGACCTTATGCGTGGAGCTTATGCGTAGGCATATATTAACCTTACGCGTAAGGCTACTCGTGAGTTGACCTTATGCGTGGGGTCCTTGTTCGCATATCCTTCACGGGATACGCGTAGTCCATTGTAGAACCTTAGCGTAGAAGCTACGCGTAAGACAAGTCTTCGCGCAACAATCTCGCGTGGGTGATCCTTATCGTAGATAATCAAATGACCTTGATTACGAATTATAAGTGTAGCAATCACGAAATAAATTTATCAAATCATCAATATTAGCACTCATATTCATTTCAACAACAATACATGGCATGAATCATTCATAAAAGCGATTCTGCGTAGAATATCTTACGCGTAGACTAAACCCTAATTCTCTCGCGTATCAAATCTAGCCATGGATTATGCACCAAAGTTTTTACGGTATATCATAGAAGTTGTGAGAGCATGTAGACCAAGTTTTAACACTTATTATGCGTTGAATCAAAAATACCCAAAGTTTATGAACTTTAAACCCTAGTTTGAATTGATGACCAATTCGTGTTTACAGGTGGCTATAGACTATGGAAATCATCAATTCAACAACGCAAAAGCATAACCCAACTATCTTTTAACCAAAACACATCACATTCAAAAATACCCAAATCGACTTATAAACCCTAATTTTCAAAGAATCATCAATTAGTGTTTACGGGTGGAATTTGATGGTTAAAAAAGTATCATTGATGTAATATGAGCGTTTTGACACAAACCATTTAACCACAAACACACAACAATGATCATGTGTTCATACGCTTATCGTAGAACACAAAATCGAGATTATACATAGTTTTAGCCGTTGGATTTTTGAAAAATTAAAACCATTGCTTAAAAACATGTTTAGATCATTAAATCACTTACAATTTGATGATCGAAACACGGATTTCTTGAATGAATATTAGGCGTAGGATGATAATAGGGTTTAGTAATAAATGTGAGTGAAAGTTAGGTGGAGGTGTTTTATTAAAAATAACTTTAAACTTTTGGCGTTTTAGTCCCTCCACTTTTCCTTTTCAAACCAAGCCATTTAACTTCCATTTTGGTTACCAAGCGAAGATTTTAGGAAAGAAACATGACGACCTCCCCTCGACTTGAGAAAATAATGAAAGGTTATTAATTTAGGTCCGAGGGTGTCTTTGAACCGAAAATATACCACCATTTGTAACATAATCAACGAGATGTGGTAACATGCAAGTACAGATGTTTTGAAGCAGTTAATGGATTATTTTCTCCCCTCAACACTTGATCGGAAAAATCTTGAATTTTGAAAGATTAAAGTGTTGTGGAAGAAATGTACTTGCCATGTTGAAAGAAAGATAGATTGGGAGAATATTTTTGTTGTTTTATCGGATTTTATATTTTTGTATTTTGTTTTGAAAATTTATTTACAAAAGATGTTTTGGTGTTTGTGGGTTTTAAGGCTGTTTTAAGAGGTCATCAATTCCTCTTGAGTCAAACACCTCATACCAATTCGGTGGACCAACTCATTAAACCTAGCGGGAGGCAAGGCTTTGGTGAGCAAATCGCCAATTGGTATTGATACCCCAAGTATAATTCAACGGTACCACATTCACGTGGTCCTTGATGAAATGATAGCGTAGATCGATGTGCTTTGATTTAGTCTTGAGCGAGGTTGCGAGATTGCAATAACACTCCGATTGTCATGATACATCGGGATTCATCAAATACATAACCATAGTCTTTGAGTTGTGTTCTCATCCAAATGACTTGAGCACAACACGCGGACATGGCTACATATTACCTTGATTGATGATGGCGATGTACAAATCTGCTTCTTTGATTGCCAAGACACCGGTTTATCACCAGAAATTGTAGTGCTCTGAAGTACTTTTCCTTGAGTCTAGGCATCCTGCGTGATCGGCGAAAAAGCGATTAGTTCAAAACGAGAATCCCGGATACGGATCCCCAAATTAATGGTTCCCTTGATGTATCGGAGGATTCTTTTAGCCTCGAGAGGTGGGTTTCGGTTGGTCATGACGATAGCGGGAGCATAGATAAGCGGCAAAGACAATATCAGTTCGCTGGTTGTTAGATACATGAGAGACCCAATAATACTTGGTATTTGGTAGGGTCAACCAATTTCCATGTAAATCGACATCTAATTTCTTGGTATGAGCCATTGGTGTGGCATAAGTATCACGGTATTCATTCCAAATTTGTTTAACAGTTCAAGGGCATATTTGGGTGACTCAAAAAAATACCACGGGGTGATTGATGAACTTGCGGTCCTAGAAAGAGCGTAAGTTCACCCATCATGGACATTTCAAAATTTTTCTTCATGAGTTTTGCAAAAGCGATTGAAAACTTTTATGTGTTGACCCAAAATGATGTCATCCACGTAAATTTGAACAATTAAGATATGTGCCCGTGATATTGTATAAAAGAGTTGGGTCAACCGAGCCTTTGGTGAAATTATTGGCAATGAGGAAAGATGATAGCTTATCGTACCATGCAGGGGCTTGTTTGAGACCATAAAGAGCTTTGTTCGGTTTGTAGACATGGTTCGGGAACTCGGGATCAACGAATCCATCGGTTGGTGACATAGACCGTTTCTTTAAGTTGTCCATTGAGAAAGCGCCGTTTTGACATCCATCGATGAACCGTCATATTCATATGAGCATGACGCGAGAAATATCGAACGACCTCAAGGCGAGCAAGCGGAGCAAAAGATTCTTCAAAGTCTATTCCTTCTTCACGGCGATAACCCTTAGCAACTAGGCGTGACTTGTTTGGATAACATTCCCTTGACATCAATTTGTTTTCCAAATCCATTTTAGACCAATGGCGTAGACCCTGTTGGTCTTTCAACCGGTTCCCATACTTCAAGGCGTTTGAATTGGTTGAGTTCTTCTTGCATGGATTCAATCCGGTTGTCTTTTGTCATTGCGTCTTTAATGTTTTAGGTTCAGTTAGCGGCGGTGAGTGCATAAATGCAATGTTCACCATCGAGTGAAGCGTTGTCTCGTAACGGTTGGTTGATTCGGGTTGCCAATAATATTAGCGGAGGATGGTCTTTAGTCCATCTATGTGTAGAGGTTGATGTTGGTATACATTGTGCGATTACGAGGATTCAAATGGTTTGTTGAAGATTCGCGACATCTAGTGCGGCGATCTCATTAGCAAGCGGGTTGAAGAACGCATTTGGATCAAAATCTGCGGTGGGGTACTTCATTGAGAATATCATCATTTGGTTCATCATTGTTGGGCGGTGTGTTCAAGCTGTTGTGTTGGAGTCAATTGGTGTAGGTGCATCTTCAACGATAGTTGTTGTAGCAGTGTATCGGTATAGGAATATTATCGGGGGTTGTGCGGTGAGCAGCGGATACACTAGAGCACGTTCATCAATATCGTCACGAGCGGAGGAGCAAATAACCTTTCCATTTGTTGTGAGTTAGGCGAGGGCTTTCTTGGTGATGATGGGGTTGAGGAAGTTTAAGCGGTTGTGACGGGTTCTAAGTTGTTATACTCGAAGCCATTTCAGTGAGTTCATCGAAATGAGCATGAATCGTTTCCATTACCTCCTTAGTTCGACGATTCCAGTTCGGAAACCTTTAGAATTGTCACGGTATCCAATAAAGACTCCAATATCGACTTTTGCTTTGAGCTTTCCAAAATCATCACGATCATTATTCGGATAGCAAAGGGATCCAAATACATGAAAGTGTTTGAGGTTCGGTTTATAGTTGTGGACAAGCTCAAAAGGTGTTTTGTTGTGGCGTTTGTGATCATGGAGCGGTTTTGAGTATAGCATGCGATGAATCGACACGCCCATAAGTGTCTGGAAGTTTAGCATTGATTAACATTGTTCTTGCGACTTCCACTAACGTTCGGTTTCGTCTTTCAACAACTCCGTTTTGTTCGGTGTCCGTGCAATAGATGTTTGATCTTTGAATTCCCACTTTCTCATAAAATTCACGAAGGGTTTTGTTAACAAATTCGGTTCCTTTTGTGCGTCCGAATAATCACGGCGGTGTTGCGGGTGAACTGTATCTTTGTGAAAGGTGATGATCATTTGTGGAGCTTGGTCTTTGCTACGAAGAAAATAGACCCAAGTCCATCGTGAGTAGTCATCAACAATTACTAAGATGTAGCGTTTGCCGTTGATCGTTTGCACGCATCGGGCCACACAAATCCATGTGAAGAAGATGAAGCACATCTTTGAGGCGTGTTCCACCTTTGAAGGAAAATGAGCACGAGTGCTTTTCCTTGTTCACATCTTGAGCAAAGGTGATCTTTTGAATACCGGAATCGTGGGAGTCCTTCAACTAGTTTGTGTCGAGCAAGGTTGGTGATGGTTTGAAAGTTTAGATGTGAGAGCAGCGGTGCCATAGCCGAGATTTTGTTGATGTTGCCTTAGAAAGTAGCGGATGGGAGAGGAAGCAACCATGTCTTGCATAGAGATAGTGTAGAGACTAGAATTACGCGAGCCGGACATAAGGTCGTTTCCTTGTAGATCACGAATGAAACAAGTTTTCTCCACGAAAGCAACCTCCAAATCTCCATCACAAAATTGACCTCTTGAAAGCAGTTGTGACCGGGGCCTTCCACATAGTAAACCCTGCTGATTTCGATGTTCCCATTAACATAATCTCCGTAGCCCATGATGGGTGCAGTGATCGTTCGAATCGGCGGTGCCAATGAACTTTGCAATAAAGTTTGATAACAGTTTAAGGTTGCTGTCATGTGTCGGGAACATCCGCTATCAACAATCGAGAGAATGATCATATCACTGCATTACACACGACGACACGGATGGAATAGAAGTAGATGTGGAACCCGAAATGTTAGAGGGTTCAAGCGGATATGTTAGACACACACACATTTATAATTTTAGGCATCCATTTAAATCCTAGTGTGTTATATATCCATTTCGCCATCTATAACTACTCTTTGCTTTAGTCTTAGTGAAAGCACTAGGTGGTACTACATTCTTAGGAGGTGAGCGGGAGCTCTTGTGATAGCAATGGTTGCCTTAGAATCTAAAGATGGTGGTTTACCAAGCACAGACTTAGAATGATTAGTGGGCCTAGAGGTATTCCAATTCTTAGGATTCCGTAATCGAGAGATTATAGCTTTAGCAACACATTTGTCATGACATTCAGAATTCATACTCTTTTGACAAATAACACAAGGTGCATCAGACTGAATATCAAAAGTACTCAACGGTTTAGCATTCGTTACATCACTATTTCTATTACATTTGATAGACGTAACATCTATAGTGGAAGCAACATGATTTTTATTCGAGTCCTAGGGTGTTCTTCTACTTTAGCATTCCTTATTGATCTTTTCTTAGGTCATGACTTCCTATTCTTGATTTAGTGCTCTAGGTTGTGAAGTGCGGACGTTTGGAAAAGATGCAACTATTCTGTTCGATGAGGGAAACACATTAGCAACTTGTGATTTGGCGGTGGGAATTCTAGGTTCACGATTACTAAGTGTATTGGTGCTAATCTCTTAATCACGATGGCGGGAGTTGTTCATACTTTCCTAACATTTCCGTAACTTAGAGATGGTGTGAATCGGATCTTGATTTTGAGCGAATATTACCGGCAAAATTCATGACTTCACTAGTGTGAGCAAGATAGTGATCAAGTTCATTAGATGCTTCATCTCGAGTCTTTTGAGTAAATCAAATATGACACCATATTCTGTTTAACTTTTAAAAGTTCTTGTTCATATTTTGAGATTTGACTTTTCAAAGACACGTTTTGATCATCCAGTTGCTCAAATTTAGGATCGAAGATTTTGCACTCAATTGAGCGATTTTCTTTTGAAAACTAAGTTGATGGTTGTGAATATCTTTTCACACCAATGAAACGACGTTTTGCATTGTAAATTTCCGTGTGTAATCGTTTATTTTCGACTTTTAAAGACTCGATCTGAAGCACATTATCGGTGTTCTCATGATTACAACAGTTTCAACAATATCGGCGAGAGATATGATCGGATGCATATGGCAGCGAATATAATAGCACAACATTATGGATATCAAGACGAGATAACATCTTCCAAGAGTCGATCAACATCTTTTCTCAACATTTTCTTTTTGCGTTTTGTGTTAGTAATAGATGTTTACATTTTTCTCGGCGTTTTCATTACCCAAGTTCCTTATGAAAATCCTTTTCGAGCAATTGCACAACTTTTCAAGTTTTTAACATTAGGTAAAGATTTTTACGAAAGATGTCTCTTTGTTCTCGCGCGAGGCGATTGAAAATGTTCAACTTTGATTTGAGCGATATTCTATCTCATGTTGTAAAATTTTGAGGTCGACCATGAAAATGTCAAAATATCGAAGGATTTTTCGATTTTCGGGTTTTGAGTTTACTTCACTAATGGAAGGTAAAGGACCATAAGTTTGTGCAAATTACATTTTGGGATTAACATGAGAAGACTCGGGTGTTTTGATGATAACCCTTGGTGTGTTAGAAGAATCCGTTGGTGTGACGAAAGTGACCGCGTTTTATAATTAAAGGTTTGTTGTAAACAACATTTTTAATTTTGATCGACTCTCGTCTTACGCATCTAATTCCTCTTGACGATGATATTCAACAACACTCATGTGATATTATCAATTTTGTATTACTTTGGAAACTGAGGAGTTGGTTTGAATGTTTTTAGTGAAAGCTTTGGTTTATGTCGGCTAGATTTTTCCATATCCATTTGGATTAGGTTTTAAGGTAAACTTTTCAATAGTCATTCTTGATTCACCATGTTTGTAAACAACAGTTTTAAACTCTTTAAGTTTGTTTTGCAAACCGAGAATTTTGCAAGAAGGTCATCTACCGATTCGTTGAATGCTTTTTGTATGCGGAGGCTGTTTTGACAATTTAACAACTCACCTTAGCATTTTGATTTTCCAAGGTGAGGCGTTAATTTGCTTTTTATGTTCATGTTTGATTGTTCTAATTCGGACAACAAAGCATTCTTTGAGCGGCTAGATCACGCATGTCTCTCTAAATATTTTTCGTTTTGATGAGATTTTGCAAAGCGGCTTCAAAACCTTTTCACGGTTTTCTTGAGTTTTGAAAAAGTTGAGTTGCATTTGTAAACATTCAAAATCCTTGGTTAACGATGCATTTTACTTTTAAGGATTGATTTAATGCATAACATTCCTCCATTTTGATTTTATGGTCTTGAATTAACCGAGCAAAATCCGGATGAGGCAACAGATCATCTTGTTCAACGTGAGTCTCAACATGATCATTCTTTAGATCCTCAAATGCGACTACGGAGTCAATTTGATTATCAAAGGAAACCATGAGGTCATCTTGATCGTCAAATGTAACTCTGAGGTTAACGAAAATCATCGAAGAAGATGTAGAAGACTCATTTTGAGCGATCGATCCGTCTTGGGATTCGAGATATTGGCGGAGATATTAGTTCGAGATATGATGATGGTTTGTTGGGTACACGAGACAAGCCATCGATGTCATCTTGGGCTGTATCACTCATGTGCAACTCATGCATATTAGCCATCAACATAACAATTTGCATTAGCTGCAAGTCCTCCATATCATCATCGAGTGCGCATCGCCATAAAGCTCTGTTCTTTGTTTGTGAGAGATCCACCGACTTCATCCTTAAGAGCCAAAAGTAAGGCCTCTTTGAAATAAGCCACGCCCCTAGTCCTTGGCTTTGGGCATGCATTAGCCAGTGTCCCTTCTCATTGCGGTTGTAGCATCGAAGACCATTTAACCGATTACGAGCATTTCCTGTTCCACCACTTGAGCTCTGTTGTTATTCCTACCCGACATTAAACCCTTGACCACCGCCCATCGGCGACCATAATCACGATTACGAACTTCAACACGTCCATTGTTCATGACTTGAGTCCGTGTGTTAGATGAGGAGCGAATCGATTGTTGGATTTGTTGGTGTATGACCAAAAGCATTAGCAATCATCACAAATCCTTGTTGCAATGCTTGAGCGGATCTGTTTCCTCGGTAGCTTCAACGACATATGCTTGAGCATTGTTCTTTGTATGGAACCAATTGATTTTGTTGAGGTTGAGGTTGTTCTTTGTGAAGGTGTGTTGGAAGCAGTTGGTTGAGTTCTTTGGTTGAGAGGATAATTACATTGAGCATATAAGGCAAGTTGTTGATTGTCCGGTTGTATTGTTTAGCAATTTGAGCACGGAGAATCCTTTCCGATCAACTTCCTTCTCATGAGGCTTCAAGTAATCGTACAACAATCCATAAGTAGAATGATGCATATTCTTCGCAGCGGAGAAAATGACATACTTCTCCCATTACGGACCAAGACTACTCGGGAACTTAGTATTCACTTTGCAATTCTTGGCATGATGATGTTGTGTTTATCCAAATCATTGATGATGTCGAAAATCGATGATGATATGACTCGAGTGTCTCTCGGGTTCAATCATGAAGTGTTCATAAGCCAAGTAAATTTTGGATTCCAAATCCTCACGATTGAGTCCGATCCTTCCATAAGAAGGCGAATATGATCCCACATTTTTGTGCGGTCTTTTGAGCATCAACACTACGAAGAATTGGGTTTGGTAATCCTAAGAGGATGTATTCCATTGCAAGTTCATCGACTTCATAGTGTAGAAGTTACGTAGGATTTAAATGCAATGATAGCAATGTTGGTTTGTTCATCTCTTGGTGGAGCAGTTGGATCTCCGGGTACAATGACGGTAGGCATCTCAAATGGACCTTCAAGATAACCTTCTTTAAGAACTTTCCATGTGGCTTCTTTGGATCACGAACCTAAAGAACCTTATCACCCATTGATCGTAGTTTCTGGAGTGAGCATTGGAGGTCTATCAAGTGATCCGACTTCATGAATTGATTGTTGGCTGCTTAAAGCTTCACACATCTTTGCAAACCAAGTGGGTTCCTTCATAGTGCTTCGTGATGGATGTTGATTGAAATCGTTTGTGTAGGGTAGAGTTTGAAGACTTGGTGGTGGTTGAACCATTTGTGGTTGTGGAATTGCCCCAAGTTGTGGAGTATGTTGCTGATTAAATTGTTGTTGATAAATGGCTTGTTGTTGATTCCATTGTTGATGTTGTGGAGTTAATTGTTGTTGTTGTTGATGATTATAAGTGTGAGGGAAATAGTTAGAGTATGGTGGTTGAGACATGATGATAAACTTGTGTGGTAATAATGGATCTTTGTAGTCGAATGAACCTTTGTTGATGAAGTGTCCTTAGGCGTAGAAAAGACAAGAACCAAGTAGCACTTATGCGTAAAAACACCAAAAGTTACGGCGTAACAACGAGGAGTTCTGCGTAGGTTTTAGCTTCTGCGTAAGTAGGATAAAAGCACTAAAGTTGGCGTAGACAAAGTTAGGCGTGAAAGTTATGCGTGGGATTACCTTGTCGTAGACCTTAGTTTACGCGTAAAGTGAATCTTATCGTAGAATTTCTCGCGTAAGCTATCTTATGCGTAATTTTAGGGTTTTGCCCAAATGATCTTTTACACTTCACGGTGCAAAAGATATCCAAAGTCGACGTATTTTCGGACTTATCCAAGTAAGAAAACACGGATTAAACCGAAAATTGAAGATCAAACCAAGGAACAATCTTACGCGTAATATTAGGGTTTTGATACGCGTAGGATTACTCGTAACTTTGATTACGTCCAAATGTGTTTCTAAACCGGTTTTTGTTATGGAATAGCTTCAATAGTACCAAAAGAACACAAAAGTGTGAATTTTGATGTACCAAACGCTAAGCAGAGTTACGCGTGAGCGACACCCACGAACAAAACAAGCTTAAAAGCGTAAATCCACGCGTAAAGTTTGAAACTTTTGCCAAAAACAAGTATTTTAACACCTCAAAACATTGAAAGTACAAGAATCTTGGATTAAAAAGTGTAAAAGCGAGTTTTAAGATAACCAAAGATAGCGTTATCTCTACGCGTAAGATTCAAAACCAAAACTTCAAAAACAAACTAGTACACCCAACTATTTGGCGATTGATACCCTTTGTTAGGTCACTAGTTTTACAACACAAGCTTATAAGAGAAGAGATAAAGGCGATTGAACAAGTAAACAAGCACACACACACACAATAGTATGAAACGGTTAGGCGTAATGTATGAGTGAAAGAATAACTTGAACAACCAACCCTCAAATGAGGGTTTACAATAGTTATATAGGCAAGGAGCTAGGGCAACACTCCTCTCCTTCCTATTCCTTATTGGGCTTGGGCCTCGACATGGGCCTTCTACATAAGTGGACCTTAAACAAACATAAAGGCCATAATAAAGCTACCTATTACATATGAAATATAAATACTTGAAATCTTGTTTAGGAGTGATTCCAACAAGATTATCATTTAGTATTTCATATTTGCTATTCTTGTACTCTTGGTTGGTATTTTTCCATTGTTTATGATATTGGTTTGGCGTAGTAATTGAAGTTTACCTGACTTGTTGTTCTGACATGCTTACGCTTCTGTTCATGCTACCATTAATGATGGAATTTGATTCAACTTATGTTATATGTTTAGTTGACTTGTTTTGTTGCCATGCTATATTCTTGTTCAGTTAATTCATTCAGTTATGATGTTCATTTGGTTTTCCTACCTGATACCATTGACTATCATGCTTATACTTCTATTAGTATTTCCGCTGTTTATGATACTTGTTCTGTTTATTAACTGTGGATTATCTGACTTGTGCTTGCCATGCTTACATTCGATTTAGTTGCTTACACCTGTTTATGGAATTCAGGTTAGCTTATATCTATTCGATTATATGATTTACTTGTTTTGCCATATTTATATTTAGTTGATCCATGATCGATATGCTTGTACACTTTTGGTTACTTGTTTTGCTTATGATCATTTATCAACTTCTATTTATTTATGTCCGTATTTGTATGTTTGGTTATTTTATGTGTACTTATATATGTTCGCTGATGCGCTGCTTTGCTTTGGTCTCCTTTGATTTATGTTCTTCTGCTTATCTGTTAATATTGTGTTCTGCAGGTTCCTTATTGACTCATTGTGATCATTCGTTACGACCTTATTATCAGTCTCCCTGTTCCGTTTTTGTATTTTTGATTACGTTTAGCTTTCGTTTTGTTATATCCGTTCACTGGGATTTTTAAGCTCAGCCACATTTTCTTTTCCATGCGGCAGGTACCAAGTAGGGCGCTGGGCTTTGATGGGCTGAGAGTAGGAGATTTTGAGTGAACCGACCCTAGTTTCCCTTATCTTATTGGACTCTTTTTGAATATCATTGTTTTGATATTTCACTTCTTTTAGACATGTTGGTTTATGTATTTCCTTTTGAGGTCATATGACTTGGTATGTTATTTTGTAAAACTTCCGTTTGTGTATTATGCTTTGTATGACACCATAATGTGACATTTTGACCCGTTTTCGGGTTGGGGTGTTACATAAAGATGCCAGAGACCATGACGTTGATGATAGGAAGACAACTACACGTTATTACAACAACAACAACAAGAACAAAGAACAAAGAATGTAAAAGACTTAAGATGTCATCAGCTGAGAATGTCAAAGAACAAAAGACGTCAGAACACCTATAAAATGAAGACCATGATGACCAACACTTAGTGGGAGATTGTTGAGATTACGTGTAATCACTATAAAGTGTCGGTCATTATATTATGTAATAGGTTGTCTTAGTTATAGGCTTATATGTTGATAAAATCGTTTATAAGCTCAGCTAGGGATCAATAACAAAGATAATAAACATAATATGCAGCGGAATAATCAAAACAATACTTTGTTATTGAACAAGGTTTTCAATCACTAACACTAACTAATCTTAGACGTTTATAGGAACACGTCTACTAACTAAACTAATAACCAAGGCGTTTACATGAACATACGCCTAGGACACACACACACCCCTTTAGTCGACTACATTATGGAAGACTTAATTAAAAACCTACACCTATGTCCTCTTTATATACTAGAGGATAAGGACTAAATAATAAAACTTCCATTGCAAGCAAGTCCTTCCATCTTTTAGTAGGTTTCCTTCTTGTCATATTAAGTCCCTCTTGTTTCATTCTTTTTGTCTTGTCAACTCAAACGTATAATTCCCAACAATCTTCCCCTAGTTGATAATGACAAAACCATTCTTGAACGAACTTCCCTAGACGAAGTAGAGAAATTGAGATCAATAAATCTCGCCATAAATGAAACAAGTATATCTTCCTTTGTCTTCCCCTTAATCCATGCCATGTCACTCAAACATCTCTTCCCCTTTTTGTTATTATCCAAATAGGGAACATATGCAAATAATGATCTTGACCACCACGAACCAATATCATAGTTCCAATCTAAGCCGTCCAATGTTTAAAATCGCCCACCATTACGCATCATAAGAAAAATGGATCCAAACCAGTAGAAAACTTCAACTAGCAGTAGTAATAATGATCAACATATATTCGTAGTAAAAATCAAAAACTTCCCCTTGAGTGATGCATGTACATCAATGATTCTTCAAAATCTGTAGGCTTTATGTAATGATTACTTGTAAAGATAACCAAATATAACAAACTTGATGAAGAAGTAAAATTTCCCAAACTTGTGTCTTAAATCTTTTACAATCCACGGAACTCCATACTTATACCTACCAAATATAAATAGACCGCAATCCCTTGACAAGAATCCTCAACTAGTATGAGACACTGAGCACTACAATGTAACTCCTTTAAGTGATAGACAATGTGTGCATAGAGCATCATAAGAAAAATCACACATTGCTAGATTCAACAAGCTAGATGATAAGAACACAAACCAAGCAATTCCACTTCACCTTCAAATAAGTGATAAATAATCCTCTTCGTAATCAATTCTTCAATAAATCTCCAAAACGAGCCTTTTTTAAATCCTTTTAAGAATAAATAACCAAACTCCTTGTGTGTGTGAACAATAACCTGTGTGTGTGTCATCCAAAAATCCATAACCATTATCACGCTCGACTTCCCCTTAAATCAAAAACCATATGAGAAAGAATCAGTACCTTGAGCAGTACTGTGAGAAGGAGCAGTACTTTCATCCAATCAGCAATACTTTCATCAAACATCAGTACTTTAAAAAATCATAAATAGTACTTTCAAATAACTTCAAAGAAGATTTTTAAAATCTGCGGTACCACGAAGATTTATGTACCAAGCAAAGACTTTGCATTAATCCATCACAATGACCGACATGTGACGTCGGATACAATCTTCCCCGTGAACCATTCAATTAATAAGACCAATAAAAAAAAACATATAAGCCCACGTGATCACTCACAATGAAATAGCATGAAGTAATAACCACTGTTGTTGTGAGTCCCACAGCACATGACCCAATTGAGCAAGCGTAATATTCACAAGGACACTGCAAGAGTTGACCCTAAACACAACCTCACGTGACCTTTTATTAACCAATCAGACGCAGCTCTCATACAAATTAAATCCATCAATACTCGAATATAATAGCCAATCAAAACACCAAAATTGAGCCTCATCTTTAGCAACTTGCGCTGTCCAAATATTAATTAACCAATTCACACGACACATAAATTCGTAGGTCTCATCATGAATAAACACAACCGACCAATCACAATAAAGCATACACATGTGGCCACTATAATCTGATCTTCAATTCTGAACAAGTTACGTGCACTAGTCGACTGTTAACATAGCCAATCAAATTAAGAACCTCTGACGCAACATCAATTAATAATCTGATCTTCAATAACGCACCATAAAAAAATTTAAATCTGCGTCAGTCGACAATAACAAACCTTTTTATTCGACACAAAAACCTTGTAATCCCTATATCAAGAGCTCCCTACTCTGATACCAATTGATAAAATCGTTTATAAGCTCGACTAGGGATCAATAACAAAGATAATAAACATAATACTGCAATGAATAATCAAAACAATACTTTGTTATTGAACAAGGTTTTCAATCACTAACACTAACTAATCTTAGACGTTTATAGGAACACGTCTACTAACTAAACTAATAACCTAGGCGTTTACATGAACATACGCCTAGGACACACACACACACCTTTAGTCGACTACATTATGGAAGACTTAATTAAAAACCTACACCTATGTCCTCTTTATATACTAGAGGATAAGGACTAAATAATAAAACTTCCATTGCAAGCAAGTCCTTCCATCTTTTAGTAGGTTTCCTTCTTGTCATATTAAGTCCCTCTTGTTTCATTCTTTTTGTCGTATCAACTCAAACGTATATTTCCCAACATATGTATGTAAGTAACTTAAGGTCTATGTAGTAATCCCATGGGCCTTATGAATGTTTCTAGAAAACCCCAATGGGGTGTTGCCCTAGTCCTATGTAGAATAAATATCATGTAATGGAACACTAGTGCCTTGGTTGGTTCATTTGACAATACAAAGTTCTATTATTATGTTTATGATGAATCCTCCCATCTCTTTCTCTCTCTATTCTTTCTCTCACTAGAATACTTGTGCTAGTTTACATATTTGAGAACTTACAGATCAATTTGCAAGGGTGATGTAAAAATATGGTGTTAACCATAAGCTTTCTACCTCATATCACCCTCAGACTAGTGGCCAAGTAGAGGTGTCTAATCGCGGTTTGAAAAGGATATTAGAAACGACCGTGGGTGAGCATCGTGCTAAATTGACTCAAAAATTAGATGATGCTTTTTTGGCTTTTCATACCGCTTTTAAGACTCCCATTGGTTGTACCCCTTATAAGTTCGTGTACGGAAAAGCTTGGCATCTCCCCATTGAGCTCGAGCACAAAGCCTACTGGGCCTTGAAATGGACAAATTTTGATCTCAATTGAATGAATTAAATGAACTTCGTGATAAGGCCTATGAGAATTTTTTGATCTATAAGGAAAAGACAAAGAAGATTCACGACTCAAAAATCAAAAACCGAGAATTCCATGTCAGTGATCGTGTTCTTCTTTTTAATTCTAGATTGAAGATTTTCTCGGGCAAGTTGAAATCCCGTTGGTTCGGCCTATTTACGATTACCGCAGTGTTTCCGTATGGTACCGTTGAGTTATCCCAAAACCGACGGTCCAAACTTTAAGGTAAACGGGCATCAGATCAAGCACTACCATGGAGTGGACATCCCTACTTTGGATGTCCCGGATCTCCATCTTTCCCCCATGGACAACTAATTCGGGGGCGAGTCAAGCTCGTGACTCGTTAATAAACAAGTGCTTCTCGGGAGGCAACCCGTGTTATCTATCTATCTATCTATCTATCTATCTTTATTTTTCTTTTTTCGAATGTGTGTTAATACAAATAAACTGTAAAAACGTTTATTAATATTTTGTGATCTCTTTGTGTTTTGTTGATAACAAATATAATGTTATCTTAAGTACAATTAAAAGGATACATGTTATTTTTGTAAAGCATTTACATATAGCCATTTAATACAAAAATGTTGTAATTAATCATTTGTTGCAATAGTTTATTAGCATGGGTAAAAACCACAACCCATGGATCATATCCATAACCCATTAACCCATACCCATTTGACTAGATACAATGTATTCATTAGATACATTGAATCTAAAAGGAATACCCATGGACCAACCCATAACCAATGACCCATAACCAAAAAACCCATGGGCAAAGAGGAGCGTCCCACGGATCCCTAGGATTACACTAGACGGATCCCTTGTGGGAGGGATCCGTGGGATCCGGGGAACATTGGCAGAATTTGCCTATAAATAGAGAGTCATTTCTCCATTCTCACTCACCCCTCTTCTTACTAATCCTCTCATATACTCTCATTCTATTCTAAAAAAAGATCACTTGATCTAGAGAGTACTTCCTTCTTTCTTTCTTTAATGATTCTCATATAGGTCCTTCTCTAAGGCGAGATCACGAGCATTCTACAAGTCATCCAAGCAAGTGGTCCTTGATTGATTTGTTCCTCCGCAAGATTTCTGTAGAGAAGATCTTGTATTTGATATTTCACATATTTGTTGTGTAATAGTCGTGTTCGTTTGGTCCACCGTGTTACGGACTCGGTATTTAGCTTTGTACGGAAAAGGTGTTAGCAGCGTTGTGAAGGCTTCTCCGCCAAGTTGAAGGAGTTTGTTGACATAGTGCTTGAACTCTAGAGTAGGTGACTCGGGAGTGGAGTAGGGCAAGGAAGGTGTCCTTGTAGCCGAACCACTATAAATCGGTTGTGTCATTTCTATCCACATGCTTTACTTTATTTACTTGCTTTATCATTAGATCTATACTTTATCAACATCCATACGATCTCACATATTATCGAATCTAAAGTTTTTGAAATTAACTTAAAATCGGCAAAACTATTGAACCCCCCCCCCCTTCTAGTTTTCCACAATTGGCATCAAGAGCTAAGTTTATAAAAGTTCTAAAGTAAACCATATATTAAAAACTTTTCGATCACTATGGGATCTGAAAATTACAAGGAAGGGCAATCTATGCAACGACCCCCACTACTTGAAACTAATGGTTTTATATATTGGAAAAATAGATTCGAAACGTATGTGAAGTCTAAAGATATTGATCTTTTGGTACATTATTGTTGAAGGCGATTTTGAGGCTACCTCAAAAGATGATAAAGGAAATTTAGTTAACATACCTCATGATAAACTAAATGATGAAATGAAGAAAAAGCTTTCTAAAAATAGTGAAGCTAAAATGATTTTGTACAATGCTTTAACCAAAAAGGAATTCGAAAGAATTTCTATGCTTAAAACCTCTAAAGAAATTTGGAATTCTTTAGTTGTAACTCATCAAGGTAATCAACAAGTTAAAAATAATAAAATTGATTTATTTGTTCAACAATATGAACAATTTTCAATATTGGATGAGGAAACTATAGATCATTCATTTGCTAATTTTAATACTATTATTACATCGTTACAAGCACTTGATGAATCTTTTTCTAGCCGTAACCATGTTAGGAGATATCTAAGGGCACTTCCATCCAAGTGGAGATCCAAGGTGACGGCGATCGAAGAGTCAAAAGATTTGACAATCCTCACCCTTGATGAACTCATAGGCAACTTAAAAGTCTACGAACTTGTCCTTGCTAAAGACTCTAAAGCCTCAAAGGTGAAAGAGAAACACAAATCTCTTGCCCTTAAAGCCAAAAAGGCTTCAAGCGATGAAGAGAACTCCTCTTCGGATAGTGATGACGAGGATTATGCTATGGCGGTAAGGGACTTTAAAAAGTTCTTTAGAAGGAAGGGAAGATACGTCAAACAACCGTATGACGATAAAAAAGGCTTCCGGAAAAGTAAAGAGGACGAAAAGCCAAGGGATGATCGTACTTGCTTTAAATGTGAGGACCCAAACCACTTTATTAGTAAGTGTCCCAAACGGGATGATCAAAAGGCGTTCGTGAGCGGCACGTGGGGAATGAGCGACGAGGAGGACGAAGAAATTTGTCTTATGGCAAATGACGAGGTATGTCACGAATACTATAGTAGCTCATCACTAGATGACGACTCATTGCTTAATGAATATGACAAACTTTGCAATATTAGCTTAAAACTAATTAAAAAAACAAGCTTTTAAAAATTTAAAACCAACGTTTAGATAAAGAATTCATAGAATTAAAAGCAAAATTGAAACGTCTAGAAAAGGGTAAAATAGCAAGTGGTGAATGTGAACTTTGCGTTCAACTTCAAACACTAGTTGATCAACTAGATTCTAAAATTGCTAGAATAAGTACGAATACTTTAGATATGATATTAGATGGTGTTAAAACCGGAAATAACTAAAAAGATTAGGTATTCAACAACTTGATCCATCAACTAGTGAAAACAAAGAAACACAATTTGTTAAGGCACTAGAAAAACCAGCCACTGTTGTGGCGGATCCCACGGATCCCATCAAAATGGAACCGGCTAGCGTTAAGCCCGGGATTCGTGGGTCTGTTGTAGAAAACAGTGGTAATAACGTAGCTTCTTCATCTAAAACTGATTTTGTTATCGTTAATAAGAAGAAACCAACTCATTTTACCACTAGACAACCACCTCCAAAATAT
Source organism: Chrysanthemum lavandulifolium (assembly GCA_022545495.1). Lineage (NCBI taxonomy): Eukaryota > Viridiplantae > Streptophyta > Magnoliopsida > Asterales > Asteraceae > Chrysanthemum > Chrysanthemum lavandulifolium. Next base: position 80,756,871 of record CM040244.1, on the reverse strand, counting down.
AATCCTATTTTTGCAAGAAACAAAGCTCCATCTTTTTCAAAACCAAATCCATCTAGGAGACCTAATAATGTTTACCCAAAAAGTAACCATAAAATGGGATGGAACCCAAGTATGCAAATTGGTTTTCCTTTTCAAAACTTTGCTCCATGGAATGCATATTCACCTTATCCATACATGTCTAACATGAATGGAATGTTTAACACTAATGGACCCATGAACAAATGGGGACCAAACTTTTGAGTTAATTGTTTTCTTAGGTGTGCTTAAAGGTCGACCTAGACCCGGATGAATGGGTCAAGGATAGCGGGTGCACGAGGCACATGACCGGCAATAAAGATCTATTCTCCACATATGAATCCTTTAATGGAGGTAATGTGGTGTTTGGAAATAGCAAAAGTAAAATCATCGGTAAATGTTACTCTCCAAATAGCAAAGCTTACGTCATATTAAACAAAGAAACAATGAAGGTAGAAGAGTTATTAAATATAAAATTTGATGAAAGTCCACCCAAACCCTCTCCACCTCTTGTCGATGACGAGATTGTAGAAAGTGAAGCTATAGTAATAAAGAAAAAGATAAATGAAGAAGAAGAACCTTTAAATGATGAAGTCATAAACATTAAAGAATCCAAAGATCACCCCGTAGATAAGGTCATAGGAAAGCTAAACGAAAGAACATTAAGGTCTCAAGTTCAAATATATGTAGATGATATTATATTCGGATCCACTTGTCAAGACATGTGTGATGATTTCTCTAAAATCATGCATGACGAGTTCGAGATGAGTATGATGGGAGAACTTAGTTTCTTTCTTGGTCTACAAATCAAACAAGTAGAAGATGGTATCTTGTTTAATCAATCTAAATACATAAAGGAGATGTTAAAGAAATTCGTTCTAGAAGAGTCGAAACCAATTAGGACACCAATGTCATCCGACACCAAACTCACAAAAGATGAAGGCGGCGAATCCGTCGATAATACTAAATATCGTGGCATGATAGGTAGTCTTCTCTACTCACGGCAAGTAGGTCGGATATCATGTTTAGTGTTTGCTTATGTGCTAGGTTTCAAGAAGACCCTAAAACATCACACCTAGAAGCCGTAAAAGAATATTTAGATATATTAAGGGTACAACACAATTAGGATTATGGTATTCTAAGCACGGGAGTAGAAACAATTGTATATCTGATTATGACCATGCGGTGATTATGTTGACGAGGAAAAGTACAAGTGGGGTATGTACTTTTATGGGATGTTGTTTAACATCTTGGTTTTCAAAGAAACAAACGGCATTAGCAATATCAACAACCGAAGCGAATCGTCTCCGGTAAAGCATGCCAACAAGCACTATGGATGAAACAAGCTTTAGTTGACTACGACATTCATGTTAGTGACATAGCAATTCTATGTGACAACAAGGGTGCCATAGATTTAAGCAAGAATCCGGTATTACATTCTCGCACAAAGCATATATAGATTCGTCATCACTTCTTAAGAGACAATGTTCAAAAGGAGAACATCTCTATTGAGAAGGTAGCGTCCGAAGACAACATAGCCGACGTCCTCACCAAACCGTTGAAGCGGGAACAATTCAACCTACTTCGTCTTGGTCTTGATCTTATGGAACAAACGTCATAATTTATCTTTACTCTACAAGGTATGTAAACACTAGCCTTCTTCTTTCTGAGTCTAGGATCTCTATTTCACGCACAACTCACAAGCAATACGGGAATTTCAAAACCCAAGATAAGTTTTTTTTTTTCCATATAACTCATAGTTTCTCTTATTTTCTTTCAAAAATAAGTACAAGTTGCAAACACATAATTACACACACATCTTCTTTTCAAAGGATAAATAAAATTTATTCACAAATGGAAACCTTTTTTTGAAACGTTTTCTAAAAATGATACCTCTTCCCGTATCAATTTCACAAAAGCAATTTCTCACGTCTAGGACAAATCGCTTTTTCATTATTAATACAAAGTAAAAACCCGTTTTCATTGCATCTCATGTCTTTCGAATGCTAAAGGAGATACATAACTAATATGTATTTTCGGGTACATTCATTTAAGCAACAATGAATTAGGAGCACTCGGGTTATCCCACATAATAGTATGCTTTTCCAATTCTAGTTTATTTTTCTTTTCTTCTTAGGAGTCGAGATAACCGCAACTCCAAATGGTTTGCATATAGGCACACACTAGGCAAAAATATTTCCAAAAGGAAAATTTTGTCTTTGCTGGATCACTGCATCTACCGGATCTCGGCCTTAATGCCGGACGGATCCCTCAAGGAAGGATCGATGGGATCCGTGAGATGAAGTCGCTTTTTACCTTCTATTTTTCTCACTTTGGATAAAAACTCCAACATTTGTTTTATTTTTTGGAGTATGTTCTTTAATGCTTGTGTTCTCATGGTCACATGCCATAAATTCATATCTAATCATTAGATTTTAATCCACATTTTGGTTCAAGCATTCATTACAATGCATTGTTTTTCTATATATAGAACTCCCAAAATGCTTGCATATTCATCTCATCTTCACAACCAAACAACACCATGTCATTCACAAGTTCTTACAACTTAGATGAATCACCTAGTACAAACAATCATCTTCATAAAACCCAAACCTTTGTACTTCCACCTTCTAAAATACAACAATCAAACTCTAGGATATCCTCACGGATTAGCATCCAGCCTTGTTGCTTAGCAAAACAATCATCAAATGGCTCATCACCATCAACTAACTCACCACAAGATGCTTCCATTATAGCACCTCCTTCATCACCAACAAGTACACCATCTTCATCACCTAAAATCACTCTTTTGGAACTCCTTACGACTCCAACAAGATCTCAACAACCAAAACAAAAAGAAATAGCCTTTTTGACACCTCCAACTTCTCCAAACACAATATTCAATGATCTTGAAACATCACCACCCTTAGCTCCCATTAAACTACAAGAACATCTAGGTTCTTTCCCACCATCACTTCCAACCATTCGGACTTTGATCCATATTTTCCTATTTTCCACCACATATTCCGCAACTCACAAATCAAAACAACCGGAAAACTTCCGCACTCATTACCCACATCATTTTTATTGTGAACATTGCCAATCCACTAGGGAAATTGCAATAGAAGTTAGGGAAGAAATGCGATTCATACTCAACCTCATCCTTGATCGCATCAATACCATTACTCATCAAAACCTCCATCCATAACCTTATGCGAGCATGGAAGGAATCATTATTACTATTTTCTATTTTTAGTACTTTTTTTTTCGAGTCATTTTCAAGAACAAGTCTTGTTCTTATTTTTACATGCTTGTATGTGGCATAAATACCACGACACTTTGTTGTTTTATTACAAGGCCTTGTTTACATACCTTGGATCCCAATCCTAATTCTCGTCAATCACAAGATTACCTAAGCATGTTACTAACATTTCTCTTTGTAGGATTTTTATTTTTCTTCACTTGACGCCCCAAACTAGGGGGAGCTACCGTCAAGGGGGAGTAAGCGATACGTGGACTAATTTTTCATACTTTTATTTCTTCGTTGGGTTAACTTTTTGTTTCGACAAAAAGGGGGAGAAGAAGTAAAACTTAGGGGCTTTCAAAACATACATCTATTCTTAAGTTTTACTCATCATAACATTATGTTTTGTCATCAACAAAAAGGGGGAGATTGTTAATACAAATAAACCATAAAAATGTTTATTAATATTTTGCGATCTCTTTGTGTTTTGTTGATAACAAATATAATGTTATCTTAAGTACAATTATAAGGATACATGTTATTTTTGTAAAGCATTTACATATAGCCATTTAATACAAAAATGTTGTAATTAATCATTTGTTGTAATAGTTTATTAGGATGAGTAAAAACCACAACCCATGGATCATATCCATAACCCATTAACCCATACCCATCTGACTAGATACAATGTATTCATTAGATACATTGAATTTAAAAGGAATACCCATGGACCAACCCATAACCCATGACCCATAACCAAAAAACCCATGGGCAAAGAGGAGCGTCCCACGGATCCCTAGGATTACACTAGACGGATCCTCATGAGAGGATCCGTGGGATCCGGGAACAAGATGGCAGACTTGCCTATAGATGAGAGCCGTTTCTTCATTCTCACTCACCCTCTTCTTACTAATCCTCTCATATACTCTCATTCTCTTCTAAGAAAAGATCACTTGATCTAGAGTACTTCCTTCTTTCTTTCTTTAGTGATTCTCATATAGGTCCTTCTAAGGCGAGATCACGAGCATTCTACAAGTCATCCAAGCAAGGGGTCCTTGATTGATTTGTTCCTCCGCAAGATTTACGGAGCGAAGATCTTGTATTTGATATTTCACATATTTGTTGTGTAATAGTCGTGTTCGTTTGGTCCACCGTGTTACGGACTCGGTATTTAGCTTTGTCTTGGAAAAGGTGTAAACAACGTTGTGAAGGCTTCTCCGCCAAGTTGAAGGAGTTTGTTGACATAGTGCTTGAACTCTCGAGTAGGTGACTCGGGGAGTGGAGTAGGGCAAGGAAGGTGTCCTTGTAGCCGAACCACTATAAATCGGTTGTGTCATTTCGATCCCTTTGCTTTACTTTATTTACTTGCTTTATCATTAGATCTATACTTTCTCAACATCCATACGATCTCACATATTATCGAATCTAAAGTTTTTGAAACTAACTTAAAATCGGCAAAACTATTCAACCCCCTTCTAGTTTTTCACAAAGTGTGTGGTTATTGGATCATTGTGGGGTTGTGTGTCTTTCTATGTATGTTTGCAGGTTCCTGTTTTGCTTTTAGTATCTCTTATGATCGAGAAGACCTTTTTGCTTGTTTTCAAACCCTCCACTCTCGGTCTCCGATCATTTACATGCTATATCTAGGGATAACCCTGTGTCATAATTAAAAAATAATTTTTACCTTTCACACTTAGAATTTTTAAAACATTCGCCTTTTCATTTCTAAGTGTGGTGTTAATACCCATGATTTTTAAACATTGAGGACAATGTTTACTTTTAAGTGTGAGGTGGATTTCTACCGAAATATGGCTTTTCCTGCTTTTGTCTGAGCCCCCCACAATCCTATTTTTGACCGATTTATGGTATATATTTTATAAAAATAGAAATATAATAAAAATAAAATAAAATAAATAAAAATCTATTTTGTGTTTAAATAAGTAGGCTAGAACAAGGAGATTTCGACTGGTGAGTTCTTCTCACGCTGGAGCTTAGCTGTTTAGTTTCATTGTATGGGATTCAATCTATTACTTGGTTTAGTACAGATTTAGCCCATTGACAACTTGTTGGCCCGACGCAACATACGTTCTCTACACATATCTTAACACGTCACACTTTTTGTACTAACACCATTTCTTTAGCGACTGAAAGTATCTACCGAAGAGCTGGTTGGTGGTCGCGACCACGGCAATAATTAAATGAAATCTCGCCGTACACACAATGATTCAGCAACGACCTAAAACCCTGTCGGTATGTTCTCATTCGGTAATCAAATGACATTTAACTCTAAAGATAGTGATTTAGCAACAACCTAAGAAACTGATGGCAGGTACTCATTCGATAATCAAATTGAATCTGGTCGTAAACATAATGTTTTAGCAAAAGCCTAAGAACCCGGTTGGTATGTACACATTCGATAATCAAATGAAATTCTGCTGAATATATTTCATTTAAAAACGACCATAGAACACGTTTGTGTTTCTCAACAGAAGTAAATTTACTCGGGTGTTGAAGGATTTAATTTGAATATACTAGACGTGGATAACTGTGATGAATTACTTAATGAAATAAAATCAATTTCTGTTAAACTATTGCTCATTTTGCTGGTGACCACAAAATACTTGTGGTTATGGTTTGCTTAGTCTAGTTACATTTTGCTTGTGTGGTAGTTAAACATTCGTATGTGATTAGCTACACTCTTCTATTTCTTTTTTCAGGAACTATTTATTTACGTACTTATTAGACCAAACGAATACTGTAATTGTTTATGTACACTTGAAGTTTATTTATAATAAAATACATTTGTCTAACTAAGAAATATACATCACCCCAAAAACCTAATATTAAGAAATTGTAGGCTGATTCATATGATAGACTTGTGTTACTTAATAATTTGAATTTATATCGACCTAGCATCTTGAGCTTGATTGAGTCGAGCTATTATCGACTTTGAAGCCCAAGTCCAAAAGCTCGCTGAGAAATGTATACTGATATAAAAATCCTTATACGAAGTATGTAGCTTTTGTTACTTTGCCCTCAACGAAAACAGTTAAAAGAAATAAAAATATATGACCTTCCTCTTATAGTATATGGTAATATGCAGCTTACTTATAAACAGTTGCAGTAGAATATATGACCTTCCTTTATTGGCACGAATCACGCGCATGAAACAAAAAAATAAATGAAAATATAGTAATATTTTGGATTTTTCAGACGCCTATATATATAAAGATATTTCAACATTTTATCATCAATAAGCTTAAAGGGTGAAGGGTGAATATACGTGAATCTAACTTTCTCAAATTACCCAACGACGTAACATACTTATTTTAATCTTCGTGACACGTAATATACTTTCAAATATTTACCAACGTATACGTAATATTGATTGATTACCACTTTAAAAGTTACAATAATGGTCCCCGTTTGCGTTAAACTTTCACCGTTAGTCTTTGACATTTTTCACTTAAAAAGTTACAATAATGGTCCATGTGGTTTGCTATGACTTTCACCGTTAGTCCTTAAACTTTCATCTTTTTCATACACGTTTTTATACACGTTTTTGTATACATTTTTTACGCATTTTTATACACTTTTTTACACGTTTTTATACACGGTTTTATGTAAGTTTTTTTATACGTTTTAATACACGTTATTTAAAAACGTTTTTATATACGTTTTTTTACATAATTCTATGCACGTTTTTATATACGGTTGTATATACGTTTTTCACACGTTTTTTACACGTTTTTATACACGTTATTTAAACATTTTTATAAACATTTTTCACACACATTTTTATACATGTTTTTTACATATTTTTATACACGTTTTTTACACGATTTTATGCACATTTTTATACACGGTTTTATGTACCTTTTTTTGCACATTTGTATACATATTTTTAAAAACGCTTTTTATATCGCTTTTTACGATTTTATACGCGTTTTATACACGGTTTGATTTGACTTTTTACCGTTAGTCCTTTGACTTTCATCTGTTCATACACATTTTTTACACATTTATATACATGATTTTTACATGTTTTATACACGTTTTTATACACCTTTTTGAACACGTTTTTATACACGTATTTTACACACGTCTTTATATACATTTTTTTACATGAATATATGCACGTTTGTATACACAGTTTTATATACGTTTTTATACATGTTTTTTACACGTGCATAAAAACATGTATAAAAATGTGTGTGAAAACGTGTATAAAAATGTGTAAATAACGTGTATAAAAACGTGTGAAAAACGTATATACAACCGTATATAAAAACGTGCATAGAATTGTGTAAAAAGCGATATATAAAACGTTTTAAATAACGTGTATTAAGCGTGTAAAAACTTACATAAAACCGTGTAAAAAGTGTATAAAATGCGTAAAAAGCGTATATAAAGCGTGTGTAAAACATGTTTAAAGGTGTAAAAGCGTGATAAAAGCGTGTATGAAAAGATGAAAGTTTAAGGACTAACGGTGAAGTCAAAGCAAACCACATGGACCATTATCAGTAACTTTTTAAGTGACAAAATGTCAAAGGACTAACTGTGAAAGCCAACGCAAACGGCAGGGACCATTATTGTAACTTTTTAAAGTGTTAAGCTGTCAATATTACGATATCGCAGAAAGATTTGAAAGATATTACGACGCGAGATTAAAATAAGTATGTTACGTCGTTGTGAATTGGAAATTCATACGTATATTCAAATTTTTCACCCTAACTTAAAACTCAAGCAAATACTTCACTAATAATTACTTGCAACTTAATAAAACGAACACAAAAACATACTTATGAATATGAATATGAACACCTTCAACGAATCTTATAACTATTTTATGTCTTCATCGTCCATTGAATCACCTTCAACGTGTACCGACGGAAGTGGTAGCTTTTCATCAGAACTAGAAGTACTTATGCTAGCTTCAGAGAACCCGAAGAAAAGAGCCGGGAGGAAGAAATTCAAGGAAACTCGACATCATGTTTACCGGGAGTTAGGAGTAGGGATAACGGAAAATGGGTTTGTGAAGTGAGACATCCGATCACAAAATCGAGGGTTTGGCTAGGACTCATCCAAATGCCGAAATGGCAGCCAGAGCACATGACGTAGCGGTTCTAGCCATGAGAGGGCGAAATTCGTGTTTGAACTTTGCTGACTCAGTATGGCGACTACCTGTCCCAGAGTCTAATGATGTAGCGGATATCCAAAAGGCATCAGCCGAAGCGGCAGAGTCTTTTGGACATACAAAGGAAGACGAGGTTGTGGAGATTGAAGAAAATGAATCATCACCGGAAGTTATGATTACATGAATGAAGATGAGTTGCCAGAATTTCTTGATAGCATGGCTGAAGCACTCATGCTGCCACCACCTCAGAGTGTTGGATATGGTAATTTTTTTGATGATGTGGATACTTGTGCTGACATGTCGTTATGGATCTTTTAGTTTTAGGGTTGTTTGGGTTGCGTTTCAATATAGATTATGTGATTATTACGTTCTGAAATCGTAAATAATCAGTTTTTGGTGTTTGGCAGTGTAAGAATGAATTATCTGCGTTGTGCAGTCTTCAAAATGCCGGTTTGGTACAGCAGGTTACTCCCTTCTTTTTATAACGTGATTTTACTCTTTTCTTTTTAATTACTACCATATTTTGCCCTTGCAAATGGGTTTTGTTTGGTTGCTGACTGATGAGTCCTTTTTGTTTTCCATTCATTCTACACCTTTTTGTTTTTAGTTTCTTTTTATATTCTCTTAATTCATTATTTCTTTTATTTAGAGGAAACATAATTATATACCACGAGCAAAGAAAATGATACAAACTGGCATCCCAAACTCCTCATCAAGCTGATAAAGGAAAGACCCCACATTGGGCCAAAACGCTGGACATAAATCAAAAAGTACAAATCCTACGCAAGACATATGAGATCCTTTGTGCCAAACACTCGGACACCACACATGACATATGTGATCCCATGTGCCAAACACTCTCGGGCAGCATTTAAAAGTACCACCAAGTTTGTAGGTCACCACAAAGTATCAAAAATCACATATTAACTATGAAAAAGTTTAGAGACAGAAAGCTAGTAAGAGAAAATGGATAACTTCTTATTTCTTAACTATGTTAATTGTTATGCTTACAAATGAGAGTTTTAACCCTTCTCACGTGTGAGAATGACTTTATATAGTTATGCAAAAGATGGCTTGGACTTGGCCCATTAGCCTTATGGACTAAACTATTAAAGAAACTATTACATAGATCGATAATTAATAGGGCAAATAACCTATTTAAGCATCATCTTGTCAAAAAGTTAGATTCGACGTAGTGAATAAAAAAATAGCCCTTTTGGCTACTAAACCCGACTAGTTTGTCGCTTTATTGGGCATTTTACCTGCTACTCCCAAATGCTTTACTCCCGATCCTCTTACTCCCAAACGGGTAACCCACTATAATTGTGAGAATCAATTCATTTGACCACACCCACTATACCAACTGGTTCAGATGTGCCATAATTGTGATAATCCTATACCATCACACCTGCAATCGTTCGTGATCTTCTCAAAGTCGACACATACACGGATTTGCCATATGCTCGTTTTAGCCAAGCGGATTTACAAACTATCACGGATGAAAACAAAATAAGATGGCTTGAAGCCTGCAAAACGGTTTTTGGTCGCGAGCTAGTTGATCTTTGCAAAACATTTTGCCATTTCGGTTTGAATCGACCCGTTGGTTAACATTTTGTGGGAATTGGGTTGTGGACTTTTCACCCTCGTCTTGAATACCCGAATCATGTTTTGGCCGTGAGATCTATATTCTTCATCGTTATACACGGTGATTACTTATATAGCTTTGCACATTTAATGATTGATGATAATGGGGTATGTATGAGGACAAAACCAACAAACCATTCCCATGGATATTACATTTCGAGATACTCAATCGATTGGGAGCAAGTGTCGGAAAATGAACACGTTGAGGTGATGGACCTTTCATCGCCAAATAACAAGGAGTTCCTTTAGGGATCTCGATTTCTAATCCCAACAAGATGCTTTAATGATTGTGATATGGGTTTTGGAAATCTTGGATTTTTATGTGAATTTAGTTTGTCCTTTATTGCACATTTAATGATTGATGATATAGTTTGTCTTTATTGTACTTTAAACTAGATACCGGTTGAATAGGTGGGAAAATGCTCCATAAAAGACAAACTAGTCGAGTTTAGTAGCCAAAAGGGCTATTTTTTTTATTCGCTACGTCGAACTGCTTTTTGTGACAAGTATGATGCTTAAATAGGTTATTTGCCCTAATTAATATGAGCCTCACTTCTAATTCTATCTCTCTTCTCTAAAGGGTGATCATTAAGGTCGATCTTGGTAGATGCTTCAAACATTTATATAGATTTCTTCCACTCTCCTTACTCCAACATTAATATTTTCATTTGATATATCCTTGATAGCCTAAGTAAAAATAATGAACAATGTCTTAGTGATCGATGACTAAATATTTATGCCTTGGCTAACAAATTGTATTGGCTACAAAACACGGTTTCATTTTATGCCTTCAAGTTTTGCCATGCCAAAACTAGGACACACCGTAACCGAATTGTATTGAACATTTTTGTTGAAGGTGAGCACATCGATCTCGTCGGTCAGAATCGGCGGCGACCTCAAATGTGTTGATCCCAAAACTGCTCAAGAACCCCGTAAAATGACCTCCTTGAAGCCCTACTTGATCCACTTAACCGCTTGTCTTTCAATGAGCGGATGAACATTGTCAAACTGTTGAATTCGTCAGAGTCGGAGGATGAGGTGAGTCATTGTCTTGAGTTGAAAGGGTGACTCATCTGATTCGTGGATCAGCCGAGGCTCTTGTTCAATTTGAACCTCGGCGTCAACTTCTTCTCCTGCCGATAAGATTTCATCATCACTTTCAAGAAGGTCATCATCGATTGCGACAATTGAGAACCTCGAATTGATTAACAAGGGAGTGGGAATGGGTTCCATATCGCCAGTGGTATTGATCCTCCGAGTCTTTGTCCTCGTGGACCCCTCGGACACCGGTGGGAGTTTCCAGCGTCTTCTCGGAGTCGTCGATTGGCTTTGGGTTCCGTGTCGGCGAGTTGTTTCTTTCCTCCGAGTCTTTGTCCCCAGTGACCCCCGAGACATCGGTGGGTATTTCCGATGCCTTTAGCGTAGTCGGTGAATGTTGTATCCCTATCGATTGGATTGTTTGTTTTCCCCGAGTCTTTGGGATCGATCGGTGTGCCCTCGACAAAGGCTTTGATTTGCTAATGTCATCACCGCAAAGTGGGCGCGCTCCCTACCGTGGTTGTTTGTTTCCTACGGATCTTGGGGAGTAGTAGGTGTGACCAAGCGGCACCGCGTGATGTATCGTGTCCATCGTTGTCACGGGGTGGTTGTTGCCAGTCGGTGGGTGTCTTTTTGGTCTCGGGCCTTTTGTGCCTCTTCATGGTGCTCCTGAAGCCTCGGGCCCCGAGACTTTGGTTTAGTCTTAGTCCCGCCCGAGACTTCCCTTTTCTTTTAAGAGCGGGGTTTGAGACATCGATCCTCACGGTTGTTTCTGAGAACCATATGGGCCGTCAATTCTATAGGTGTGACAAGGGATGGGTCCTTTTGAAAGTTTGAAGAACTCGGGATGCGGGTAAATTTCCAAATTTTCATCCCGAGTATAATTGGCACCGAAGTGATTGTAAAGCACAAGAGACAAACCTAGGATACGAAATATACTTCGTCCTAGTTTTGCTCAGTAACCGTTACAAGATCATCAGAATGATCTCCCTATGTCGACAGAGTGACCCCATTCATCGAGCAAGATGCCATCATCAACCTGAATAGAGTTTACCTGCTCAATGGATGAGTGGTTCCACGAGGACCCGAATCACAAAAGTGAAAAGGATCCTCCAAGCCACGGGAATGAACTTTTAGTGATCGGGTCTTGTCCAAAATGGGATCCAAAATGATTTGTTTTAACCCATCCTTCACTGTGGAAGGTTCGGGATGGGCGACATAAACACCTTTGTTGTAATCTAACCCCTGAAGTGCAAAAGTTTTGTAATCCAGGTATATTGTTGCCCCATTTAGACCGAACGATGAGATACTCCCGAGTGGTCAAGGTTATTCTCATTAGTCGAAGGTGTCGGGTCAAAGGCTTTAGTGATTGCCCAAAACTCCCGAGGTAGTTTGGGTACACCACCGAGGACACTTTACAAAGGCCGTTTTAGTGGGCGTTGAATAAAAATTTTACAATGTCTTTATAGGTTGGGACATTTTGGGGTATTCAAAATTACCTATGACATTGTTTGTTTTGAATTCAACGTTTGATAGATCCCCACACCACCGAGAAGCAAACCTGGAGAGATTGTGTTCTAGCCATATCTTTTAAAGAAGTTTTTAGGGTTTAGAAAAACGTTTGGCAAGAATAGTTAAAATGTTTAGATCTCTAGTTAGTGATGAAAAACTTTTGTAAATGTTTACAAGAAAGGTTTTCCAAAAGAGGTTTTGAAGGTTTGAGAACACACAAATATTTTCGGATTTGAGAAAAGATTTTGTGAGTTTAATTGCGTAAATTGATTTGTGTGTGTTGTTTGTGTAGAAGAAGAGGGTATTTATAGAGTGATAAGAGGGTGTTTTGTGCACAAATGGAAAAACTAAGAGTAGGTTTTGAAAGACTTTTGAAATTCCTATTTAATGCTACCACTCCATTACCCGCAAAGAAAATCCCGTTTTCAAGGGAACAGTTGAGGTGTACAATAAAAGTGCACCTTTGCAGAGAAAAAATATCAATTTGATATTTCTTGTGAGAGGCAATAAATGCCAAGTGGGATGACAAGAAGACAAAGAGACATATATTCCTTTATTAAATTGGCATAGTTACCAACCTAGGACATTAAAGTAAGCGATACTTGGACCATTTAGTTACTCATTCAATGCTCTTTGTCAAGTGTCAGGACCCCGAATGAGTATTACTCATTCGGTGAGAGGTTTATTTTGATTTTGGGAGGATGAACCATGTCGAGAGCTTCATCGAGATTGGTTTTCAAATACTTGACTTTCAATGTCAAGCATTCCCATTCGACTTTCGGTCTCTCAAGGTAGGCTCATCCAAGGGTTTGGTGAAGATATCACCATTGATATTCGATGAGGGATGAAATGAAGTTCTATGTCTCCTTTCATTATGTGATCCCCGATGAAGTGATATCGATATCAATGTGTTTGGTTCTTTGGTGGAGGACGGGGTTGTTGGAGATTTCAATTGCACTAGTGTTATCACGGAAGATAGGCACCATTTTGTAATGGATGTCATAGTCACCGAGTTGACTTTTCATCCATAATACATTGGCACAAAGATCCCGTCATAGCTACATATTCGCCTTCGGTGAGGACATAGCCACCGATTGTTGCTTCTTTGCACTCCAACACACCGCTTTTCCTCCAAGAAATTGACAGACCACGAGGTACTTTTTTCATGTCCATGTTGCGACCAAGATAATCGTAATCGAGTAACCTCGAGATCAAACCCCGAGCATATTGGATAATATAGTCCAAGGTTTGGGGTTCCTTCGTGCACCGAGTATTCTTTTGGCTGCAGTGAGGTGGGATTCTTTTGGATTGATCGATATCTTGCTATTAGACAGATCGAGAATTGTATGTCCGGTCTAGTAGCGGTTAGATACATCGTGAGCCAACAATCCCTCGAAATGAGTTTGATTGGTGATTTGCCAAGAAGATCGGGTCCAAGGTTGTTAGGTGGAACCATTGGTGTCTTCATCGAGGCATAGTCAAATATCTCATATTTCTTCAAGAGATTTGTGTATTTCTCTTGATCGATGGATATACCTTTATCGGTTTGTTCGATTTGAAGTCCAAGAAAGTAAGTGAGTTCCCCATCATGCTCATTTCAAACTTCTTTGTCATCGCTTTTCAAACTGTTTGCAAAGTTTGTAGTTTGTTGAGCCAAAGATGATATCATCAACATACACTGGACTAGTATCACATCTGTTGGGTTCTATAAACAAACAAAGTGTTGTCTATCTTTCCTCCGACAAACTTGTTTTGTATCGGAAGGTCGAGAGTTTCATACCATGCCTTGGGAGCTTGTTTAAGTCCATAAAGGGCTTTGTCAAGCTTGCAGACATAGTCGGAATTCACTACTCTCAAAGCCGGAGGTTCTTGAACATACACATCTTCCTTGAGATCACCATTTAAGAATGCACTTTTAACATCCATTTGGTAGACCACGAAGTTCATGTATGTTGCATATGCAAGGAAGATCTTGATGGCTTCCATTCTTGCAACAGAGCAAATGTCTCATCATAGTCAATGCCTTCTTGTTGACCGTATCCTTTGGCTACAAGTCCGCTTTGTTTTTAATGACATCTGTTTTCATTCGCTTTGTTTCTAAAACCCACTTCATTCCTATGACTACTACATCCTCGAGGACATTTGATCAAGGTCATGACCTTGTTTTTATCAAACTGTTGCAATTCATCTTGCATAGCCCGAACCCACTTGGGTGTTTTAGAGCTTCATGACACTTTTGGGTTCAATGTCCGATAGGTAATCAAGATATAGACATTCATTGGTCGATGTTTGCAGTTAGACTAGCGACCATGCTTCTAGTGAGCATGCCCTCGCTGGTTCACCAATGATGTTTACAAGCTCAATGTCCCGAGATCTAGTCCACTTACTTTGTGGTCCGGGATCCGAGCTTGAAGATGTCACCGGGAGTTCGGATGTGAGTTCGTGCAAGAGCCACGGGATCATTTAGTGCATCGATTGAGATGTCATGATCAGTTGAGGATTATGAGTTCTGAGTTCCGATCATTTGGATCATTGTTACTTATCCCAAAGAGGGACGGATCGATTATCAACGAATTCATTGATGGTTGGTTGGGGTAGGTTGTGGGGTAAGACATAATATGAGATGTCAAGATCGACTTGATATGAGGAATTGAGTTCGATGTTGTACTCATCGGGAGGATATCTTGATGAGTTATCAATTCCAATTTCCTCCACCGAGGTGTTGGTGAACTCGATGCTTTCAAGATTTCATCAAAGGTGACATGAAAGGTTTCCTCAACTTGTTGTCTCCTTGTGTTAAAAACCACAAGGCTTTGGAGATCGGTGAGTAGCCTAAAAGTATCCATCATCGCCTTTGCATCAAACTTGCCTAGATGATCCTTGTGGTTGTGAATGAACACAGGACATCCAAACACATGAAAATAGTCGATGTCGAAGTATACCTTGAAGATCTCATATGGGGTTTTATTATGTCTTTGACAATGATTGACTGTTTGAGTGTAATGTGCGCTTTGATCGCTTCACCCGAAATGTTTTGAGAGGGTGAGCCATTTAACATAGTTCTAGCAACCTCAATGAGAGTTCTGTTTTCCTTTCAAAGAACCCCATTTTGTTCAGAGTATAAGGAGATGAGAAATTTTGAGAAATTCCTTTTCATCACGAAACTCTCAAGTTCTTGATTTTCGAACTCGGTGCCATTGTCAAGACGGATTTGTTTGTGAGAATGTCATTTCGGTTTTCAATCTTCCCGATGAATGACATTATTGCATCGACTCGACTCTTTTTGAAAGAAAGTATACCCAAGTGTATCTTGAGAATTCATCAACAATGACAAGTGTATACTTCATCTTTGGATTGATCCGGGACTGACAGTCCAAAGAGATCCATGTGCAGGAGGTGAAGGCGCTTTGATGGAGAAGTTTTGTTTGGTTTTGAATGATGCTCGTGGTGTTTACCCTTTTCACAGTGCGAGCATGGTTTGTCTTTGCAAAGACCGGTGATGGTAAGCCAAGGACCTTGTTTTGTTTTGCCAAGTTGTTGAGGTTTTTGAAGTTCAGTGTGAGAGTCTCTTATGCCACGCCCGGTTGATAGTTTGGTGGCTTTAGCAAAGAGACAAGTTCCATCTTGGGAGAGAGTTGACATGTCGAGCACATAAACATCATCTCTCCTAGAGCTATCAACACAACTTCCTTGTTGGCATTAAAGATGGTACCTTGTTTATCATTGAATTGTACAATGAATTTTGCATCACATAGTTGATCGACATCGATGAGATTGTATTTGAGACCATTGACATATGCTATTCTAGAGAAAACTATTCCATTGCGCCATCGAACCATAACCTTCAGTGGGACATGATGAGTTATCACCAAATACTACCTTGGGCCCTAGTTCCTTTACATACTTGTGCAGATATTCCTTCACACCGGTCATGCTTCTTGAGCATCCACTGCCTAGATGCCAAATAGGCTCCCCGGCATGTCTTTGCACAAGTAGTAAACCGAATTAGTTTCTTCGTGACCCACTTACTAGTGGGCTTGGATCTCAAGGTCTCTTTGAAATTTGCAATCGACTCATGGTCGGTGGTTGTGTGCAAGGTGCTACCATAGGTTTTGCACTTAGAGGTCGAGGATGACTCGGTGACTACTGGGTTGTTTGGAATTTCTCCTTGCATGAATGATATCGTCATGTTGGGATGTCTCATGAGTCGGATTACCGCATATATCACAAAGATGTATTCATGAGACAATCATCCCGATGATGATCATTGAACCACGATGAGACGAGAGAGGAAAAGGTTTTGCTCTATTCTTTGGAGCGATTTTGGAGGATGAAGCATCTTGATGACCAACTTTGGTATAGTTTGCTTGATCGACATATCAGATATGATCTCAGATCTGTGATCATCCTTTTGCATACCATGCAAAAAGGATTCTATAGCGATTGTCGATGGTATGGGTGGTGTAATGACACACTCACACTTTTGTTTGTTTTGGAGGTTGACTTAGACTTAGAGGAACCGGAGGAAGTCGACTTTGTTTCCTTGATTGGTTCGTGGACCTTTTCAATGGATTCCATTTTTCAAGAAGCTTCCTCACGAGTTCGATCGGTTCTGGATTTGGTCGCCTTCGGTGGGGACAGAGGATGATGAAGTCTCAAAGGTGTAGACTCTTGTTGGATTAGTTTTGCTTGTCTTTGAAGGATGGTTCTACCACGCCCGACCTTTCTTTTGGTGAATGAGGATTGAATTGTAGTGGAGTAAGCTCGAGCTTGAGCAAGACCTCAAGAGGTTTCGGTGGTGGAAGCGGTGTTGAGATTTTGCTTCGGACTCGAGATGTGTTCAAGCACCACCGGGCACATCAGGAGTCCAAGCATGCTCTTTAGAGCTTGACTTTCGTGCTCTAGAATCCTTCCGTAATCAAGTTTGGAAGCTTACTCGGGATTAACTCGTTCAATCCATTCACCGGAATTTGAATCACCAACATACTTGTAATCATGCCACCGCACACAAATGGCTTAGGAGATCGGTCTTTGTTGAGAGAGTCGGGAGATGATCTTCACCTATGACTCTTCTTCTCTGCCATCGGGGCACCCACAAGATCAAAGACCACAGGATTCTTAGCAATCCAACTCTTAAGAATATCATTTGCCTTATTAAGTTCATCTTGAAGATTCGATTTCTTTTAACTAGTTCGGTGTTTTGAATTTGCAAAGTGATGACCTCAAGCTTAGCTTGTTTTAAAATAAGCAATTCATCCCTACACTTATTCAATTCAAAACTTAACTTGTTGTACTTAGAAAAAGATTCGTCTTTGCTCTTCTACAAACTTAAGGTCAACATTAAGATAATTCATATAAGATCGCCAATCGAGTCATCATCCATAGAAAGTAAAGTGTTTACCTTCTTCATAGTGATGTTGACCCATTCCCTGCTCCTAGCATGATTCTTCCCAACAGCTAGCTTGTCTTCTTCGAGAGAGCCATTAGAGCAACCGACATGTACCATTTCATCATCCGATGAGATTGGCTCTTCATCCTATCAAACGTTTCAAAGAACAAGGCCTTTGTTCTTACCCCGCATGATTGAACAATTTTGTTGTTTCGAGGGACCTGCCTCAAGCAATGCAAGCTTAGCTTTTGCTTTCTTATACTTAGCTTCATAATCAATGGTTTTGTTAAGATCGATTTGTTTTGAACATTTTGATGAGACCGATAGATTTTAGGTTGAAATTTGCTAAAGCTCAAGACCGATTAGATCCCGATGGTTTGTAAGAGGGTTCGTAAATTGTTTTGAAAAAGCAGTCTTTTGCAAAATGGCCTCTTTTATGACACTTGTAGCATTCAAGGTCTTCGTTGTTTTAGCGTTGAAAACCTTTGTTTCTTTTTATAAACCTTCGAGAGTTAGCGAGAGTGCCCTTTCTGAAATTCAAGATTCAGTCACTTAGGTACTCCTCACTTGATCTCTCATCGTGCTCATCATCCGAGTTTTCTTAGAAATCTTGAACTACATTGTTAGAAAAGAAAGCGGTTGATATTGGTGATGAGGTAGTGGTCGGGACTTCTTGACTTCCCGAGACTTCTTCAAGTCGTGGTATCGTCTGCTGATGAGGTTTTCCTCATAGACAAATTTCCCATAAATTTCGTGAAGCTCAAGATTTTGGATATGATTAGCATTCCCGAGTCCTCGAGAAAATTCAACCATTTCTCGTGGAGACTGCTTACAAAACCAACATTAATTTCATGCTTAGACAAATTTACACCATCATTTGAAAGTTCATTTAAAAGAGTTTTGTATCCGTGTAAGTTTGAGAGAGTTTCGAGTCCTTAGCCCTCAAGGTGTTATACTCAAGTTTCGTGTCCATTATCCTGCTTTCCTTGGTATCGATGGTCCTTCATGACTATGAACTAGGTCATCCTGTGTTTGCTTAGCGAAGTTACAAATTATAATGACTCCATAATATCGCTGTGAGACAAGATATTATGATACTTTTGAGTCTTTGGTCCCTGGTTGACCACTCTCCTTTCATCCTGGTCCACCGAGCTTCGTGTTTGGGCAACCCTTCGCCAGTCTTTGGGACAAATGGACCTTCATTTATGCACTTGACATAATAAGGTTCCATCCAATCAAATAGCAAAGCATTCGCTTTTCCATTTGTTGAATTTGCCAACTTCAAGTCTAGGGCAACAATGAATAAGCTCCACCCTTTTATCGACTAGTTGGGGTACATCAATTTCACCATTTAGGATCCTAATTTAAAACTTTTAGAGCGGCCTAAAAACGAGTTTTATAATTAGCCTTGCTCGATACCACTTGTTGTTCCCCGCTCACTATCGCTTAAACAGTTCAAGTTTATAAAACAAGTTAAAAGTGAACAATGACCTGAAATTAACATAAAGAAAACACACTAAGTAATTTTCAACGTCATATTCTTATTAGAAATAATTCAACAAAGAATACGTTACCCAAGTACTTGAATAGTACTTGGGATTGAAATGACAAAGTTGGGTGATTCTCTCTAAGCTCGGGCTATGTCCGAGCACAACTCTTAGAGATCACCGAGCTATCTCAGAACTAAGTTAGATTTGGAGGAGTGAAAAGATGGCTTGCGTGTATGTGTTTTACAATTCACAAGCTTAACCTTTTCACTCCATCTCTTATGCTATTTATACATGTATGGTATTTGACTCTTTCCTAAGTGACAACCGACATCACACGTAAGACAAACATCGATGTATTTTGTCTCACATAAAGACTATTCTAGGTAAGAGACAAGACTACTTTCCTAAGTTCGGTGATGACACCGAGCCCGATGTTTTGCTATTCGTGAAAGTTGACTTTGGATGATAAGGACTTTGTCTTATCTCGATTCAACCTTTCCGCTTTGTCCCGCTCTTTCTTGATCTTTACATTCTTCGTCTTCTACTTGGTTTGTCTTCGTAAGAAGTTGGATAGGAATCTTAGGGATTGGTGAGTTATTGTCATCACCACCGAATCCATCATCTTCTTCTTGACTCCGCCTTCACCCTTTAAGTTCCGCCTCATCGAGTGGAGAGACTTCTTCTTAGCCTCTTCATCGAGTATCTCGAAGACGACTCGAGAGACTATGCACTCGGTGACTGTTTGTGTTAACGGATTAAATACTTGGGCTATTTTCTATTCAAATCCTAGATTAAGGAGTTTGGGTATTTACTGAACCCAACAGTATCCACACTACACGTTAACCAATACCGCCAAAATGCTAGTTCACAAATCTATACAATTGAAGCCGAGCTTCTATGAAAGAAGACTAAAAACCAACGAACCCTTACTTGGTGCATATGGTTTTCGGCCAAGGTGAGAACAAAGAGAAAGGATAGAGTGAATGAATAACTAAGGATCCATATTTATAGTTTTTGGATCAGGGCATAAAAAACTAGTAACTTATGACCAAAGTTAAATCAAAACCCACTCCCCCCTTTTCGCCTTGGCCAATGGACGACCCAACCTTAAGCCCACAAGGGTGGAATTTTTGACTTTTAATACATGTTTACATTTACACATGACGCCCGCGCGTTGCTGCGGATTTTTTGCATCTTAGTTTTTATGCTGCAACTGAATCATAAAATTAGACTTTCTATTTAGTGATATAGCTTTTAAGCGTAACTTTAGAGTAAAAGAGTTAATATAAGATAAAGACAACGATGTGGGCGATCAAGAAAGAATAAATTGCAACATAAACTGAACATGTGATGCAGGTTTTACTGACCAGGTTTTAATATTTATAAGTGTCTCGTTTACCTATGGTCTACCCTATGCACTAACGGGCAGTGTACCCGGTCGTGTATAGTGTAGTAATCGGTAAAACCAAGGTCGTCCCAAGAGCTATGTGAGCGGATTCTAATTAAGTCTAAGTGTCACTGGTTTTAATTGGTTTTTAGGTTGAAATGATTAAAAAACTAATTAACAAGAAATAAAGAAAGCAAATAAAGGTAGAGGTTGTGATCAATAAAGGTAAAGTGTGCTAACCTAGTTACTCATCCTATCATGTTATGTTCACATCTAACTACTTCCAATTGATTCAAGTGGGGTTTTAAGTTGCTAGGACAGAATTTGGTCAGTTCGTCCTAACCTATCAGCAAAGGTTTCCACCGGAGATCAAGCTACTACCCTTGAAAGTCTAGTTGTTTTAAGTACCCTAAGACAAGTCATTAAGTTCCGCTACAAGCAAGATTCATAACAATGAGTGCCCGGGTGCTATCATCTTAGACACTCATACCTAACTTCTTAAGTTCATCCAAACGGTAGGTGATCATTTGGTCGATTCGCTGACAAGAAGAAGAAGGTCGTCAGCTGGTCAATTCTTACCCTTCCCACTCGCCTACCTACTTAGGTCACTGGTCAATTCTCCTAAGCAACTAGACACTACCGCCATTCAAAACTACCAAACAAGGGTGGCTACCAACAAACTATGTATGCATACACTATAAACAATTATACTAAGCAATGTAAATGTAAACATAACAATTAAGGAATCATAACTAGGCTAGCTCCATAGGTGCTTAGCCGATCATATTAATAGAAACAACCAATTCAATGTTTATCAAATTGAAATACATGAATTGAAAGTAAAAGAAAAGATAATCTCTAATGCTTATCGTTAGGAGTGATTTCTCCTCGAGATGGCTCAAGTATGCTCTTCAAGATCCGCCTTTGGACCCCTACCACGCTTCTCGCTTTTTGGTGTGGAGTGAATGATGTGAAATCAGAATTTAGGGCTTGTATTTATAGGCGAGATCTAGTTACGGCATAACTTAAGTTGAGAGTTACGCCGTAACCTTAATATTTCCAAGGGATGAGTTACGCCGTAATACCTGGTTACGGTGTAACACAACGGATGAGTTACACCATATCTTCAATACAGGTTACAAGTGACATGATTACGCCATAATCGTTGGAAGGAGTTATGGCGTAGCTTATAGCGGCGTGGAACATCTTTTGACCTAATGGGTTACGTCGTAATCCTTAGTGGGAGTTACGCCGTAATCTTCTCGAAATGGCCTTCTCGAGTCACGCATTAGCTACGGCGTAATGTGAGAGGAGTTGCCGTGGCTTCATCACAAAGGCATACTATCATATATCTTCAATAAATTCTCCAAATCCGTGTCTCTTTAGCTCCAATGCTCGTAAATTACCTGAAAGTGAAATATAGAGGAAAACAAGCGTAAATCTATATAAATGATATAAAATGCGAGCATTATCGGGGGAAATTAACACTTAATATTCAGGACTAGTTGATAATACCAAATATCCCCCCACTTGAACTCTACTTGCCCTCAAGTAGACCTTATTAGATAAATTTCTAAAACGATATCTCCCATTACCTGGAAAATATAAGTTTAAAAATCCCTTATGCTAGAATAAAACAAAGCCGAAAACCTCACGAAATGGGAACAAAACACTCAAATCTCTCAACTATTCTAAGTGTCAATTTCGGGGTGATCACTCAACGCAGAGTCATAGCATGTATTCTATCATAAGCTTGGCGGTTACACAAATCTCCACCACTTGAGTTAACGACTAAACAATTCTCGAAGGCAATATGGGTAGACACGACAAAGGTTAAGGGTGAATCGTCATTACTAACATGTCACGGCGAAGTGGACAAAATCAATGATACATGACCAAATCCATGGCCAATACACCAAAGATTGCTCACTTCATCACATAGACACGCTTCACGACTAAAGGGTAGGATAAGACATTGGATATAATTGGTGTAAAGTAAAAATAACAAGCAAATAGTCTAAATCTATAACCAAGTCATCACCGCTTACCGTCCATCCAAAGTTCAAGTTTCGAGACTAAGAAACCGGATCATGATATATCAAGTACATGTGCCATTAGAGGACGTCATGATGGGCACATTACCTTTTCTTCAACTGTTGGCGAAATGATTGCCAACTTCATTCTTAAATTGTGACCTAGGTGGCCTCCTCGATACTAAATCTATGATGAGCTCTTAAACATAGTGCTTATAACATCGCACTTTACAATCAATAACTACAACTATATATATTTGAATCATAACTACTAAACATAGCGTCCCCCTACTTGAAATGAACAATATGAGAATTTGGGAGGTCTTCAATGATCTTCAAAAATAAGTTTTTGACGAAAGCGTGATTGCCTAACCTTTCCACTTGAATCTCGAACTTAGGAAAAGAATGACTTGCCGATCACAAACAAAGACTACATGGTAGGCTAAGGTTTATAGGTGTATCGAAACAATATATTTGGGTGAACAAAATGAAAGGAATGGCTCAGATGGGTATATCTAGGGGTATCTTGCACTAAGGGTGGGTGCAACAAAAGGGTTTAACATGGGGGTCGAAAAGTCGAGGTAACTAATCGATAGAAACACAATGATAGGCTATTTGGGTGATAATCCTATAATATTGCCTTCTTAAACTGAATAATCCAAATACATTAAGCTAACTCAACATACCTCGTCAATGGTCTCGAAATGATGCAAAGGCCAAGTTCTAAAGTTTACAAGCTACCGGCACACTCATAGTTTGGTAAATTTGGGTAAATATTTGGAAACAGATAAGGCTAATCTCACCATATTATATTAAGGGTTATAATGTGCTCGACTAAGGTCTAATCTAGTTAGGTTATGAAAAACATCTCAAAATTTTAAAAATGGCATAATTTTTAAAAATAAACTAGAAAAACGAGGGCAATAAAGTTCAAGAGATAGTTCTACTCCCGTCCCCCCACTTGAAATGTACAAAGTCCCTTTTGTACTAAACGTTAAATAAAGTGAAGAGAAAGTAGAATTAGAGTGAGAACTTCCTGAAATTCGCTCTTAAAAGAAAGAAGGCTCACGAAAAGAATCGTGCCTTCGCTTAAGCATCCACGAGCAAACTTTATTCCCTGAAATCACACTACCAACAAGCATAATTCTAAAAAGAAAAGAAAAATGAAAAGAAATCTAACTCACTTTCAGAGGAATCACGGTTGCATTTAGCATATGCAACAAGTTTTTAAACCACTTGGTGTCCCAGTGGACGAGTGTAGTCTCGTGAGGGCTTACAGGAACATACCCACAAAGTTACGCCATAATTATGACAAACCTGGCAGATGCTACTGGAGGGTAGCTACAGCGTAACTATAGCATGGGATTACGCTGTAATCGATAATGCTCTGGAGAGGATGTAACACCCCCAAATCTCAGTACAGCGGAAGACTTAATCAAGTTTTCGGGGCATTACTATTGGATTGGTATCGCACACAAGTATAGCAAAAAAATAGTCATTTAACATTCAAAACCAATCCCAAATTTACGTATTCAAAACATTTAATCCAAAAGAGTAATTATTAGGCTCAAAACATGATTTAATAAACTAGGTCCCAAAGTTTATCGTGAGTCGAAATGATCCTTGAACCCCGCCTTCTGCCAAGCTTCCACCAACCACGATTCCAAACATCTTCAAATACCGAGAAATCATGTTAAAAGGTCACCACTTTGGTGAGTTCATAGGTTTAAGTTCAACAAAATCATAGTGGACCAAGAGAGTTGATTTGCTATGCAAGACCTAAGATAGATAAATACCGATCCCACCGGATCACAAACCATAAACATGTCCCGCATCCGTGGACTACTGCCCAAATGACTCTAGTCCAAAGATTGTCGTGGCAAAATCTAGGACAATTGCCAAACCCTGACTAGGTCGAGGTGAAGTCTATTCTTAGCTAGGCACGCTTATAGCAATCGTGATTGCTACCCTAGTCTAAGGCAACAACCACCGCACATCTATCTAAACGGTCAAGCATATAAGCAAATCCAAATAGTTTTCACGGTCCAAAACAATAGCATGATTCTCACCCCAATATAGTTAAAACCTGCTGGGAATTACAAGTTTGAGTTGATAAAGACAAAAAGAATGAAACAAGAGGGACTTAATATGACAAGAAGGAAACCTACTAAAAGATGGAAGGACTTGCTTGCAAAAGAAGTTTTATTATTTAGTCCTAATCCTCTAGTATATAAAGAGGACATGGGGTGTAGGTTTTAATTAAGTCTTCCAATAATGTAGTCGACTAAAAGGTGTGTTTAGCCTAGACGTTAGGGAAGAACGTCTAGGGTTTTAGATTAGTGTGTCCTAGGCGATGTTCATGTAAACGCCTAGGTTATTAGTTTAGTTAGTAGACGTGTTCTATAAACGCCTAATATTATTAGAGTATTAGTGAATGAAAACCTTGTTCAATAACAAAGTATTGTTTTGATTATTCCGCTGCGATTGTGTTAATTATCTTTGTTATTGATCCTACCGAGCTTATAAACGATCTTATCAATTGGTATCGAGCGGGAGCTCTTGATATAGGGATTCGCAAGGTTTTATGTGTCAAGAATGATGAAAAGAAGAAAAATCCGAGCTCAAATTTTCAGATTCAGATACAAAGACTGCTTTTGAAACGGCGATAACTTTTTCTTTAACCGTTGGATCGGGACGAAATTTTAGGTGGATGTTCTTTATATACTAATCTAACTTTCCACGGAGGATTTTCGATTTGAGCTTTTATGCAAAAGATATTAACAGTCAAGTTGGTCAAGGTGTTTTTAGATTCAATTTTAAGGTTTATTCAAGGTTTTATTGAAGCAAGAATCGCCGTCAAGAAGAGCAGATCGGAGGCTAACGTTGTGCAAATTGATTTTCAGATATTGCTAAGTGGGTCGGTGCACCAAATAATCCAAGCAGAAGATGCAATATTATAATCGGTTTAAGAAGTGATTACATGGTTTTTTGGTTGGCTCATGGGTCGGTGCACTGTGCACATGTCATTGACAATGATATTATACGCATGAGATTATTATTGACTGACTTTTCAACATGTATCTTTTGATTATATTATTGAGATGGGATTCATTGTAATAAGGTACATGGTTAGTATGGTAGTAGTGACTCTTTGATTGGTCCAAGTTAGCAGTTGGTCAAATGTTGCGGCATATATTTGTGAAAGATATCACGTGGGGATACTTTGCATAATTTATTGCCGAGTATTTGAGTTAATATTCGGATGTGCACATGAGTTTAATGGGACCTACGAAGTATGATATACTACTTATACACGTTTTGTGTTCAGTACTTTGATTAGCTGTGAGATGCATGTGATTGGCTTCACATGATACGCATGGTGTTAGAATTTTAAAGGTACTGTTGCAAATTTTGAAGGTACTGTTCGAATATTGAAAATACTGTTGCGTATTATTGGAGTTTTTAAAGGTAATCGATGCTGGTCGAATTTTGTTAAAGCACCGCTCACTAATTTAAAGTACCGCCGAGAATTTTTGTTAAAGCATCCACCGTAATATCAAAGTACGCTTCGGAGGTTTTGAAAGCATCGTCAACGCAGCATCGTTGATTTTAAAAGTACCGTGATCGACGAGATGGATTTTTCAAGGTACCGCAGTTTATACTGAAAGTCTATGATTTTTTATGAAAGTATCGCTCCTTCCCAACATCTCTGCTCATGCTTTATTACGAGAAGATTTTTGATTTAAGGGAAGTCAAGTATGGTTTTGACTACACACAGAGGTTATTGTTCACACACACGGAAGAAATTTATTTGTTCTTAAAAGGATTTTTAAAAGGCTCGTTATGGAGATTTATTGAAGAATTGATTACGTAAGAGGATTATTTATCACTTATTTGAAGGTGAAGTGGAATTGCTTGGTTTGTGTTCTTATCATCTAGCTTGATGAATCTAGCAATGTGTGATTTTTCTTATAATGCTCTATGCGCACATTGTCTATCACTGAAGGAATTACATTGTAGTGCTCGATGTCTCATACTAGTTGAGGATTCTTTTCAAGGATTGCGGTCTCACTTATATTTGGTGATACGATAAGTATGGAGTTCCGTGGATAGTAAAAGATTTAAGACACAAGTTTGGGAAATTTTACTTCTTCATCAAGTTCGTTATATTTGGTGTTCTTCACAAGTGATCATTACATAAAGCCTCTGATTTTGAAGAATCGAAGATGGTTAACATATGGTTTTTGGGGAAGCTTATTGTTAAATGATTAACCATCTACATGCATCACTCAAGGGAAGTGGTTGATTTTACTATTGTTGATCATTATTACTACCGCTAGTTGAAGTTTTCATCGCTTTGGATCCATTTTTCTTATGGTGCGAATGGTGGGTGATTTGAAGCATTGGACGCTTAGATTGGAAGTATGATATTGGTTTGTAGTGGTCAAGATCATTATTTGCATACGCTCCTATTTAGATAATAACAAAAGGGAAGAGATGTTTGAGTGACGTGGCATGGATTAAGGGAAGACAAAGGAAGACATACTTGTTTCATTCATGGTGAGATCCCCGATCTCAATTTCTACTCGCCTAGGGAAGTTCGTTCAAGAATGGTTTTGTCATTATCAACTAGGGGAAGATTGTTGGGAATTACAAGTTTGAGTTGATAAAGACAAAAAGAATGAAACAAGAGGGACTTAATATGACAAGAAGGAAACCTACTAAAAGATGGAAGGACTTGCTTGCAAAAGAAGTTTTATTATTTAGTCCTAATCCTCTAGTATATAAAGAGGACATGGGGTGTAGGTTTTAATTAAGTCTTCCAATAATGTAGTCGACTAAAAGGTGTGTGTTTAGCCTAGACGTTAGGGAAGAACGTCTAGGGTTTTAGATTAGTGTGTCCTAGGCGTATGTTCATGTAAACGCCTAGGTTATTAGTTTAGTTAGTAGACGTGTTCCTATAAACGTCTAATATTATTAGAGTATTAGTGAATGAAAAACCTTGTTCAATAACAAAGTATTGTTTTGATTATTCCGCTGCGTATTGTGTTAATTATCTTTGTTATTGATCCCTAGCTGAGCTTATAAACGATCTTATCAAAAACGTAGATAAAAATGGGGCTATGAAACTCACCTCAAGCAATCAACGTACAAATAAACACTAGCAGAAGATAACGGTAATCACGGCACAACAACTATCGACTCGGCACAACCTATTAATGTAGACCAAACTTAATATATATATTCCTCGAAATCAACGTAATCTACCCCAATGTATTCCATTTCGTTATTTCCAAAAATGTCTCATTTCACCATTTAATCCTAGTGTTTGGTATTCCTCATGTGGGTGTATCGACTCAATATGATGCTATGAATGCACTCAAACAACCAATATATAACTCAATGCGACATAATGAGACCTCTAAACGATAAGCTCCATAGTTCAATAAGTTGCGGAATAAATAGTAGACCTTATCAAATTCGTCAACTCGATAAACTCATTTATTTACTCGTGTCGCTTATTATCCCGTAAATTAATCGTATCCTAAAGAGTCATAAGAATAATTCACCCATTAATAAGGTTACCCAACGTACGTAGTGGGCTCTTATTAGATTCGTCAACCTAATAAGTCTGCTACCCACGTGGATCAACACTATTAACGTTAGGTTATCCGTAACTCATGCACACAACGTAAGTAATTAAATACTTAAACTAGTATTAAATGTCCACAATTGACATTTATTGATAAATGTGT
This sequence comes from Chrysanthemum lavandulifolium, assembly GCA_022545495.1. Taxonomy (NCBI): domain Eukaryota; kingdom Viridiplantae; phylum Streptophyta; class Magnoliopsida; order Asterales; family Asteraceae; genus Chrysanthemum; species Chrysanthemum lavandulifolium. The sequence continues at coordinate 80,728,226 of CM040244.1, read as the reverse complement.
ACTCGAAACATTAATTACTTATTTATTATAAAACATTTCCAATTTAGTCGCCAGTTTCCGTTTAAAAATAGTAAATAACAAGATAAGTCTTGTTATCGATATTTTTGGTACAAAATCCCATTTATTATTTGTATTTCATAGTCTATTAGCATTTTCATGTATATATATATTTCGTCATATTCCAATATTAATCTCATATCGTTATTCGTTTCGAGTCCACGAGCACGAGTCATGACTTCTCGGCTTTTAATCAATCAATAGTCCAAATTATACTAAAGTTCATGTTACGGCTTTGTCGGAGTCAACTATTGACTAAAAAGTCAAAGTAACGCCGACGTAGCTCAAAGTCAACAATATATATATCAAGTCCAAATTTAAAAGTCATAATAGCGCAATTCAATCCCAAACCAACTCAAAACAATCTCGCCAACCAATCAATCAACCAAATATACCTGAAACCAATGTTATGACCCTAATAGTCATGACACGGTCACGGTTAAGACCACGTGAACCAAAAAAGCTCTAGAAGCTTTTCGGCTCCACGCGTCTCATCCAAACCTCAACTACATCAACCAACAAGCTACCAAAACAACCCGACCCGGACCCGTGGTCCATGTGGGTCATGTACGCAACCCATGGGGCTCGTACGTGCCCTATGTGGCTCGTACACCATGCCAATCCAACCAAACATCACCCAAATCAATTCCACAACATCCAAATCCAATCATTCAAGCTCCAATCATTAACCAAACACAAAACCCATCATCTATTCTAACCAAAAAGATGAAACTAAACCTAAAATGCATAAACCCATCAAATTGATACACCACACACTTACCAAACACTAATTACTTGTTTATTTAGGTGTTAATTAGACTTAATTTCATGTTTCACCCAAAAGCCCTAAATTATACCATAGGGTCGAAACCCTAATAAGCCCATACATGGCTTTTCATAGCTTAAACAAGCTCTAACCATGTTCCATTTACCTTATTCAAGCACCAATTGCAAAACCCACTTGAAACCCTAAAAATCCGAATCTTAATCTTAAGATTTAAAGGTGTTAATGAAGGTTTTAGTGACAGTGTTATATATGGTTGGAAAGAGGAGAAAGAGAGCTTCAAGATGGTGGTGGAGGTGGGTGGTCATGCGTGGCGGTGGACCGTGGTGGCGGAATAGTGGCTTAATTTAGAGGGTATGCTAGGGTTTGTTTTAGGGTTTTGAGAGAGTGTAGAGAGAAATGTGTTAGTGTGTGTGTTTAGAGAGAGAAATAGAAGTGGTGAAATGAGGACGTGAGGGCCTTTATACTTGGACCAAGGACTCAAAATAAATAAAATGGGGAGGGGGCCGCCATGGGGATAATTGGGGCCTGAGTTGTAATTTTTCTAACTATCCCGCTTACCCATTCCCGAGCTCATATATTGTCCCCGAGTGTCCCACAACGCTCATTCGACTTTCTAACATCGTTATTTACGTTTTCCACGAGTTTTGACTATTTATTTGTCAATTTTCGAGTTACGGTCTAAAAGTTACAATATTTCTCGCTTTAGGCTTTTCTAGTGCCGAATCGAATAGTGCCTACCAAATAGAGTTAAAACTCATACGATAACTCATTCAATAGTGAATAAACCGTAAAACCAATAGACGATATAAAATCAAGTCATGGTTTATAAAAATAGTGATAAAGGCAAACTCGGTTTAGTTTAACGTAATGCGGTTACCTAAAATAATCCTTAAATTGCCATTGTCACACCTCCCAACCTCGAAGAAACCCGTCGCGGGTTTCACCCGAGTTGCTTGATGTCATGAAAGTTTAGGATACTTCCTACGAAAACGCCCTCACGTTTCCCAAGTGAACTCCGGTCCATGCCGGAGTTCCAACGAACCTTAATAATCGAATACGGCTATTCTTCACCTTTTAATCTCACGGTCCATAATTTCAACTCTGCCTCAACAAAATTCAATTTCTCATCAATACGAATATCTCTTAAGGGCACCACTATCTTTTCCTCCGAAAGACATTTTTAAGATTACTAACATGAAAGACATTGTGTACATCGCTCAATTCGATGGTAGCTCCAAAGGTATGCTACCGATCCGATTCTTTCTAGGATTGGAAAGGGACCAATATATCGGGATTGAGTTTTCCACGCTTCCAAAATGAATCACTCCTTTCCAAGGAGAAACTTTCAACATAACACGATCTCCAACCCGAAATTATAAAGTTTTGCGCTCTATCGGCATAACTCTTTGTCTATCACGAGCGGTTTGCAACCGATTACTAATCAACTATCTTCTCGGTGGTTTCAAGACAAGTTCGACCGTAAGTTGACTCTCGCCAACTTCAGCCCAACAAACAGAGAATCGACATTTTCGCCATACGCTGCTCTCAGAGTCTGTAGTCTTTGATTCTTCATGTTTTGCATGTTTGGATAATTCAAGTAGAGGTCTTTAACCGATCCACGCGATGATGAGTTTTGAGCCACCTTGCGATCATCGCTATCATGAATCTCGACTCTTCCTTTGTAGTGTTGACATTATGTGATGTTGTGACATTGGACCGACATGCTCACATTCGGATCATGTTTTTCTCATCGAGTAGCGTGCTTTAGTTGATTCATGATATTTGCGCAACAGAAAGCAAGCATGTGTAGGATCGTGACTATTATGTTGTTTAGATGATTCGGGTGGTCTAGGATGATGATAGTATATTGTTAATACAAATATCGTCATTAAACGTTATTTATATTTTTGATCTTTACCTAAGTTTTGTTAACGACAAAAGTAAATTTAATTTTCATAAAGCTTAAAGCTTGTCAAGTTTAATAGATATTAAAACAAGCTTTTTCAAACAATATCTTCATCATTTAAGCATTTACATTGTGACTAATCATATCTTAATATGAGTCTAAGCATAATGTATGATAGTAGTTTTTAGAATGTTTTAGTTTCTTAAAACTAAACATTACTTATGTATTTACATATTTCTAAAATAGAAAACAACACATGACATCATGTGATGCATCATGGAAATCATTGGAAGATTTCATTAGATATTTTGTGTAGATTTGTACTCTTCATATCTTACACAATCTTACATAGATATGGTTGACTTTGGCAAGATCTTGATATCTTGTTGTCGGACTCTATGGCAACCAAAATATATAACTGACGAAACCCTTTCAAGGGGTCCGCCGTCCGTGGTGCTCGCCGATGGTTTTGCTACAAATAGCAAAGCCAAACCAAGTAGTTTTCATCCCTTTCTATCATACTCTTACATATCTTCTCTAACCTTTCTAACTCGGTTTCATATCATATTAGTGATCTCTTTGTAGCAAAGAAGATCAAGTCACATTCAAGCTTCAAACGAGAAGTTGGAAGTCTTGTTTGTTTAGTGTTGTATGATCTTGTGTTGATTCATACTTCATTGTTGTATTAAACCATCATAATCGTGTGAGTTTGAGTGCTTAGTATTTTAGTCCTCAAAATACATTGTGTGTAGGAGTGGTTGTACCCTTGAAAGAACTCGACATCTAGCTTTGTGTCGGAAATAGTGTAAGTTAAGTGTAAAGGTTTCTCCACGGTGAAAGGAGCTTGTTGACTAGTGAAGTTAAACTCGAGTGTGAGACTCGGAGAGTGGAGTAGGCAAGGAAAAAGAGTCCTTGTAGACCTAACCACTATAAACAACTTGTTGTGGTTTGATCATTTCTTTCCTTATTTACTCTTTACATATTGCTTGCATGTTTCATTAACATATCTAAGATCAATATCAATTGATCTTTCAATAAGTTTCAAAACAAAGTTTTTAATTGGTAAACTATTCAACCCCCCTTCTAGTTTTCCACAATTGGTACCAGAGCGTGTAAACATTAAACCAAGCTCACTATTGACACCTTCCCACTCACTAATCACTGAAGATAACACCATTATAAGTATCCTAACTACATTTTATCTCTTAATTCTGAGTCTAGGATTCTTATTTGTGCACAAAACCATTACAAATCATTACATGGGGTTTTATGTATGCTTTTATACTAAATATGAATTCAATTGGCAAATTGCATAACTAGTCATTGAAATTAGGTACTACATTATCATATTGCATAAACAAATCATGCTTCCCACTAATCAATAGATAATGACTATAAGGCCTTATTCAAATAACCAAACACCCCATGTTAAAAATTTTGAAAAGCTTCTCACTTGTAGGAAAACATTTTTTCATTGTTAATACAAATAGAAACGTTAGACTTTCATCACTTGCATGCTCTTGAATACTAAAGGTGTTGCATAACTAATATGCATTCCCGGGTATATTCAAATGAAGCCACATTGAATTAGGAGCATTTGGGTTATCTCATGGTATTTGCCAAACACCCCACTAAAACCATTTTTGTGCATAAAATGAGTCGATATAACCGCAACTCCAAATGGTTTTCATATAGGCACACACTAGAACTAAAACGTTAAAGTTTATTCTCATTTTTAACATATTAATTCTTGCTCTTAGGAATAACCATGGTAGCCGCAAGATTCTATGATCACAAGCACACCCTTGGGTATATTCCCAAACATCACAAAACCAAAGGACTTTCCAAGGAACAAGTAGAAATCTTTAGGAGTCTAGAATCAAGGTATTTCCATGAGGGTAGAACCATTCACCCATCTTTCATTGAAAATACCAATCTCCGTGAAGAACTAGCCGTCATTCAATTCGATTGTCTTCTTGACATCGATGAACCAATTTAGTGATGAAGATGATGATGAGTTTTGTCTTAGGTTTAAAATCAATCAAAACGACTACACCATCAGCTTAGCCAACTTTGATCAATTGCTAGGAATTCCTAACCGAGGGACTTGTGTCTACTCGGATAAGTGGTCACTCACCATTCTTGATGCAATCAATGACCGCACTTCTCCCTACCAAACACCTCTAGCAAATAAGGATGTCATCCATGAGCACCTATTTATCCCAAGGGGAGATACAACCCGAGTCACCCGAAAAGAAAAAGAAGTAAACCGAGACCCATATGGAATGGAGCTAAATGAAATTAAGCCCGAATTTAGGAAATGGGAAGAACTACTTAGAGCCAACGTCATTAGCACCATAGGAAATAGGGATCACATCATTGCTTGTCTTTGCCATATGCTCTACAACTTGTCCACCCGTCAACCATTCAATTTATCCTACTACATTACTAGGAGAATGATTGATATTCCAACACAAGGATCGGTTGCTCTCCCATATGGGATGCTTCTCACCCGTCTCTATAGATCATTTGCACCAATTCCACCAAGCCCAAAAGGGATGCACCTTCACTATGAGCTTATCTGTAACACCCCGCCTTATCTGACCACAATATTGTCCGCTTTGCCCGTAGGCTCACGGCTTTGTTTTTGTGGCATCATTTGAAGACTTCCGGCAGTCACCCAAGCCAAGATTACCTCACATGAGCACGCTTAACCGCCAGCTCCTAAGAACTCCACCCAAAGAGACCACAAAACGCGTTGTGTCATTTAAGGCTAATGTTATCTTATGAGCCCAAGATCTCTCCGTGCCACGGCCGATGTGGGATTTGCCTAGGTGTTACAATCACCCCCCTTGGGGACTCATCGCCCTCGATGAGGTTTGCCCCACCATCCCGAACGGCCAGAGTGGCTCGATACCACTTGTAACACCCCGCCTTATCTCGACCACAATATTGTCCGCTGCCTGTAGGCTCACGGCTTTGTTTTGTGGCCATTTGAAGACTTCGGCAGTCACCCAAGCCAAGATTACTCTCACATGAGCACGCTTAATCGCCAGCTCCTAAGAACTCCACCGCAGAGACCACAAAACGCGTTGTGTCATTTAAGGCGAATGTTATCTTATGAGCCCAACATCTCTCCAGGCCACAGCCGATGTGGGATTTGCCTAGGGTGTTACATTATCCCTCACATATTTGTACCTTTGAGTGATGCACGAGTTGCTAAGACAAAAGGCAAGAGAGCAAAACCTCCAACTCCATCATCATCATCAAATAGCTCCGATGATGGTCTTCCAAACTCTCGCCTTCCACCTCATGAGTATTATGCATCTCTTCCCGAGATTGAGAATGAATCAGCGGAGTTCAAGCAAACCAAGGGGATGTTCAAGTGCCTTGGTAGAATGATGACCAAGATCTACAAGAAATTTGATAAGTGAGAATCGTTTTAAGGAGCGTTTGGAACAATACATTATCTCTAATGTTTGATACAATTTGGTTGTTTTTATCTTGCAGGATGATAAAATAACTCGAAACTATGATGTATGCTAACAATCTTATGCAGGGAGATAGCACAAGTATGCTATCAAATTTTACCCATTTTCACTATAATGTGAAAATCACTTGGCCTTGCTCAAAATCTATGCTCCATTATGTTTGTACATGTGTTATTTACTTTTCCTAACTAGAAATGTTTAGTGTCACATGTTTTGAGAAAATTTCAGTTTCGGAAAAGTCCCCACACCTAAAAATGGACTCGTGAACTTTTCAAGATCAGATGGATCGACGGCACCAACGCTTTGGTTCCGTCTCGTTATAAGAAATGGTACCGCCAGCACATGACAGCGACGCGACGACACCCTTTTAGGGTCCGTCCTGTAAACTTTTGGTGCCGTGGATCCTCCTGTAACTTTCTCAATTTCGATTATTTCGTCATTCCAAATTACCATCCATTGCTTGTAGGTCAATCTTAACTAGTTTATACACTTATTAGAACTAGTACAATTCACTTAGGCATATAAGAAATCCATTTCCACCAAAATTCAAAATTTTGAAAAATTCACCCCAGAGCCCTTTGGCATAAAGGAAGGAACCAAATTTTGGTACCTTGAAACCGTGGTAATCCGATTGTTACGAAATTCCACTCATTAGAACACATTTATTGCAAATCTTTGCTTCTTCACTCCATCTCTCTTGTATGGCTTGACTTGGGTGATATGACTAGCGTTTAGCCCACTACCAAATCATTAGGAACCTCATCCCTTCTATGGTTAACCATCAAATCAAACACATTTCTCAATAATTTTTCACTTCTATAAATTGAGAGGTTTTACCATGATCATCCTCACACCTTCTTCATTCTTACCATCATCTAGCAAAGAAAAACACAAGTCAAAATGACAAAATCCTCTCCTAAACCTTGCAAGAAAACCGCTAGAATTAGCGAAGGCCTTGTTGTTTCAGAACTTGAGCTCCTCATCCGAGTCTTCTCCACTCACAAGCTCATCCCCATACGAGATGATACAAGCTTAACTTTAGCTACTCCTACTCAATCACCAATTGTGATCACCACTCCACCACCCACAAAACACCAACTTCACCACCATCGGCATTCCATCCAAACATCCAAAACACCTCACCACCAAAGTCTCCAACTCTCATTCCTTTGGAGTTATTTTCCACACCACCCACTTCTCCAAATCCTTTCTTGGAGGACTTGGAAGACTTGCCTCGAGGCCAAATCATCCACCACCATTGCCATCCTTTGGCACAATTGAGCGTATTGCTCATGAGTCACCTAGGCCGTCCTTTGATCCAAACGCCCATTAGGGCCAAAACCTCTCTCTTTCACCCCATTTACAAAGACATCCATGGTCCTTTGTATGGGGACCAGTATTTCTACATCAATGTCCCTCACATAGAGGACATTGACGAGTCCATGTGGGATGCTAATCCTACAAGAGAGGAGATTCAAGCGAAACTCCAAAACCTCCACCAATTCAAAGGCATGGTGGATTCTCACCTAAGTGAGACTATGCAAATGCAAAATGCTTTGCTAGCCTCCATCATGACCACCCCAAACATCCCCACCAACACCAACACATCTACCATTCCACCACCACAACCTCACCAAACATACTACCCCCTAGGCATGGTTGCTCAACTTGTGAGCAAACCGCCTAAACCGTTGATCGGACCCGGTTATGGTCCATGACTTCAAGAGGAAATGAGGTTCATCCTCAATCACATCCTTGAGCGCCTCAACGCTTTTCTCATCCACCATCTCATTAGAATGGTCATAGATTAGCATTTCTAAGTTTTTCTTTTCTTAGGATTATTTTTTCTTGTACTAAAACACATCATTGTGTTCTCTTTTCATGATTCTTATTCATGAAAATTTTAGCTAATGAATGGTGTTTTCTATATTGTTGGTGCCTTTACATAGTGTTTGGAAATGCTTGTGAATGATCATTATTACTAACATTTTTTAGCTTTATTTTCACAATCCATGTATCTTCCCATTAAGCACCCAATTTAGAGGAGCTTTGATCATGGGGAGATAATGGCTCAGCTCATTACATTCAGATCGCCTCTTCTTTTGTTGAGACAAAAGGGGAGAAAATATAGAACTTGTTTATATTTGACTTTTCCGAAAAGTCAAACCGCATACATTGACTTTCTCAAAAGTCAATCATGATATTTCATTGGTAATACTTGACTTTTTGAAGAAGTCAATCGTGATACTTTGACTTTCTCAAAAGTCAACATCATGCATCAACTAGTGAATACTTTGACTTTCTCGAAAAGTCAAACATCATACACTTGCATTATCATTTCCTTTTCAAGTTCTAAAACTAATATATTTATAACTCTTGCACAATCTTTGTATTTTTATAAAATAAATTTATATTTTGTCCTCAACAAAAAGGGAGATTGTTATTACAAATATCGTCATTAAACGTTATTTATATTTTTGATCTTTACCTAAGTTTTGTTAACGACAAAAGTAAATTTAATTTTCATAAAGCTTAAAGCTTTTCAAGTTTAATAGATATTAAAACAAGCTTATTCAAACAATATTTTCATCATTTAGGCATTTACATTGTGACTAATCATATCTTAATATGAGTCTAAGCATAATGTATGATAGTAGTTTTTAGAATGTTTTAGTTTCTTAAAAACTAAACATTACTTATGTATTTACATATTTCTAAAAATAGAAAAACAACACATGACATCATGTGATGCATCATGGAAATCATTGGAAGATTTCATTAGATATTTTGTGTAGATTTGTACTCTTCATATCTTACACAATCTTACATAGATATGGTTGACTTTGGCAAGATCTTGATATCTTGTCGTCGGATTCGACGGCACCAAAATATGTAACGGACGGAACCCTTTCAAGGGGTCCGCCGTCCGTGAAAGCTCGCCGATGGTTTTGGCTATAAATAGCAAAGCCAAACCAAGTAGTTTTCATCCCTTTCCATCATACTCTCTTACATATATTCTCTCTAACTTTTCTAACTCGGTTTCATATCATATTAGTGATCTCTTTGTAGCAAAGAAGATCAAGTCACATTCAAGCTTCAAACGAAGTTGGAAGTCTTGTTTGTTTAGTGTTGTATGATCTTGTGTTGATTCATATTTCATTGTTGTATTAAACCATCATAATCGTGTGAGTGTGAGTGGTTAGTATTTTAGTCCTCAAAATACATGTGTGCGGGAGTGGTTGTACCCTTGGAAAGAACTCGATATCTAGCTTAGTGTCGGAAATAGTGTGGCGAAGTGTAAAGGTTTCTCCACGGTGAAAGGATCTTGTTGACTAGTGAAGTTAAACTCTCGAGTGTGAGACCTGTGAGTGGAGTAGGCAAGGAAAAGAGTCCTTGTAGACCGAACCACTATAAACAACTTGTTGTGGTTTGATCATTTCTTTCCTTATTTACTCTTTACATATTGCTTGCATATTTCATTAACATATCTAAGATCAATATCAATTGAACTTTCAATAAATTTCAAAACAAAGTTTTTAATTGGTAAACTATTCAAGCCCCCTTCTAGTTTTCTACAATATGAATGCCATTGTTAGAGAGATGAAGAAAGTAGAGAGGGAATTCTAGAGAGATAAGCAAAAGTGTAAAAGGTTAGATTAGAACTTCCAACCCTCTACCTTGGGAGGTAGAGGGTATTTATAGCTTACAACCTAAACGACCTCCTCACGGCCTATGGATCAGGTATACAGTGGGTAAAGATCCGTCCTTCCTCCACGGTGTTACACTAAACTAATCTACGCTACAAATTAACTAATAAACTACTAAATAACGATATGTCTACGAGCTAACTTATGCTAAATTATATTTGGGGTGACTGACACTTCACTATGGAATTTCCAATTCCTAACAATCTCCCCCTAAGGGAGGTCACCCCATGTTTTACATTTCGAATCTTAGCATTCTATTTAATCTTCAGTCTTGAGCTCGTAGACTTTAATTCTTCAACATCTCCATCTTTGTGCTTTAGCAAAGGATTCTTCAAAGTCCGATTACTTTGTAGTTTAAGTGTTGGCCTTTATATCGATCCACATCTTTGATGATCTTTGAGCTACCGAGATCATCACCACAAGAAATCTCCGGATCACCCTTTGTAGTGTTGCCTTCATGTGAAGTTGTGACTTTCGGACGACATGCTCACACTTTCTAGATCATGACATCTTTTCATCGAGTAGCGGAAGCTTTATATGGTTCAAGATATTTGCAGTCAGCGAAGCATAGTATAAAAATATCGAGCCGGCTTTATGTAGGTATGCACTTGTCATGATGTTCTTCGATTAATGGATGTTGTGAGCATGCGGCTTTGGATTGACTCTCAATTCGATCACCGCAACCGTCGAAATGTACCGCAAACAACAGCTATCAATAAAACATACGAAAGTGTCTTTGATCACTTTCTGAATTGAGGTACACGCCCACGCTTCCCATTGATCAAGACAAGTATTTTCCGTGATCGTATAATTCAAGAATCTCCTTGACAGGGTTTCGCAAATGTTCTAGCTGCTCAAACCGGAGCGCCTCAAAGAAGACAAAACGGAGTGAGTGAACCAAGAATTGAGATTCACCGATTGATGAAAATTTATTTTAAAACAATCGTGTATAGCTTGAAGAAAGAGTTTTGCAATACTGACGAAGGTTTTATGAGAAAGATCAATTTTCAATCAAAATACTTTTGTATTAGAAAATGAGTACACATTCGATGTGCTAGAGAAAAGAAGAGATTCGCACATCTAACGGTTTTTCCAAAAGTATTTTTTCAATCAGAGATAGTTTTTGAGTTTGAAAACATTAGTACACATTCGATGTGCTAGAGAAAAGAAGATTTGCACATCGAACGGTTTTTCCAAAAGTATTCGTCAATTCATTTCCTAGACAAAGGTTGATTCAAGAGTGAATCGCCCCATCGTTTATGTCCAGCTGTCACAAGCTTGATCTTTATAAAAGATCTCACATGTCACCCCCCAAGAGCTTGTTTGAGGTTGGCTCTAGAAGGATTTCCATCTTCATCGTGAATATTTTACATATCACTCGGATGTTCTAGCAATACCACAAGGGTAATGCGTAGGACTCTTAATATGTACTTACTTTCCACATTGTGTGAAACAACAAGTTTTCATTAATTTTGTGTCGAATGAGATATTGTGGATGATCTCTTGGCTCTAGACTCAATTGTGCACATTTGGTTCCTATGCCGGAGACTAGGAGATGGTCTCCTTCTTCAATATCAACCATCTCTAGGAGAAAGTCGATAGATAATGTAGGTTCCCGTGAGAATGAAACAAGTCCTTTTAAGAGGAACTTGAGTAGCTTGGGAAGTTTAGTGCGGCATCACCGGGTCCATGACATCTTGTCTTCAATACCGGTGTTACCTTAGTAACCACCAAGAGCATATGTATTGAACCCGTTTTACGCCTAAGGTTGAATTATTGGAGGGCTATTTCTTTTCACCCTTTTCTCATTTCATTTCTTTTCATTCTTCAACCCTTCAAGGCTTACCGAGACTTCATAAGTAGAACCTTGTTGGGTTTATTCCAAAGACTAGCTCGTCTCATCCGCACTCTTCCCATATCTCACTTTTCTCCTTTTTCATCATACCTAAGGACTTCTACACTATCTAGTGGATTGTCCTAGGTAGATCCCTCCGCTCTTGCGGGATCATGGAACGCATACCTAACCTAACCACCCTTTTAACACCATGCATAAAGTAAATTGGTCCATCTTTTGATATTGTTCTTTCCTTCTCGAAACCAATTGAAAACTCATTTGAAAATCAATCAAGGTACTTGTGATATAAAATCAAAGCATTTTGTACCTTAATTGTTTTGATCTTTATAAATGCTCCCCTCAACATGTGCATATGATTTTGAAATTGTTTAGCACATGGAGGCAAGAGTTCTTTGAAACAATTTCTTGATCACAATTTCCTTAGAAAAAGCCATTTGATTTTCTTTGGTAAATTCTCCCCTCATATATGCGAGGATATTTTAAATCATTTTATCACATAGAGGAAAGAGTTCTTTGAAGTACTTTCATGATCACATTTGCCAATAAGAAACCATTTAGAAAACCAATCAAGGTACTTATGTTGAAACATAGAAATCTTTGTACCATGAAAGTTTGTTTCTTTTGAAATGCTCCCCCGAATATGTGCTTGAGATTCGAAAGTGTTTAGCACATACGGGAGAGCAACATGCACACTTGAATCAAAACGATCATCTTTTATCAAATTTCATTATTAAATCACAGATTCTCCCCGATATAAAATATCAAACCCTTTGAGATTTTGGATCCCAAGTGATTTAATAAGGTTTAGAAAATATGGGAGAAAATGTGGCTGGTTTAAATTCTCATCTTGTTTTTGGATAAATGCTCCTCCTCAATCACGTGCATCATGTATTGAAATCGTTTGGCACATGGAGGCGGAGTGCCTTTAAAGGACTAAAACCAATTCCATTGAAACAGATAAGAGATTTAAATCACAATCTCTCCCGATAAAAATATCAAACCTTTTGAGATTTGTGATCCCAATTGATTTAAATCATTTAGAAAATTTTAGGGAAAGACGTGGCAAGATTTAATTTTAAAAATGATGGATAAGGAACATTTTTCGACATTAAAGATTATTAGTGTTAGGTATGATAGTTTTAAGAGATCTTTAAGTAAAATAAAACAATTTCACAATCAAACAAGAATGAAAAAATTTCATTTGAAAGATCTTTGAGTTTTAAAGAAAATCATACCATGACATAACATTAAATCTGTAGATCACCATTTTGTTTTTGTACAAACCGGACTTTTATGAAGAAATATCATTTGAAAATATTTAATTATAAATCACTCTCCCCCTCAATCGATGACCGTAGTCGATGATTGAGTGACTTAAGGTATTGATAAAATGAAGTCCGGTGATTTTCAAGATTTAGTCCAATTAATTTTCAAAACAATATTTTTCCATTTTCAAAAAAGTTTTAACAAATATTTTTGAAAAATGGTATTATTCACTACTTGTACCGCACAAAGATAAGTTAGGTGGTTGAGAAGTCGCTTCATTGTTGCCGTAAGTTTCAAGAAAACCATCTCACGATGCGGTGAGACCTCTCAAGTTGCATCTATCGTGCCAACTATTCATGGAGAGATCTGATTAAGCTCCGTTTCTTCTTTTGTCAACCCAAGATATAGTTACCCTTTCCTTTCGGCATCCAATCATCTTCAATTGTAGGATCCAGATCGGGAAAATTCTTATAATCCATGATATTTGCATACGTTAGTAGACATACAAACATATATATGGTGGTCGACAACACCAAAATAGCAATCGACTAATGAAAGCCAATCCAACATATCAATCATATCATACAAAGATATGGGAATAATGTGTTCATCAAACTATAATCATCTAATCCTAACAAACCATATCCTAGGCGTACTAGTCCTTCAACATAGGTTAACATCATTTTCGATTAAGCATATAGTATAATTAAGAAAGCCTGTTAGATGATGTAAATTTGAAAACATTCTCCCTTCAATCAATGACTTATTTTCGAAAAGTTTAAAAGCCAAGTCATTGATTGAGTTTTCAATTTTTCGAATACTTGATTCGATTGATTTTCAAGCAACTCATTTACCACCTTTTGTTAAAACAAATACTTTTCTGAAGAATTTTAGAAGGAAAATATTTGAGTAGGAACAAGCATCCTTGACATACTTTCCTCATATTGTTTTAGGATAAGTGCACGAAATATTTGAAAATTGGTTTAGCATAGCACTTTCCTTCCTTGAAGAGCGGGTTGCTATCTCAAATAATAGCAAACCATAGTTTAAGCACGGGTTACTGATCGACGAATCTGTAAGCCATATTTTGAGACATGTTTTGAAAAGAATATTTACACCTCCCGCTCGAACTTCATCTATGGTCCCGTGACATTATTGAATGACATTTCTAAGACCATGAGATGTTATCGATACTGAAGACATGTCTTTGAAAACAATATTTTTGGTCTTTTTCAAATTTTTCGATTTTTATGGCTTTTGTTGATTTTATATTTTTCTATTTTGGTTTAGCCGGTTTTAAACTTTTGTATTTTGTTTTTAATAAATATTTACAAAGATAGAGTAGATAATATAATTTAAGAAGATGATGATACGAGTACAGAGATAAGGATATCGAGCAGCCCCATTGTAGAAAATCCTTTAGCTGAGCAGATTCAAAGCTTTCTTTCAAGCTTCCCTTAGCCAGGTGTACGAAGAAGCACACCATTATCATCGATCTTGCTGCTCCTTTTAAGAATAATCAACGTGATTCTTCGTTCGAGGTTATATCATCCAAATGAACAACATCAACGTATCATCCCACATTTAAAAAATCTTCTCAAGTTCCTTTTCCACTGAAGTCTGAAGCAATCCATTCCAAAAGGTGTCAAGAGACCACTTTCCCCAAGTAGATGAATTGATGCAGTCCGTCTCTTAGACTAGAGCTCACGAACCCGAATACACATATACCCAAAGACAAAGAAACTTATACCATCGAAGTAGCAGATTAAGTCCACTAGCCAAAGAATAACTCCGATGTATACTTTTCTCCCTAAAGAAAGTGTATGAAGCTCAAGAACCCAAGAATGCCCAAAGAGAGAATAACCGATAACATTGAAGAAGCGGTCGAATAATCGATTATCTCTGCGGATGACAATCTGCGGATGTCAACTCGGTATAAGTGATTATATTTCGAATCACCGATTAAGCCCTCAAGTGAAGCAATTGAGCATCCCCAATGTACACAATCTCTCCCCGATGATTGCGATAACATCAAAATCATCACACACTTGTGTACCTTTTTATCTTCGTAAACTAACTCTTCCATCTCTTCCCCACATAGTTGGAATAAGAACACTAAACACCATGAGTCAAACCTTGAGTTTCTCTGCGGTAATGACATAAGTCTTCCCGGGATATCTTCATTCACTTAGAAGTATTAAGTTCATCAAGTTTACTTGCGTTTAGAAGCGTGTCTCCTTCCCCCTTGCTGGTTTTGATACTTCAGAATCAACAACTCTTTGTAAGCTCATGTACTAGAAATCTTTTGAGAAGATCGCTTGAAGTCTTTGTGAGAGTCAACTTGCTGAAGTACAGTGTGAGCATGTCTAATTGGGGATTAAATCAGAGATTTCACCCTCCCCCAACTAGTGCTCTCCCCTAAACCGACAATCTGTTTGATAACAGCCCGGATTAAGAAGAAGTTGTTAGATCGTTAAATTCAACTCGTCTTTAGTCTTCTAACACGCAACAGAAAGTGTAGAACAGACTGTAGACTCGACCTTCTTCAAGATTGTCCGAATAGGGAAATAGACAGTTAACATCTTCTTCACACCAAAGGCATTCCCGTTAACTTGTAAATAGAAAATCCCATTAATTAAAAGACAACTGCTTGATAATGACCGGATTAAGAAGAAGTCTTTAGATCATTAAATGCAACTCGCCTTTAGTCTTCTAACACGCACAGAAAGTGTAGAAATGATCAGACTCGACCTTCTTCATGATTGTCCGAATGGGGAAATAGACAGTTAACATCTTCTTCACACCAAAGGCATTCTCGTTAACTTGTAAATAGCAAACCCTTAATTGAAATCCTCCCAATCAAACAAGAACATAAAGATGTTCATCAAAGAAATCACCGCAACTAGAAGCACTTTGTCATTTAATCATATCACCGTGTGAAGATGTCAACCACCGGCTCTTAGAAGAAACTACATGTGAAGATGATCCGATAAGAAGAAGCTCGGTTCTTACATGAGTTAGAGCCGTTTGACCATATATTCTCAAATATAACACAACATGCAGAGTTATCATACTTCTTCTCCCCCTCAAGAATTGCATACGGAGATGCCATTCTTGATAAAACAAGTGATTATCATCCAAATGTATTCTCTTCACACTTCTCCCCTTCAAAGGTAGTATATGATGTCGCCATCGTCATTATGATTGAGCAAGTGGAATAAGAAAACAACCAACGGTAGTTCGGTTCACTTGATAATTGAAAGCTCATGGAAAAAGCATGAAGCATGTTGATTAGAATGGTCATAATAAGAAGATTTCTTCTTCGTAAGATAAAGCGATCGACACATACACTTTTCTTTTCCTTAGAGAACGAGGCTTGAACTGTTGTGTTCAAACGTCATAATCTCTCTCTTTTCATCTACTCTTGGCAAAACTTGTACTCAACCCCATTATCATTCAGTAGGCTCTTTGTAGTGATAGCTAATGGAGAAAACCCAATATGATGAATTTGACCCTGAAGTAAACTAACTCGAACTCGTGACTTAAACTTGCACATATGAAACAAAGAGCGGTGTCGAGACTTCATCCTCCATTGAATCTCTAAGTACTCTATACTCTTCATCCAACCAACCATCAAGTATAAGACGTACAATACCTCTTGAAAATCCACAATTGAATGTGACACTGAGCACTACAACGTAACTCCTTAAAGTGATAGTTATTTTGTGGTGGTACGAGCCCAATTCCCCCAAGTGGTAAAAGAAAAGGAAAAAGTCACCCAACAATAAGTAAATTTCTAAGTCTTCGTTTTTGATAATAAGCTCGAACAAGGATCTTGAAGAATCTTCATCCAACCATCCCCGATACCTTCAGATACTAAGTACACTCGCCCGTGATATTTCACTTCAACCTAAAATAAATAATACTGAATTAACGCCGTTGTCACATCTTCTGGTTAAAAGCTCAAATCTAGCCTCCGTTTACGTTTTAAGTGAACTATGATAATGGTTTCATCCCGACCATGGTTAGAAGCATATAACCCCGAAAAACCATGTAATAACCAAACTGCCATGACAAATATCCAAACACACATCCAATTCATGAAGTACACCATTTTATCCCTACTTCGAAGTAGAAATCGTGGCACCATCATCAAATAAGATCCCAAATACACTTTCCTTTCTCCGTGATGGTTCCATCATTATGGGATTTTACAACTCTATGGTTTAAACCGAGAAATATTTTTTTCATGGATTTTACAAAACCAAGAATAAACCGTAAGATAGATCCGGAAATGCACTTTACAATTACCATGATGTTTCCGTTGTCACGGGATTTTACATGTCTATGATTTAAACCGAGAAATAGATTCTTTCGCGGGATTTTACAAAATCAAGACAAAACCGTAAACAATGTCAGCTTGAATGTGCTATGACAACTTTGGTTTCAGTGAATATCTGTTTTAGGGGAACATGCAGCGGTTCATCAGCGGTTCAATATCCATCATCAACAACATCATCAACAATTCATTGGTAAACACATTATTCACGTATTATGACGGCTATTGTAGTGACCACATGGAGAAGTAAACCCGATATATCAAACTTGAACATGAAGTAGAATTCCCCAGATTTGTTACTTAAACTTGTACTAATCCTCGTGAAAAAGAAACGGTGTACCCAATGTACCAAACCTCTTGACATATCCTCAACTGCGTGAGACACCGAAGTGATAGCTACGTTATGGGTTAAGTGGGAAAGAATCACAACCGTAATTAAATAGCCAAGTCTTTATCACACTCAACAAATGCCCAAACAAGTCTTCTTCGCGGAAGGGTAGAAAGAAAGAAGATGAAATAAGTAAACGCGTCCGAAAAAACCTCACATCAAATCCAAATAAGAAATACCGTCCAAACAACCTCGTAGTCAACCTAGTTCCAATAACACTTCACGCAGTGACAAAATATTCTTCGTGAAAGTGTATATACCAAAGTATCGGATCTCATGATCATACCAAATCTCATCATCGAATCTCATTATCACAAATCTCATCGTCAAATTTCATCAACAAATATCATCATGCTACTACAAAACGCATACCAAAAGCCCATTTATACTGAAGCTCGGTCCAAGCCCACAATCAAAACAAAGCATATGATCCAAGTACAAAGACGTGATATATCATGACATCCGGTTCTTGAATGAGAGATAGTACAAATCCACTTCATATCAAAACTAGTAAGACTACTCCAACCCATGTAATAGTTCAACACAAATCCTACTTATACCCATATATACTCGGCCCAAAAAATTCATATCGAGCCCACACTATATCCATGGCGGTCCATGTGATATCCAAAACATACCCAACCCTAATTTTGGGATATAAAACTCTCACATAACTCATGATTTTATTCTAATCTCTCAAACCCTAATCACATATCTGAATATTCTCCGCCCCCTTTCACACAACACTCAAAAGAAAACTCCTTAACAATCGCCTCTTCTTCATCAATCTCATTATCTCATTCCAACTAAATCTCTTCAAAAAAAACGTCGGTCTCCATCAACTCACAAACCGAACAAAAAAATCATGATGTAAATGAAACACAAGTCTCGCCACATGGATGGCTTTGAGACAATGAATAGACCATAGGGATGGCTTCAACATCACTGAATGATGATCCATCTTCAAGATCAGGAATAACCAAGGTAACGAGTTTGTTTTATCCTTTTGTTTGACTTTCAATGGACCAAGGAGAGAAACTAACATACTTGCTATCTTTTTCCTCCTTTTTGTTTCGGATAATAAATGAAGTATAAGCTTCAAATATGGGTAGATGATGAAACTTCTGTAGACCATAGTTGTTGTGATATATGATGAAATTTATTCGTGTGAAGACCTTCATTGTCGTGATTAAGATCTTTTGAATGGTCTTGAAATCTTTTAATGTACACGAAATTAAATTCTGAGATTCAATTGAATTTCCATTAACCGAACTAGAGTAGTGAATGAGCCCATGAATGGTTTAGTACATTCCTCAGTTTTAATTTCGGATATTATCAAACATATTAGATCAATGATGGTTAACCGGAGGTATGGATCTGAAAAAGGTCAAATCTTTAACCCATGGAAAAACTGAGATCTTGTTAACACTTGGACTTTACTCTTTTATTATTGTATCCGAGTCACAATAACGAAACAAGAGAGAAGAAATAACAATGTTGTTAAAGTATCTTTCTTTTATAGTTTCGGATAAACAAAAGAAGTTTAGGCTTGGATGTTGTAGAAACCGTGATGTCTTAGTAAAGGTTTGTTGTTGATCGGTGATGATTAGTTTACGTGGTTTAGACTTAATAGTCTTGATGTATCAATGAAAGCCACGGTAAAGTAGATCGAGATATTGTGTATGATAGCATGACCCTTGAGATATCATTTTTGATTGAGATTTGCTGATGATGTAGCATAAGATTTAGATAAATGTAGACATTTGTTGATTATTGATGCTGGAAGTTTGATGTGAATTTAGATTTAGGGTTGAGAAACCTCAATATGATGTTGTTTGAATGATGTAGATTGTTTTTAATCTTGTATGTATGATATTGAATTGCATTAGATGATGCTTGACTATTGTTAAGATTTGTTAATGCTTTTGATTATCCGTAGTAGACAAAAGTAGTAGATGGTTGCATTGATCTTACTTAACCATTTCCGCATTGCATCTTTTACACAAATCGCTTATCTTGACCTTTCTTCAAACCGCATATCATGTCTTTCCAAGTCAACAAGTCTCATTTAACTCAAGAGTCAAATCGCTTCAAAATTTAGAACACAAATCGCATGACATTGAAAACTGATAAACCGCATCCTTCTTTGACCATTAAATGACAAATCGCATAAAAGTTAACACTTTTATGACAAACCGCAACATTTTAGGATACATTGAATCTGGACAAAGAGGATAAATCGCATGCCATTTTAAAACAAAATGCTCAAAAGCATTTTGATACAAATCGCTCAGTTAATCTGGACATGTTGAGACAAACCGCAACCATGAATGAGGACACAAACCGCATATAAGAAAAACTCGCTTCCAGATCCAATGAATCTAGACAGATTCAATATCAAACCGCATGAATGAATAAACATAAATATGATGCAAACCGCAAATAAGAATCAAAGCAAACTGATCCGGAAACAGATGATACTGATGAAACAAACGTTTTGACTACGAAACTGATAAAACCAAAAGTGATAAAATCTTGTTAACATTAGATAAACAAACGTTTTGACCATAAATTTTAAGAATCAGTAAATACTTTCAAATCATCAAACCGCAACACACATCTCTAAACATAACGCATCAAACCGCATACAAACAATCGAACAAACCGCTTCACAAACCATTCGAATCACCAAAAACAACACAACCATGGCTCTGGTACCATTTGTAGGATCGTGAATATTATGTTGTTTAGATGTATTGGGTGGTCTAGGATGATGATAGTATATGAATGCCATTGTTAGAGATGAAGAAAGTAGAGAGGAATTCTAGAGATAAGTAAAAGTGTAAAAGGTTAGATTAGAACTTCCAACCTCTACCTTGGGAGGTAGAGGGTATTTATAGCTTACAACCTAAACGACTCTCGACGGCTGCGGATCGGTATACGATGGGTAAAGACCCGTCCTTCCTCCACGGTGTTACACTAAACTAATCTACGCTACAAATTAACTAATAAACTACTAAATAACGATATGTCTACGAGCTAACTTATGCTAAATTATATTTGGGGTGACCGACACTTCACTATGGAATTTCCAATTCCTAACGGCATGGAGTGAGAATATTAGAGTTATTGATGCACTAATCATGATTTCTTTAGAGATGAATATGTTGTGTTAGCATGCGGCTATGGATTGACCTCTCCATTCTGATCAACTGCAAACGTTGGGTGTACCTGCATACAACAGTTAGCAATAAAGCGCACAAAAGTGTATTTGATCACTTTCGTTGAATTGAGGTACACGCCCACGGTTCCCCGTTGATCAATACAAGTCGCTGTGATCAAGTATAATTTCAAGAACCTCCTTGATGTGGTTTCGCAATGCTCTAGTCGTTCTCAAACCGGAACGTCTCAAAGAAGACAACACGGAGTGAGTGAACCAGTAATTTGAGATTCACCGATTGATGAAAAGAGATTTGAAAAACAATCGTGTACTACTCAATATAAATTGTTTTTGCAATACAACGAAGGTTCAAAGGAAAATCAATTATCAATCATAAACACCTTTTAATTTTAAAATATTAATACACGGTACCGATGTGCTAGTGAAAAGAGTTTTAAGCACAACGACCGCTTTTTCAAAGGTATCCGTCAAACCATAACTCGAACCAAGATTGATTCAAAATTTTGAATCGCCCATTGTCACATGCTTGTCACATGGTTGATCTATTGGACAGATCTCACATGCCACCTACCAAGAGCTTGTTTGATGTTGGCTCTAGAAGGCTTTCCATCTTCATAGTGAAATATGTTTGCATATCACTCATATGTTCTAGCAATACCACAAGGATAATGCGTAGGACTCTTAAAATATATTCTCTCTTTCCACATTGTGTGAAACAGAGAGTCATCATTGATCGTATCCTTAATGAGATTTATAGACGATCTCGTGGCTCTAGACTCAATTGTGCACATTTGGTTCCTATGCCGGAGACTAGGGAGAGGGTCTCCTTTTTCAATATCAACCATCTCTTAGAGAAAGGCGATAGATAATGTAGGTTCCCGTATGAGAATGAAACAAGTTCTTTTAAGAGGAACTTGAGTAGTTTGGGAA
Source organism: Chrysanthemum lavandulifolium (assembly GCA_022545495.1). Taxonomy (NCBI): domain Eukaryota; kingdom Viridiplantae; phylum Streptophyta; class Magnoliopsida; order Asterales; family Asteraceae; genus Chrysanthemum; species Chrysanthemum lavandulifolium. The sequence goes on along the minus strand of CM040244.1, from coordinate 80,706,319 downwards.
GATGTAGTGCAGTGCGTCACAGGGTCCATGACGTCTTGTCTTCAATACCGTGTTACCAAGGTATGACCAAGAGTATATGAATTGAACCCGTTTACGCCTAAGGTTGAAATAATGGAGGCTATTTTTTTCACCCTTTTCACATTTATTTCTTTTCATTCTTCAACCCTTCAAGCTTACCGAGACTTCATTACTAGAACCTTGTTGGGTTTATTTTAGTTCTAGCTCAATTTCAGTCCGCACTATTCCCATATCTCACTTTACTCCTTTTTTTTCATCATACCTAAGGACTCTACACTATCTAGTGGATTGTCCCTGGGTAGATCCCTCCAGCTCTGGCGGGATCGTGGGAACGAATACCTAACCTAACCATCCTTATATCACCATTCATAAAGTAAATTTGGTCGGTATTTTTGGTATTGTTCATCTGCCATTGGAACGAATTGAAAACCATTTGAAAATCAAACCAGGTACTTGTGATATATTATCAAAGCATTTTATACCTGAAATGTTTTTGATATTTTAGAAAAAGGCTCCCCCTCAACATATGCATCGTATGTTTGAAATCATTTTGGCACATGGAAGCAAGAGGAAGAATTCACTTCTTTGATTAATATTTTCTAAAAATATCTACATCACCTTCCCGATCAAAATTAGTATTTAAATACTTTGGATGAAATAATTTGGGAAGGATGAGGTTTTCTTTGATTCGCTCCCCCTCAATATGTGCATCATATATCGAAAGAGTTTTGCACATATTAGAAGGAACCTGCACATTTGATACAAATTCATCATGATTCAATCATTTTTTTGGTTTAAAATAGATGCTCCCCCTTAACATGTGCGTGGAAAATTTGAAATCGTTTGGCACATGTAGGGAGGAGAGCTTGTTGTTATATTTCTAAACCACTTATCAAATTATCAATTTATATCCAATTGAAATCACAAATTCTCTCCCGATCACAATTTTCAAATCCTTTGAGATTTGTGATATCTATTGATTTAAATTAATTTTGAAAACTTTTTAGGAGAATTGTGACTTTCTTTTGAAAAACATTTCTTTTGAAAAACATTTCAATTGTTCAAGAATGCTTAAGTATCTTATGAAAACATAACATTAGCCAAGGTCTTGAACCAATTGTATAAAAACATTGTTCTTTTTTATTATCCAAAAGTAGACCTTGCTTGTTTACGTACCAATTGTTTGAAAAATAACCTTTTTGATTGAATTGAAATCATTCTCCCCCTCAATCAATGATATAAATTGTTGATTGAGAGATAGAAATTTTGACAAAATATATGTCCGGATGATTTTCAAAAATAGAGTCCGAGGTATTTTCAAAGCCATTTTGTTTTCATTAGATGACAAATATTTTTCAGAAGAATCATTAGACGGAAACATATTTGGAAAGAAATTTTTTAATCTTTTTGGCGACAAACATTTGTTTATAGAATCAGAGTATGATATTTGAAAATTTAAGATTAAGCATGGCTCTGTTCTTTCTTTTAAAAACCGGGTTATTGCCTGAAATGACAATAAACCACCATTTTTCTTCGTCTAATTTTTTTTAAAGCAAATTATGTACATTCGAAGAACATCTAAAAACCCGTGATATTCTTTGAATGTCAACACAAAGTCCGTAGATGTTATCGAATTAAGAAAAACATGACAAAATAACAATATTTTGGGATTTTCAAGATTTTCTAATTTTATGGATTTGAAAAATTTATATTTTTCTATTTTCTTTTGTGGGTTTTGAAATTTTGTATTTTGCTTTTAAATAAATATATACAAGAGATAAATGAAGAAAAACATTTACTCCTCGCCTTCCTCTTGAAGACGTTTGAGTGTTTCGGTTGTAGGCTCTTTAGACCAAGTCATGAAAGGATAAACTCAAAATGTTTTCTAGGAAGAGCTTTGGTGAAGATGTCGCTAGCGGTAATCGGTCCTCACAAAATAGAGTTCTACCACATCTTTTTCCACACATTCCGAATGAAATGATGTCGAATGTCAATGTGCTTTGCTCTTGAATGTTGAACGTTGTTGCAAGAGAGAGCAATGGCACTTTGTTATCACAATAAAGAGGATTTTGTTGAATTCAAAGCTATAGTCGATAATTGGGATCTCATACATAGGATTTGAGCACAACAAGATGACATGGCTATGTATTCACCTCTGTAGAGGATATAGAAGTACTCATTTGTTTCTTTGAAGACCACCACAAGCTTATCACCTAAAAATTGAGCACCTCGGATGTACTTGACGGTATCTTGACATCCTGCATGGTCAAGATCTCCATAGGTCGTTAGTGACATACCGGTGTCCTTCGGTACCAAAGTCCCATGTTGATGGTTCCTGGAGATACCGAAGACCCGCTTAACCGCTTCAAGGTGCTTTTGGTAGGCTTAGCACGGTATCTAGCACACATGCATACCTCGAACAAAATGTCGTTCATGGTCGTGAGGTACATCGTGATCCAATCATACTTTGATATTTTGTTTGATCTACCATGATCCCCGAGTGGTCCTCATCCAGTTTGGTATGCTCCACCATGGGAGTGTCAACGGTGTCACAAGTGTCAAATCCAAATTTCTTTAAAATTTCATTAGCATATTTAGATTGATTGATAAAATGCCTCCTCGACTTTGTGAAATTTGTAATCCCAAGAAAATGACATTTGTCCCATCATTGACATTTGAAATTTGGAGCCCATCTCCTTAGAAAATGGTCACATTCATTGGGGTCGGTCGAGGAAAAATAATATCATCAACATAGATTTGAACGTGAATTAAATGTTTGCTCGACTTTACGGTGAACAATGTCGGATCAATCGCTCCTTTGTGAATCCAGAGATAGAAGAAACTTTGATAGCGTATCATACCATGCCCTTGGAGCTTGCTTTAAGCCGTAAAGAGCCTTCTTCAAGTGATAGACATGAGTAGGATGCTCTGGATTCAGAAAACCTTCCGGTTGGCTGACGTATACAACTTCTTTAAGATCTTCATTAAGAAAATCCGTCTTTACATCCATATGATAGTATCATTTTGCAACCAATCTAGCCTTGTTCTTTAATACATCGCCATGCTCATCAAGTTTTACTTTGAAGATCCACTTTAGAGCAATGATCATAGCATAGTCAGGAGTAGGTACTAATTCCCATACATCTAGTCGATCAAACTCATGAATGTCTTCTTGCATGGCCTTGAATCAGCTGTCTTCATTCATGGCAGTTTTAACGTCTTTTGGTTCGACCTTGGATAGTACGGAGTTGAAGAAGCACCATAAGGCATTAGTTGCAAGTTGTTTACGAGTGGATACCGGACGAGAGGGATTTCCAATGATGTTGTCCAATGGATGATCATGTGTCCATTTTATAAGGTGTTCGTGTGGTTGTTGTTGAGGAACCCAAGTAGGAGAGTCGATTTCTCCCGATGAAGATGGTTCTAATGAAGGTTCGTGAGCAAATATGTTCTCAAAGGGAGCATCTTTGGGAGTAGCAAAGGGTTATCTCCATCATAGGTGCCATAAACAATTCCATGATGTACATTTGATGATTGATGAATTGAAGATGATACCGAGTGATCGTGAGAAGCTCTTCTTGACTCAATGACATAGAAACTGAAGGGTTATCTACGTTGATAGAGATAGAAGCAGGCTCTGTTGATGGATTTGATAGATCATTAGCAATTGGCTCATAGTATCATCAAACATTGGATCAAACAATGTCTTCAAATCATCTTCTGAAGGTGGTACATATGGAGTTGCTAGTGAGGGATTTTGTACAAGATTATAACTGATGAGACTACTTGATGAAGGTTGTGATGCGGGTCCAGAACTAGATTTTCCTGGAGCCATTTGACCGGTCAGCTCATCAAACGTAACGTGAATTGTTTCCATGATATTTCGGGTTCTTTTGTTGTAGATTCTATATCCTTTTCTGTTTGGTGCATATCCTACAAATACTCCAATGTCCGCTTTAGCTTTCGGTTTACCTAAATCTTGACCTCATTAGTTTGATAACACAATGCACCAAACACGAATGAAGGAATGATCCGATTATGGACAAGTTCATATGGAGTTTTCCATGAGATGTGTGAATTAGGATCAATTTTGAGTGTAGCATGCGGTGGCAATGGCTTGACCCATAGAAACATTTGAACATTTGAGTAAATCAACATTGTTCTTGCGGCTTCCACAAGAGTTCGATTGTCTTTCAACTACCACGCTCGTTGAGTAGTTCTTGGAACACTTCTTAGATGACCGATTCCAACACTTTCATAAAACTCACTAAATTCTTTATTGACAAACTCGGCCCATTGTCATTTGGATGATTCGGCAGCTTTTGTTGAGTCGAACTCGCAAATTATTTGATAAGTTTAATGATGATATCGAGTTTCATCATTTGTCCTTAAGAACTTAACCCATGTAAATCGAGAGTAATCATCAACCACAACTAACACATATTTCTTCCGTTAATAGTCTGCACTCTCATGGGTCCACATAAATCCATGTGAATGGTATGAAGAACTTCCATAATCGAGTTTGTAGGTTTAGATTTGTGGGCATACTTCTTGCTTTTTCCCAATTGACAAGCTGAACAAAGATGATCCTTTTCATACTTTAGTCTAGGTAAGCCTCTTACTAAGTCCTTTCTGGAAAGATCATTTATGGTGCCGAAGTTCAAGTGATTGAGACGATGATGCCAAAACCATGACTTTGTTTTAGAGGCCTTTGATAACAAGCAAATTGAAGAAGACTTCATCATATCTTCGATAGAGATGGTGTATAGGTTTGAACCACATGTTCCTCTTAAAAGTTCTGCACCATCTAGTTCTCTAACGAAACAAGTATGTTTTCAAGGCCACTTCGGATCGTAATCACGTAATCGACCGACGAGAATAAGTTATGACCAAGACCTTCAACGTAATATACCCCGGAGATTACACTATCACCAACAACATAGTCTCCATAACCCATAATTGCACCGAAATGATCATTCCCGAATCTAATAGTCCCGATGAATTTACTCATGAAGTTCATGAGCCACGATCCGATCTTATATGCTTGGAACGACTGAGTCCGGTACCACGTAACAATCGCATAAGAATGGATAATTGGATAATTGGGATCCCATGCAAGAATGGGTTCCATTTGGTTAGTAACAATAATTGGAACACCCACATCGGAAGTAGACACAATGGAATCATCGTGGATTGATGCAGTGCTAGTGTATGCGATAGACCTATTCAAAGTATGTTCACTTTTAAAGGAATAGTTCTACCAAGAGGCATCCATTTCTAATGGGCATTGATCTAGATAATTTAGGGCACATCTCATTAAGATTGAATTTGCGGCGAGAGGTATCCACCGATAACCTATGTTACTAAATTTCCTTCCTGTGGGTTTCCAATGTTTTCTAACCTTCTTCCGCCATTGCTTCCTAGCCTTCTTAGCATGATTTTATGCATAAACAGTCTTAACAGGGGCATTTAACAAAGATTAATCAAATCATTCACACCACATTCATGATTAGTAATGTAAACCAAGCAATCATCATTACATGTTTTGCCAAAAGTAGCGTATCACTGAATTAATTACGGTGAGGCTTATAGCTAATACTAGACTCAACACGATTCGCTTTATTCAACTCAAACTTAATGTTCCTAGGGTGATCTTCTACTTTCTTCCATTGCACATTCTTAGCTTGCATGAGGTCCTATCTTGCTTTGTATTGCCCGGAGGCTTTGACCCGCTTGCTTTTGTGTCACCGATTACTCTGTAGAGGGAATTATGGGAACATTAGTTGGTTGGGCTACCTTTGCATCCCCGAACTAGAAATGCAGGATCTGAACTACTTGAAGGCACTTTAGATTTCACTTTCTTAACACGGGCATAGAACAAGGCATCATAGCTTTATCTTTCTCACATAAGGATTTAGGGCATGTTGCTCTTAAACATTCTAACAGACTCCCGAGATCGTTTGCATGAATGCAAGCAAACCTAATTTCTATCAAGTGGCTTATTTATGAAATCTTCTTCTACAATGTCACGAGACATTCTAGACTATCCTTAAGGTAGCGAAATAGTTATGAAACACAAGTTCATTATTCCTAAGATGAGGAGGAATGTATTTACTTGATCACAGTATATTTAGAGTCTCAGATGACTTTGATGCAACATTCTCATTAAAGACAAGTGGCATTTCTTTTACTCGACTCCTCGATTCTCAATTTCCTTTTGTTTATTTCAAAAGTTCATCAAACTCGAACATTTGAGGATGTCTTGATGTTTGAGGTTTTAACATTTTCTTTGAGATGTTGATAGTTTAGTTGTAAATCAAAATGTTCAACTTCTAGCTTAGAAAGATGTTTTACCAAATTATCGTGATCATCCCGATCAATTTTCTCATTTAGTTCTCGAGTTTTTGTTTTCAAGCTCAATCACACGATCATGGGAAACTTTCAAAGCAATGTTAACTCATGAAAATGAGAAGCGATAATAGAATGCTTAGTAACAAGATAAAACAAATCTTGACCCACACAACTCAATATTAAGTTCTCATTTAAGATATGCGATTCTTCCTTTCAATTTCATTATATTTGAGTTCTAGTTCATAATCATTGACCTCAACAATCATTGCATCAAATTCCTTTTCCATTTCTTTAATATCCGAGTCTATTCCTTTTGAAGACTCTTAAATTGACCTTTAATTGTTTAAAGAAAGGCATGACCTCGATTAAATAGCATTCTTTTGTTTGCTCAAACCCTCTCCCTTTGATTATCCCAAGAGGTGTGATCCTTTTCTTACATGTCTTCTCAAAATCAACAAATAGTTGATAAACAACATACATGATGATTAAGGTCTTGCTCTTAGTGGGAATAGATCTAGGAACTAAATGCATTGGTGTATTCGGAGGATACACAGTTGTTGGAGGCATTTTACTAAAGGGAGTGTTTGTTTTAACAAGTGCATTAGCCTTTTGCATGTCTATGTCCTTTTTCTAAAAAACTTGTTCTGGGGTTAATAGAGTTTGAGGCTTAAATCTGTTTAGGGAAATCCAATTTTCTTTATAGTAATCATGGGGTTTGAACGTTATGTTTTGCTTTTCACACTCAGGATCTTTTAGCTTATTATTCATTTTCTCCCTAGTGACTTCATCTAATTGCTTATCTTCCTCGATTGCACTCAAAGACAACTAGGATTATGCCTAGGCTTAAGGATTTCATCACCATCATATATTACCTTCCGAGCTTTCTAGCCACTTTACCATATTCGAGATTGGGTTCCTTTACGAGGGAATGCTATGCTTATCACGAGAACTCTATGCTTAGTGATCATGTGAGCAATCAATGGTATTCCCTTACGCATACAACTTATTTTCAAGCTTGTTTTCAAAGTTTTAGATTGGAAAAGTGATTCAAAATTTTGATTCCTTAGCATTAAATTCTTGTTTAAGAACTTTAACATTATTTTCGAGTTCTTGTTTTGCTTATGCTTTAGAAAGCTTTTCTTGTAAGGAGTTTAACTCTTGTTTTAACATTTCTTCTCAAAATTACTTTTCTAATAATTGTACGCATTTGGTCATCCATTTCCTACTCACGGTAGTTAACTAAAACTTAGCACATTGTTCATAAATAGCAACTTGTTCTTTATAGGCATTCGATTCGTAGATAATGTAATCATCGAGGGCACATGCGGTGTATTCATAAAAACATAGTCATCATTGATCGCAGAAGATGCATCACTTGGTACAATCTCACTTTCACTTTGTGTCACATATTGATCATATGGGACAATATTTCTATTACCCTCATTATCAATATCTAATTCATAAGTTTCAAGAGATTGTACTGTTATGTATCTTTTGCTCATCAACCTCATCGTATAGTTTTAATACCTCCGAGATGATTGATTCTATCGATGGACCACTGTTGTGATGAGACCTTTGGAGAGACCATAGGTGAGATGTTAGCCATGAAGATTGTCCAGGCGAGGTTCATCATCGACATCGAGTCAAATGCATCACGATCGGCTACTTGAAAGGCATTTTGATGATTGTGACCTATTTCCGAATTGGTCGCTCATCCACATCAACATCATAGGTTTTGGCATTTCCTTAGCAAGAAACAACAACTCTTCTTCATCCGAACCGCCCACCGTCCCGAGCTTGTACCAACAAAGATCTTGTCCTCAAGTACTCGCATTTTGAGGCGTTTTGGAGATGTGCGTTCCTTGCAATGTGTCCATCACCACCATAGTTGTAGCACTTGATTGGCTTTACTTGTCCTTGATTGGCATTCCTTCCACAATTCGATTAGTCACATACCCTCCACCAACTCCACCTCTTCCCTGCTCATACCGCATTCCTTGAATCGGTTGCACCATAACCTTTCCATCTCGACAATAACATGATTGTGTAGATTGGATGCGCCTCGATTTCATTGTTAGTGTGAAAACTGTTAGTATGTGGAGTAAGGGTCAAGTTTTTTAACCATAAGAGCGGTTGATTGATGAAGTGTTCCATGATCGCATCAAGATCGTGTTGTTGAACCTCGATCGGAATAAGTTTGTGATTACCGTTTCAGTATGTATGACTTGTGAAACTTTGTTAGTAATCCCTACATTGGTGTAGAATGATGTTGAATCATTTGATGAACTTGTTTCTCCTGCTTAGATTTGAACTGTTCAAGAATCATTCATTCAAACATAGCATGTCTCTCATTCAAGCGGGAAGGCATCTGATTGCTCATAGTTGGTGTTCTTAATCCTTTGGTTAGCTTCACAAAGGTGAAAATTTGTGCCATTCGGGATTCATGTTGTTCGAAACTTTGAGTTCAAATTGAATATTTGGCATCGTCATTTTGATATTCCTCATGTCATTTACAAGTTTGTGGAATCACATAATATTCATAGACACTTTCTTCGGTTTCATCTTAAAGTGCTCAAATTTATCATACAGGTTGTGATTCTCTGTCTTCCTTAGTCAACTCGTAACCCGAGAGAAGCATCTTGACATTATCCCAAAGCGCCTTGGCTTCAACCCGTTGTGATTGATCAACTTGTCGATGTATTTTGGAAGACCTCAAGTATAATGTTTGAAGCCCGATATCGTGATCATATCTCTTTTCTCCTTATCACCGAGCTCATCATACGCCTTTGGTCCGTCCAATCCTAAGATCATTGTTCCATCCGCACAGCAGTTTCAAGTATGTCTCTTGTAGTCTCAATCGATAAGGTCCTTCATCAATTGATTTGAGAATGTTAACCCCATTTTCCTTTCCAAAACAATACAACCTAATTCGTTGAGCCCATGAGTCATAATCGGTTGTCAAGCATGGGTGGATGTAGTATCGATCCACCGCTAAACGCCCTCACCACGGTGGAAACGATAGTAGGTACGTTGTTAGACATGATTACAAGTTCTACGGATTTTACTATTCTTTGATTAAACGGAAATTGATTCTTTCACGGATTTTACTAAACCAAAAGAACAACCGTAAAAATGTAGCATGAAGAAGTGACAAGTCTCAATAGACAAAGCTAAGCTAACTCGCTTTGGTATCAACTCGCTAAACAACAAATCGCTTCAAAGACAATTCGCTTAAAACTCAATTCGCTTAAAGAAACAACTCGCTTAAAACCCAAGTCGCATAAAGAGTCAATTCGCTAAATAGGCAAGTCGCATACAGAGACAACTCGCTTACCAACCAAGTCGCATAAACCAACTCGCTGCCAATACAACTCGCTTAATAGCCAAGTCGCTTTAGAACTCAAGTCGCTTAAAGAGTCAACTCGCTTCCAAGAAATGCAACACCGTGGCTCAACTCGCTTCGTACACTTTTCAAAAACAACCACTTTATCCATAAAAAACAGCCAAACCACAATGATTCAAGCCTTCCAATTCAAAACCTAAACACATATGATGATCCTAAACACAAAAGTACAATCAAAATTCAAACTTTAACACTAGAAGTTGATCAAATGATTCAAACTCTCCTAAACACTTATAACCCCAAAAACCTTATGAAATCCACCAAAACAAAGAGCATGAAAGATGAGTGATCAAACCATGGCTCTTGATACCAATTTTTAGATATAGGATTTCACAAACACATCAAACCATATCCATATGGGGCGTATACAAATGCTTAGAGAGAGAAAGGGAAGAGAGTTGGGAACTATGTGAAACAAAGAAAAATGGTATTGAAGCTCCAACCCTCTACCATGGGAGGTAGAGGGTATTTATAGTTTTCTTACAAGACTCGCCACCTACGGGCTGTGGATCAGGCATACAGTGGGTAAAGACCCGTCCGTCCTCCACGGTGTTACTTAATTAAATACTAACTAATATTAAATGACTACAACTACGAGTTTTCTAACGATTACATATACTTGAGGTGACCGAAACTTTAATGACTGGATTTTCTAAATCCTAACAGAAATGATAGATATCGGTACTCCATGACGCGATACTACCTCCTTAAGATACAATCGAGCAAGCTTATCAAGACTATCGGTTTCACTAATAGCTAAGAAGTGAGCGACTTAGTTAAACGATCAACTATTACCCAGATAGCGTCATTGCCGCCATCTGTTCTCGGTAACTTTGTGATAAAATCCATGGTTATTCGCTCCCATTTCCATTCCGGAGTTCGGGTTGAACTAAGAGTCCCGAGGGTTTCGATGTTCGCCTTTACTTTAGAACAAGTCGCACCAACCGACATACCGAGCTATATCGGCTTTCATATTAGGCCACCAATAAAGTTTCTTAAGGTCCCGATACATCTTATCGGCCCGGATGAATAGAGTATTTTGATTTATGCGACGTGCATAATCAACTCACGGATTCCACCATGAAATGGTATCCACTTCGTCTTTGAAGAATAATGTTCGTTTAACGCTCAAGAAGCCGTTTTCACTTTCTACCATTCCATGAAGATTCTCATAAGGACGGTTCTCTTCCGTCAATGCCTCTACTGGGCGGCTAAAATTTGAGACGGTAAGGCAAAACAATGGTCATTCCTAAAGATCGAACGAGTAGGGGGAATGTCCTGTCCTGAACCATTCCATGAAGATTCTCATAAGGACGGTTCTCTTGCATCGCCCACAACATTAGCCTTACTAGGATGATAACGAATCTCAAAGTCATAATCACTAAGCAATTCCAACCAACGACGTTGTCTCATGTTCGGCCTTCCGATCTAAGATATGCTTCAAACTCTTATGGTCGGTAAATACTACACACTTGGTTCCATATGTAATGTCTCCGATCCTAAGAGCAAACACTACAAAGACCTAACTCAAGGTCATGGGTGGTGTTGTTTTTCTCATGCTTCTTAAGTTGTCGGATGCATAACAATAACCTTCTCACATTGCATCAAAACAACACCTAAGCCTTTATGCGAGCGTCAAAGACACGACAAAGTCTTCGCTTCCTTCAGTAAAGCTAGGATGGGCGCACTACACAACTTCTCCTTCGTGGTTGGAATGCTTCTTCCTCCTTTTCTCCCCATTCATACTTAACATCCTTCGTGTTAGTTTGGTCACGACTTAGCTATCTTGGAAAATCCCTCAATGAATCTCCTATAATAGCCTCGCTAACCCTACAAACCGCCGGATTTCGATGGGTTCTTAGAGCCGCCCATTCCTTAATGGCCTTAATCTTAGCCGGGTCAACATGAACACCTCGACTATCTATCACATGGCCTAAGAATTGCATGGACGGAATCCAAAATTCACACTTAGAGAATTTGGCATATGACTTCTCTCTCTTAACAATCCTAAAATGAGCCTCAAATGCTCTTCATGCTCCTCACTACTTCTAGAGTATATCAAGATATCGTCTATGAATACTATCACAAACTTATCCAGGTATGGCTTACACACTCGGTTCATGAGATCCATTAAAACCGCTGGCGCGTTGGTCAAACCAAACGACATCACTTGGAATTCATAGTGTCCATAACGAGTTCTAAACGCAGTCTTAGGGATATCCTCCTCTCGAACTCTAAGCTGGTGATAACCAGATCGTAAATTAATCTTAGAAAAGACACTAGCTCCTTGGAGTTGGTCGAATAGGTCATCTATTCTAGGTAACGGATATCATTTCTTCAATGTTAACTTATTCAATTCCCTATAATCAATACACATCCGAAACGATCCATCCTTCTTCTTCACAAAAAACACTGGTGCTCCCTACGGTGACGAACTTGGTCTAATGAATCCTTCTCTCGACACCGCCAAGCTGTTTAGACAGCTCCACCAATTCTCTTGGAGCAAGTCGATAAGGTGCCCTTGCTACGGTGCCGCGACCGGTATCAACTCTATTTGGAATTCCACTTGTCGGACGGTGGAACTCGCGGATCGTCGGAAACACATCCATAAATTCTCTAACGACAAGACATCATTGAGGTTTCTTTCATTCTTCTCCTGGTTTCTTTCGTAAATTCGAGCCAAGAAAAGACAACCTCTATCGATGTACTCGGCCTTAACACAAGAGATGATGCTCAACCGGAAGGACTTCCACAGTCGCTCCAATCTCCTTGTATGCTCAGAACTTTTCCACCATACGGTAAACGCACAATCTTCTCATCACAAATGATGTGTGCACCATTCCTCGATAACCAATCCATTCCGATAATGACGTCAAAACTTCCTAAGGTAACTGGCAATAAATCTATACTAAACGGGCGGTCTAGGAAACTTAAGGTGCAACCTCGAACTACGATGTCTATCTTCTCTCTATTCCCATTCGCTATTTCCACATCGTAACTAAACCCTAGAGGTGTTCGGGAGATTCCTAGTAATGGCATAAAATTGGTGGATACGAAACTTATATCCGCACCAGTATCAAACAGTATGGAAGCATAGCGATTATTGAGAAGGAACGCACCCATAACTACGTTAGGTCCTCACCGCTTCCTTCCCAAAAGCGTAAACACGTGTTGTTCCCATGTCTCTCTGGCGATTTGTAGCACCATAATTTCCCGGTTTTCCACAACCTCACGCCCACGTGGTTCAAGCCATTACTTCCAACACCTCGGTTAGCAAATCCTCCTACATTACCGGATTTCCTCTCATCCACGGCTCGGCACTCATTCTTAAAGTGTCCCTTCTTTCCACATCCAAAACAGTGTGTGGCCTTCCAGCCCGCTTCCTTGTGCGCTTTGAGGCAGAAGTGGTCGGGACCTCAGTCTTTGGCCAAATGTCCTACCTAGAGCACTTCCTTCACACATTCAAGCATAGTCCATGGTGGTGTCGGTTACAACGACCCCACACAAAGCTTACTACCTTCATAATCTTTCCTTCCTCCATTTCCTATAGCGAACACCCTGGTTGTCTCTTGACGTTTGTTGCCATTCCCTTTAGCAACTTTGTTCCTCTTCCTCCTATCACTCCTATCATTCTTACCCTTGTCTCCTACTTCTAATGCATAAGAGTCTATCAAACGCTGAGCCACAGTAATTGCCTCATGCAAATTAACTGGCTTCGCAGAGATGACATCATTTTAGGAAGCTAATGGCAATCCATCAGTATACCTCTCAATCCTAAGTTCTTCAATGCGAACCATATTAGGGCAAAGCAATGATAACTCATGGAAACGACGAGTATAAGTCGCCATATTAGTACCCTTAACCTTATGGTTCTAGAACTCACTCTCTAACTTCTTAACTTCATTCCTAGGACAGTAAGTCTTGATCAGGAGAGTCTTAAACTGAGTCCAAGTCATACTATAAGCTACATCAATTCCTACTGATCTTTGATAGTTGTTCCACCAGTTAACGTCATCCTTCAAGGTATATGTTGCATACTTAACCTTACAATCCTCCTCACAATTACTAACAAAGAAACACAGATTCGCTTTTCTCCAACCACCTAGTTAGGTAAACCACTCCTCGGTTCCTCCGAACTCAATGGGACCACATAATCGAACTCTTTGTAGGTACAACCTCGAGTTCGATTCAGATTGGGGTTCCACTAGAGGTGTTATAGAGGTTAGTCTCAACTAGCGCTCAACGACATCGCGCCACTAATCGGTCAACAAGGGGTGGGTTCATGGGTGGAGGGTTTTGTGGAACAGACCATTCTCGCACGGTCGCTCACATTCGGGTTCTCTAAAGTCGGGTTATCGGTGTTTGGGTTCTCAACAGTGGTGTGGTCGGGGCCGGACAACCACTCGACGACTGAAGCAACAAAGAAGCAGGAGCCGCTCGGTTGTTCCTAAGAGGTTTCATCTTGTTGCCTTCATTCAAGGCAAGAAGCCTGCTTCATAAGTTCTCAATTCACGCTCTAAAGATAGAGTTGGGTCCAAGGATCACCCAACAACGCTGAATACATAATCAAGGCCAACAGGGGATAACGCTATATCAAAGCGAAACAATCAAATACCGAATCATAACTAAGAATGTACGCTCCAATAACCATAACTCATAGGTTTCAAAAGTGGAAATACATGGAAGGATCTGAAGAAATCAAAACGATCCTAACAATGATACTAGTAAGACAACTAGGATAATCCTACATCTCAACCAAGTACTAATTAGTTTCAAGATGGTACAAAACCATGAATCCAATACTATCTAGCCACGCTCACGAATACCACTAACTGATATCCTAACATCGTCAACCTCTCTCCATAACGATGCGACTCTCTCTCCAACTCACCAATCCCACGCCAAATCGCTTATCAAGATCACGAGTCGTCATGAACCCTCTCAAGCAGTCCCCAACCCGCCACGGTGCTCCGACATACCATCATGCAAAACCCTAGTCCTCCCGACTACATTACCCATATCCGCTCTTAGATCCTCTATGCTAGCCCTAGATACTCCAACCAAACGATCCGCCAACCGACTAAGCCTAGTACTTGCGATGTAATCCTCTCCCACATCGGACCTGCCTCACTATACTCCCGGACTCTCAAGAAATCTCCTATGGTATCTCGGATCCTAACGGGCTACCTATATAAGGTGAGTAAGGTGGTGAGTCAATGTCTAAAGGTCGTCCAGGGACTCGTGCTCGTGCAAAGCGAGTAACACGGTCTTGGAGAATGTGCAGACTCGCAATGGAGGAGTACCCCTTCTAGGATATCCTCATCATCCTCCTCCCGAGGATCCTCATCCTCATCTACATACCGCTCCTCAATCTCATGCCCTCCTCGACCATGCTCCTCCTCGCCTCATCCATAGGGAAGAGTCCATGAGTCAAGTCTCTATGTATGTGAATCCCGAGGTGGTACACTAGGAGATCTAGGCCTCCTATGACATGGTGATACCGGTGATGATGACAGAAGAGAGTTGGTCGCTAAACGGATACGTGATGATGGTGGTCTCACGGACATACGGGCGGTGCTATAAGCAAGCCTAGGAGTCTGTGCTCGCGCTAAGACCGATGTAAAGTGAGTCGCCTAGACGAGCTAGGGCGATCCGATGATGATGAACTAGTGCGACGGGCAATCTCATAAGGATCACCCAACAGAATCGTCATGAGAGTCAATGCTTGGCGAACTAGCAACAAAGAAGGACCTCCTCGCATACATCGAAAGCTAGTGAAGGCATAGTCTCGTGACAATGGCATAGGGTAGGTATAAGTGTTCAAACAACTAGTTTTAATAAGCGTATCAACTTAACCAAACATATATCACATAATGAAAGCTTTAAAAGTGTAGGTGCCAGATTACTCAAAACATGCCTTTAAATAAAACACATAAGTTCCGTTCTATCACATAATCCCATATCAAATCAATCGAGTTCAAAATTCCAAAATTACAATATATCGTTTCCTCAAATCAAATTCTGTAATATCTCGATAATCACATCTCATTTTCCAAAATCAATAATCATATCTCATTTCCCAAGATTCAACAATCATATCTCCAAATCATAACGCTTCCATAATCACCACAATATCCCTTAATGGATCATCTCATAATTCAATTCATTGCTCATACCATAATCAAATAAGAAGCTTGACAAGCTGCCAGGCGTCGGTCGAGGATCAATTTTCTCAAAAGTGGTTATAGTTTAGGTTTATAAAATACCTAATTCTCAGAACCTTGAGCTCGATACCAACTGTAACACCCCAAATCTTGGTACAACGGAAGACTTAATCAAGTTTTCGATGCTACTATTGGATTGGTATCGAACACAAGCACAAAGAAAAGATAGTCATTTAACATTCAAAACCAATCCCAAATTTAAGTATTCAAAACATTTAATCCAAAAGAGTAATTATTAGGCCCAAAACATGATTTGCTAAAATAGGTCCCCAAAGTTTATCGAAATTCGAAATGATCCTTTAACCCGCCTTCTTGCCAAGCTTCCATAAACCACGATTCCAAACATCTTCAAATACCGAGAAATCATGCTAAAAGGTCACCATTACCGTGAGTTCATAGGTTTAATTTCAACAAAATCATAGTGGACCAAGATGGAGTTGATTTGCTATGCAAGACCTAAGATAGATAAATACGATCCTACCAGGATCACCAACCATAAACATGTCCCGCATCCGTGGACTACTCAAGCCCAACGACTCTAGTCCGGCACTATCGTGGCAAAATATAGAACAATTGCCAACCCGGACTAGGTCGAGGTAGAAGTCTATTCTTAGCTCAGCAATGCTTATAGCAAACACGATTGCTACCCCTAGTCTAAGGCAACAACTATCGCACACCTATCTAAATAGTCACATATAAGCAAATCCAAATAGTTTTCACTATCCAAAAAAAGAGTATGATTCTCACCCCAATATAGTTAAAAACGTAGATAAAAGTGGGGCTATGAAACGTAGATAAGTTTTGTGTTTAATCTGTGTTTACATACAATACATCATACAATCCATTTTCTAAGTATTACTAAGTAAATTCCGCGTGCTTAATAATATCATACAAAATATCATTGACACAAGGTGTGTGTCTAGATCCATCAAGTGGTATCAGAGCAAAGGTTTTGATATTTTGTTTTAGAAGATCCAAGGAATAAGCTTAACCTACTCACTCAATTCAATGGAGATGGAAAACAACCATCCAACTCTTCTACACAAGGTTACCTAAGCTCAAACTTAATGAGTTTGAGATGAGGACATCTGATTAAGCAATACTTTCTCATTCGTGACTATGTTTTAGGAGATCATTCAAACCGGTGATTCTTTCAAGCCTGTGACTAATCTTGTGAAGGTTGGTGACATGATGTTGTGAAAGTTTCGTGCTCGAATCTAGTATTGAAAAGCTACGAGGAAGAATGATCTTAAGGCTAGAAGTTTGTTGTTGATGACTCTTCCTAGAGATCGATCATTGCATTCAAAAGCACATGACCGCTAAAGAATTGTTTGAAGATATATGCTCGGTGTTTGGTGGTAATGATGCTACAAAGAAGACACAAAAGACATTATTGAAGCAAAGTTATGAAAACTTCTACTTCAAGCAATGACTCACTGATAGCATCTTTACCAAACTTCGTAAGATTGTTACACAACCGATCGTGTTTGGCATTGAGGTAGAAAAGGAAGACCTCAATTTGAAGTTTCTAAGAAGTTTGCCTTCGTAGTTTCAAACTAATGTTACCGCTCGGGAAAACAAATCGGACATAGAAACAATGAAGCTCAATGACCTTTACAACAACTTCAAACTTATTGAGCAAAGGTTGAAGAAGGTGGAAACTTGGTAAAAGCTCTAGTAGCTTGGCATTCATCACAACCCGTTGAGAGTTATGATTATGAAGATGACGATGATGATGATGTTGTCATTCTTGGTTTTAAAGTTTCCACCGGCATCAAGTAATGTTACCACCGCAGTTCAAAGAAGAAGGTTGATAGTATTGGAGATCCTACCTTTATCCTTTCATCCCTACTCAGTAGATGGCTCGCCTTAACTCATGAAGACATAGAGCAAATTGATGAAGATGACTTGGAGGAGATGGATATAAAATGGCAAATAGCTCGCTTAACATGAGAGCCCGGAAATTCTACAAGAAGATCGGCAAGCCTATTCACATCAATGGTAGTGAAACTGCAGTTTTGATAAGAAAGTGGAGTACTTTAACCGCCACAAGTTTGGACATTTTGCTAGAGAATGTAGAAGACAAAGACCAAGGACAACAGTCAACTTGGTACAAGCAAAGAAGGAACAAATTGTGGAAGAACCAAAGGCATTGTTGGCTATTGATGGTGTGAGCTATGATTGGAGTTTCATGGTCGATGAACAAGAAGAAGAACATTCGGATGTCGCTCTTGTTGCTACCGAATTTCCTCTTATGGCTTTTCTCGACTGAGGTACAAAACTTTGAAAGTTGTTCTAAAACATGTAGGGCTGCTAAAGAAGTTGAAAGGCTTAATAATTTATATTCTAATGAAAGACAAGAGTTATATATCGCTAATTATCATGTCTAACCTTCAGAGAGCTATAGCAGATAGAGAAACAAATAGATCACTATAGAGAAAATGAGACAAAATATAATGATGATATGATTCTTCTTAGAAGAGAGATAGAACATACAATTTGTAAATGAAGCATACCAAAAGGAGTTGGAAAAACTTTAGAAGAAAAATGAAAATGTCAATATAACATTAGATACATGTTATCATCACCTAAGTCAATTGATAAAATTTGGAATGCTCAAGTACATAGTAAAGTTAAGTCTGGTATGGGTTATATCATGCCTCCTCCTACAGGGGTGTTCATTCACCTCCAGGTATAGATTTTGCTCATACAGGCTTAGAAGAGTCTCAGGACCTTGAACGTGACTATGATCCTTTAAAGGATACAATGGTGAAATGTGAGGAAGAGATTAAGCAGGAGAATGATGTTTTTGAGAGTGCTAGTGACTCATCTGTTGTTGATGAGAATGTTAAAAAGAATGTAGAGGCTTCTATCCCAAAAGTTGTTAATACTCTTATAGAGAAGTCCATGGGAATAAAAGGGTGATTTCTAGGGGTAACCAGAAGAGTTGGAATCATGTTAAATCTCAACAACTAGGTAGTGATTTTGTGATGTACAATAAGGCATGCTATATCTGTGGTAGTTTTGATCATTTACATGCTTATTGTGACTATCATAATGGGAGAAGAGAAGTCCATGGGAATAAAAGGGTGATTTCTAACATGTTTCAAAATAATATACATCCTAATTCACATTGCAAAATGGTCCCAAGAGCATTTCAACTAAGAAGTGGCCTCAAAACTTTTGCCACTACAAAAATCATAACACCGCCACCCTAAGTCACATGTTAAAAGTGCAAAGTCCAAAACAACTTTTGCAAAATCTGCACAAACAGGAAAGGAACTTTCGAATAATAAAGTTCAAGATAACCAATAGTGGGTACCTAAAACAAACCATAGCTTCCATCGCTCATACAAAAGTTACCACCGCAAGGGTTGTAAACAAGAAAAGGGGAATATGGGCAATGTTGTGAAGGCCTCAAGACGTTGGGAATGGAAACCTAAAGGAAATACTCTACAACCAATCCCAATGGTGTATCAATGACCTTTGATAGATTTTAACTATATTGATACATGAGGCGATCCAAGTCAATCATGGCTTGGGTCCCCAAAAGAAACTAACTCTTTACTCTTATGTGCGGGAACATCCAAGGTCAAAAGATCGATCAAGGATATACAGATAGTGGGTGTTCAAGGCACATGACCGAAACAAGTCCTATCTTCGATTTTGAGCATTATTATGGAAGATGTCGGTTTGGTAATGAAGTTAATGGAACAACATGTATGATGCAAGAACTCTAATGGTTAAGAAAACATGGATCATTATTATTATTTCACAAACCGTACACCGAGTACATGAGATACATCCATGGAATACTCGACACATGCATCATTACATCAACCTGAAACCAACTATCAACTACCTACCATGACACAAGCTTCATAACCTATTCCCAACCTAACCACCATCTACCATCTATGGTTTCTTTGGGAAGCCCCACTTGGCATCACCTTAGAGCTCCACGCATGTCAATCCACTCATACACTCTAGGGCATGCTAACCCCTCACCACTTCTCCGAGTGGTGGAGAGTATGATGAAGGACCCGGTGGTGGTGGTGTCTGCTCTCAAGGTCAAGCACGTGGTGCTGAAGCTCTTCATTAGGGAGTATTGCGGCAGGGAGGAACACTCAAGGCTCTTGTGGAAGTCTCATCATCTGTGTTCTCATAGGGAGAAATATAAGAACTTATTGAACTATATCCCTTGGCCAAAGCATCCTGATGTACTGGTTGGAGATTTGATGGACCAGCAAATGGTGGGGTAATACTCATTGACATATGAGATCTTTTTCTAGATGACACTTCTTCAAACTCTTCTTTCTCTACTCTGCTTGGGTTGTTCAACACAAAGTCATCCCATGCACTGTCAGAAAATGAACTATCTGAGGAAAGATTGATTGAATTTGAACTGCTCATGGTGATCTTTTGGAAATTTTTTAAAGGGAAAAGTGCTTATGTGGTAGTAATATGTGAAGTATGTGAGTAAGATGCACTTTAATAGAGGTCATGTTGTAACAAGAAGTTAATGTGGGGAAGGTGTAAGTGGTTGAGAAGTAAATGGCTTGGAAAGTGTATCAGTGTCTATGAGTTGACTTAATTGAGTATAGCCACTGCTATGTTCATTCCTTTATATACACTAACCATTGCCAAAATTCAACAGTGATTCCAGTGTTTGGTTTATGTTTGTGATTTGCAGACTTGAAGGATTCTTTGTTTACAATGAATGGTTACTCTTTGGTATTTGTCTTTCTAGTTATTCACTGATTTCTATGCATAAATTATTTTAACAGTGGGAACTATATTGCAACCAGTGGTAACAAGCTTCCTTTTACAGTGGAAAAAGAAAAACATAGGAACTTCATTTCATTAATAAAACATGATTCATTACAACCAAAGTGAAAGTACTTCTACTCATCCAAACACAAAAGACTGCAACCTAGCACATCCTACAACTAACTTCAGCTATTCAATTGGCTTCTTGCCTTTGCCCACATAGTCATGCTTATTTTTATTTTCCCTCTTCATTTTGTTCTCAAAGGTGGATTGCATTCTTGGACATGGAAGACTAAGAACTTGTGGAGGAGGTTTTGGTAGCATTGCAGGCTTTGTTGGGATGGATATCTACTTCATATTGGAGATAAATTTGTTTCGTGCTTTTGAAAGAGCTCTTGGCAATTCTTAGACCATGGAATAGGTCTCATCATTCATCTTATCATCATCTCGATGAGCCGGAGTAAAACTCAAGAGATGGTGCGGGTTTTGAAGGTGCACACGCGCGCCTCCTTTGTATACTTCTTGGATGATGTGCTTCCACCCATGTCGGAAGTATCCACCATCCCGATGCCTCGAGGAAGTCTCGACTCGATCATATATTCTTCTTAAATCGAGGAGATGTCAATGATGTTTGAAGGATTGCTCATGATTATTTTAGGGATATTGTGTGTTTGAATGTGCTTTGATGAAGATTACAATCAACCAAGCCTCCTTATATAGACAAAGTCGGTTGAAAGGGTTAATTAATGAGTATATTTACTTTTCCTATTTTGGTAGGTTAAGGAGTAAATATAGATATTCTCGGGTTGACTTTGGAAGATATTTTCTTGGGTAATGGGTTGGTTAAAAGTAATTTGGTTAATAACAAGTTGGTTATTCCTATCTCATAGATACATAACCAAGCTTTGATGGGAGTTGATCTTAAAGGTGTATATCTCGAGATATACAACAAATGGTTATTGATTAACCATGTCTAATCCACATAAGAATCAACTAGTCCGAGCAAACGCCTCTGGTAATGACTTGTGAAATCCGTTTATGGTTGATAGTTTACCAAAACTATATGGTTATCAACCCACCATATTCTTTATGATTAAGTGTTGGCTAGTCCATAGCAAACGGCTCATGGTAAAGACATAACAAATCCGTTGATAGTCGGTAGTTTTCTAAAAACTATGATAAGAGCAATCTAGTTTTCAAATGATTTTATTTACCATCGCTCTTTGAAATTTTTGTGAAAAATTACCACCGCTAGTTCACAGCTTCCACCGACAAGGTTATTTTACCACCGGTGTTCTAGCTGTTACAATCGATTATGTCAAGAACTTATTTTTACTAGCCGCTGACAAGAACCATCGATTTCCATATATATAGGGTTAAAATTTTAAGGAAATTATCTTCTTTCCATATTGTGATAAATACTTTCTAAAGATAATTTTTCTTGCGCAATAATTCTAAACCCCAACCCTATATATCTTTCTCTCTCAATTGGCTAGTTATTACTTCAATTCTTCTTGACATAATATCGCTTTTCAACAAAAGTTTCTATGGCACCTTTAAAATTTGCAGATGAGCACAACCTAGTGGCCTACCTACAAAAGTCTAACGAGAAGAGTGGCCTGTTTTCTTCGGATTGTGGACTTTCTCAATACCACTCATATAAGGTATGCTTTGCTTTTAAAACCCATAATCTATATCTCTCAAATCAAGCAGTTTTGGACTTACGCTAAGTCCATAACACTGAGAATGGAGATACACATGAAATGATGGATGCTCCAAGAGCCAATGTGGATGGGGTAATTATTGATGTTCCGAGGCATCCTTGAGGAGATTTCTCCAATTGGGTGATCTCAATGGTTTCATTACATTACCTATGCCGAAATTCATGATACTTTATCATCCATAGGGTATGATACCAGCGACAAAAAGGCTACTTTCAAAAGAGTGGTTTTGTCCTCATTGGAGATTTTGATTCATACTTTGTTACATTGTCTCATCCAAAGAAAACATCTTATGAGCAATTTAGTTCAACCATGGCTTACCCTTTGGTTTGTCTAGTCACCGATAAGATTTTAACCGGTCAAATTATATTTTACAAGTATGCAAGGCAATGTCTGAGTAAAACAAAATTTTAATGTATCCAAGGTTTGTGCAAGCGTTGCTAAATGAGTTTCAACTGCAACCCCATACTAATATTTATGAAATCGGTTGCCTAAAGCCTAAAGTTTTTCAAAACATGAACAAAGATGGCAACATGATTTTTACACCACTCTTACCTCAAATGCTTGCAAAGATTACAACCGAACAAAACACACCTATAATTTACATTCCAAAATTGATTATACTCCACCGCTTCTCAAACCTATGAGAGGAGGAGCAAACAACCACCTTCTTTCATGACAACACAACAAGTTTCGAACCTTTTGGTCTAGGAACAAGTAGTGGTGGTTCTAGACTTCAACCTAGTCCAACTAGGGAGGAATCTGAGCCAATGTCCCATGATTAACCTCTCCCACGGGTAACACGGTTGGAAGTGATGAGGGGTGGGAAACAATTGGAATTGATGGTTTTGTGTACAAAGTTAGCCAAGCGAGTTGAATCTCTATGTGCAGGATTTGGCACATGTCAAGAAGCGACATGCCATGGATGTTAAACACTTACAAGAAGAGATTCGGACCTTGAAGAAAGAGTTGCGGGGGTTGAAAAAGCACAAGAAAAGCGCAAAGTTGGTGATTTCATCTTCATCCTCACCTCACCGATGGTGATTCATTTGGTTTTGATCATGATTTGGGAAATTCTCCCAAACAGGGAGGAAAGCAGTCATCGACACTAAGGGAGGAAAATTGATTTTGAAGATGAAGGAGATTCTATTAAAGGAGCAAAGGAAGCTAATACTCAAGGAGAGCAATTGATGATCAAGACATTTTGTCATATGGCAACCGATTTTACCATCGATTCAATTTCCACCGCAGAGCCAAATATTGCCACTTTGCAAGTGAAGAATTTGATAAAGCGAAGAAAGACAAAGGTAAAGCATTTATGGAAAGTCAAGAGCAACTGGAAGAAAGATTTCAAAGAAAGAACAAGTTCATTGCTCATGATAAAGAAGTTGAAAAGATCTCGAAGAACAAATTCTTGAAAAGAAAAGCTTGAAGAAATGGAAGTTGCAAGCTTTTTGGAGACTAAAGATTGGATAGAATGGAAGGCATTCACTTTCCAACCATTCAACCTACAATTCTTAGAGAGAAAAATATAGAGTTTAGTTATGTTCCTTCGAAGAAGATATTGAATTCTTGATTGCTAATAATCCAATAATCAAGAAAAGGCAATTGACCTTATAGTCGATGCATCCTTAATCGAAGAACAAAGAACTGCTCGGTTGAAGGATTTCATTCAAATGAAGAATAATCAAGCACTTGAAGATGTGATTAGTACGGTCAAAAGGGACAAAGAAATCAAGACAACCAACCAAAGCACAAATTATCTCATATATGAAGACTTATTGTTGTCATGTTGGTGGTTGGAAGAAACATCAATTGAAAGGAATGTCGATGATCAAGTTGAAAGAGCTTACTACGAGTTCAAAACATGATAAAGATTTTATTGCAATGGGCTCAAGAAGAAGCAAGAAGGTTTCATGGATTGAAGAGAAAGGCCAAAGAAAGTGATTCTCAAAGTTGTTAAGAAGACTAAGGTTCTTTGAAGAACAAGAAATTCCCTCTTGAGAAATTCTTTGAAGAACAACTGTTGGAATGTTTGTGGTTGTAGAAGAAGATTTTTATCCCGAACCATCGCAAGTAAGACATCTTATCAATGATTGGGAAGTTTGCATCGCTAGCAATTTTGCTCCAACATGGAAGATTATAAGGTTAGGTGGTGAAACTTCATCATTCATTCAATTTGAAGATCATATAAAAGCTTTTGCGAGAGATGACCTTGATACACTATGGAGGTTAGTTCAAGAAAGGTTTAATGCTCAAGATCTTAAAGACATGAAGGAGATGCGATTATGGGTTAATCTTAGAAGGCTCTATGAACCAAATGTTAATGATGATTTCTATAAATTCTCATGCACATGTCACGGTACTAAATGGTTTTACTATGATTCATGTGAAGTTCATCATGTATCTCTGACAAATGGAGAAGATGCATTCATGCTTACGAGAAAGAATATCCACTTCGAGTGGAACTCTCACGGTGATGTTATGTACAACAATAAGAGTTCATGAAGACAATGAGAAGGTCGAGCATTATTACATAGGCTTCAAGATCAATGTTCTAGAGCTATTCGAAGTTAAGGAAGAAGTAAAAGTGTTTGGTTGAATTCCCAAATCCTTGAAGATAATGAATATTGAATAAACTTATTGATTTGTAGAGAAATCATAAGTTTAGGGAGGATTGTTGGGAATAATCATTACCATGGATAGTTGTGGTTTACATCGCCGGATTAACACTAGCGGTGGAAGCGTATATACTTCTTTGGTACATTATTACCTTCGCTATAGGAAAGCGTGTTTAGATAAGTATAGAATAGATCTTGTGTATATTCTATAATGTTAGCTTTATACTTATCTTGTAAAGGACTCCTTATTGTATAAAAGGAGGTCCTAGGTCATTGTCTTAGGTATGTGTCTAATTAACTACGTATTACTCACAAAGGCTTCAAAGTGTAACCCTAGTGATAAGCAAGATCACTCGTATTATTCATTAATAATATTGGAGCTTAAGTTTTGTGTTTAATCTGTGTTTACATACAATACATCATACAATCCATTTTCTAAGTATTACTAAGTAAATTCCGCGTGCTTAATAATATCATACAAAATATCATTGACACAAGGTGTGTGTCTAGATCCATCAAACGTGTACTCGAAACATTAATTACTTATTTATTATAAAACATTTCCAATTTAGTCGTTAGTTTCCATTTAAAAATAGTAAATAACAAGATAAGTCTTGTTATCGATATTTTTGGTACAAAAGCCCATTTATTATTTATATTTCATATTCTATTAGCATTTTCATGTATATATATATTTCGTCAAATTCCAATATTAATCTCATATCGTTATTCGTTTCGAGTCCACGAGCACGAGTCATGAATTCTCGGCTTTTAATCAACCAATAGTCCAAATTATACTAAAGTTCATGTTACGGCTTTGTCGGAGTCAACTATTGACTAAAAAGTCAAAGTAACGCCGACGTAGCTCAAAGTCAACAATATATATATCAAGTCCAAATTTAAAAGTCATAATAGCGCAATTCAATCCCAAACCAACTCAAAACAATCTCGCCAACCAATCAATCAACCAAATATACAGAAACCAATGTTATGACCCTAATAGTCATGACACGGTCATTAAGACCACGTGAACCAAGCGAGCTCTAGAAGCTTTTCGGCTCCGCGCCTCATCAAACCTCAACTTCATCAACCAACAAGCTACCAAACAACCCGACCGGACCCGTGGTCCATGTGGGTCACGTCGCAACCCATGGGGCTCGTCGTGCCCTATGTGGCTCGTGCACCATGCCAATCCAACCAAACATCACCCAAATCGGTTCCACAACATCCAAATCCAATCATTCAAGCTCCAATCATTAACCAAACACAAAACCCATAATCTATTCTAACCAAAAGATGAAACTAAACCTAAAATGCATAAACCTATCAAATTGATACACCACACACTTACCAAACACTAATTACTTGTTTATTTAGGTGTTAATTAGACTTAATTTCATGTTTCACCCTAAAGCCCTAAATTATACCATAGGTTCGAAACCCTAATAAGCCCATACATGGCTTTTCAAGCACCAATTGCAAAACCCACTTGAAATGCTAAAAATCCGAATCTTAATCTTAAGATTTGAAGGTGTTAATGAAGGTTTTAGTGAGAGTGTTATATATGGTTGGAAAGAGGAGAAAGAGAGCTTCAAGATGGTGGTGGAGGTGGGTGGTCATGCGCGGTGGTGTGACCGTGGTGGCCGGAATAGTGGCTGAAATTTAGAGGGTGGCTGCTAGGGTTTGTTTTAGGGTTTTTAGAGAGAGAGTGTAGAGAGAGAAATGTGTTAGTGTGTGTATATTAGAGAGAGAAATAGAAGTGGTGAAATGAGGAGGTGAGGGGGCCTTTTATACTTGGACCAAGGACTCAAAAATAAATAAAAATAGGGGGGGCATGACCATGGGGATAATTGAAATTCGGAGTTGTAATTTTTCGTAACTATCCCGTTTACCCATTCCCGAGCTCATATATTGTCCCCGAGTGTCCCACTACGTTCGATCGACTTTCTAACATCGTTATTTACGTTTTTCACTAGTTTTGACTATTTATTTGTCAATTTTCGATTCTGATCTAAAAGTTACAATATTTCTCATTTTAGGCTTTTCTAGTGCCGAATCAAATAGTGCCTACCAAATAGAGTTAAAACTCATACGATAACTCATTCAATAGTGAAATAAACCGTAAAACCAATAGATGATATAAAATCAAGTCATGGTTTATAAAAATAGAGATAAAGGCAAACTCGGTTTAGTTTAACGAATGCGGTTACCTAAAATAGACTCCCTAAATTGCCGGTTGTCACGGAGGATCGCTTCTTTGGAGAGGTGATACTGGCGTAACCATTGCGATGAGTTCTGCCGTGGCGATGGATGCACCTTGTCCCATTAGGTTCTTGATGCAATCTTCTCTAATTCCTGCAAAAATGGTTAAAAACACAAAACCCAATAGAAATAGAAATAAAAGAAATAAAAAGGATAATTCGGCTTGTCTCCCAAAATAGCACTTTTCTTTATTAACGAGTCTTTAAGTTAGACTCAAATCCATGGGGCTTTACGGTGGCCTTCGAACTTGGACACTTCCTCCTTAGTTGATCTTTTGTTGGAGGAGGGCGGTCCCAAACACATGGAGGAATATCTGAGTCATGCGATGATCGAGTCTCTTGCAAAAATTAGACTTGGCCCATTCATAATAAATTTAGACTCGACTTCCCATTCTAATTTTGTAGCCCCAAATTTTACTTTAACCCAATTTTCGAATGAGATCCCCTTGTTTCCGACCTCCATTCCTTTTCCTTCGTCAAAACATGCCCACTCCTTGCGTTTAAGCCAGTCAGGATCAAGGAATTCTCCTCCATTGCAAATATTTCGGTTAAGATCGCATGTAGGCCATGCCTTAGTGAATCCCCTAGACATCATAATAGTCGGTTCACAAAAATGAAGAGTCCAATCTACTTCTTCAAACCAATCAGTCATAATATCGTGCCCCCGAAACCAATGTTCCTTGATCGCCTTTCATCCTCGAAGCACCACCAAACTTCGCCTCCTTTTTATTCTTTTCACAAAAACTGTCCTCCCGCATTGCACTGTTTGAGAAATGCAGACACGTTGATAGTGTTAATTTAGAACCTCTATAACACGCTTGGCGTTAATTTGAACCTCTATCATAGAAGTTATAGGAGCAAAGCAATGGAGTTTTCCGCA
The DNA here is from genome assembly GCA_022545495.1 of Chrysanthemum lavandulifolium. Lineage (NCBI taxonomy): Eukaryota > Viridiplantae > Streptophyta > Magnoliopsida > Asterales > Asteraceae > Chrysanthemum > Chrysanthemum lavandulifolium. The sequence continues at coordinate 80,678,070 of CM040244.1, read as the reverse complement.
ACAATAGTAATACCCTTTTATCAAGCACTCTAGGTGAATTTGGGACTTCGTTGTTCTCCTCTTGAGAAGATTCATATTTGTCATCTTCATCACTTGACTCGGTTCCGCAAATGGCCAAAATATGAAGGAGGAAAATTATCGTAACAATTTCCTTGTACCTCTTTGGAAACTCCTTTGCAACAACTTCATCCACTCATGGCACGAAGTTTAGTCCATTCTAAACACCACTCTCTCATCAAAATATCCCAATGAAAGTTCTTTTTATAACACCTTGATTCGGCTCGTGAGGAAGCAAGGAAGGTCTTCCATTAATTAAGTGTTCTCTTGGGGTGTTTGCCATGTCAATAACTATGAACTTGGACGTAAATATGAACCTGTCGACCTTGACCAATACACCACCCGTGATCCCAAAAGGGGTTGCTTTAGTCATGTTAGCCATCTCAATCACCATGCTTGTCTTCCAAAGATCGGTTAATCTTAGTTTTAAAAATATTGAGAGTGACATGATGTTTATGCTAGACCCAAGATCAACTAAGGCCAAAAGATCATGATTCCCTACGAAACATGGAATGATGAACACGTTTTTGCAGACTTCCTTGATCGTTAGTTTTTAGTTTCTAACATGTGTTAACTTTCGACTATGGTTACCAGTAACTCATTACAAGAGTTCTGGCGCAGAATCGCAGATCGCCGCGATCGCGACATCCGAAGTTACTTGTTGAAGAATGGAAATCATCAACTTGAAATTTTGCATCCTCTTCAGAAAAAATGGCCTTGCACACCACTATAGGTTTGATCACCTCAGGTTTAGTGTTACTTTTCTTTATCTCTTCACTAAGTTTCTCCAACATTACTTCTAGGTTTTTCAAGGTCGTGTCATGGTTGGAGAGGCTTTTATTTGTATTTTCCTAGAAATTTTTGAGCTATTCATCTTGTTCTTTTTGTTTTTGGGCTGAGGCCTCCAGAAATTTGCTAATCGTCTCTTTAATGCTGGGCCTTCTTTCCCAAAAGGCCCATGGTTGTAAGATCAGGAGGTCCTCCACGATAACCATTTCCATTAGACTCTTGAAGCGGTCGATTTTCACCGTATTTCACTTCTTTAACCTTGCTATCTTCGTTAATGAGGGACAATTTTTGTGAGATGTCCCCTCCACAGGCTTTCACAACCTACTTGGATGGCATGAACACATTCCACGAGCTTGAGCATGTCCAGACCTAGATTTTCAAGCTTGCTAGTAATGGCGGTAATACTTACAAGATTCTCGCCTAGGCTTCTTTGGCTTCCTCCATCGTGCCATTTTGAGAATGATCGGGCATACTTTAAATGGCTTCAATGGTGAGTAGGAGTCATGCTCGAATTGGTCCATGGGAATCCAAACATTTGTCTCGTAGTCCACGTTGATTCCTTTGTAGAAAATCTTGACCTTTTTCTGTGTTGTTTAGGTCATGAGTGGGACACTTGTAGAGAAGATCGTTGTATATATCCCAAGCTTGATACAATGTTTCATCGCCTTCTTGCTTAAAATTATGGATCTTCATTAATTGATTAGCTATCTTTGAAGGAGGAGAATATCTTTGGATAAAATGCTTTTTAAGGAGAGCCCATGTATCACCGCATCGTGGGCAATCTTTCAATCCATCTTCTTGCTCCCCAAGAAGAGTCATGGGAACACTCGGAGCATGACGTCATGAGAAACACCGGTATGTTGAAAAGGCTTGCGATGTACAAGACATTCTCAACGTGTTCATAAGCATCTTAGTCCTTGTTTCGAGAAAGGATTGTACGTAGCTCCTCATAAAGGCGCTCTTTAATCTCGAAACGGACATTAGCTCCAATAGCCGGCCCACGAGTCCCGACCCTTGTTCTTCCCTTGTCAATGCCAAGTATTTTTCAAGAGTAAGATCATCAATGTTTACGACTTCCATGGTACCTGAAACTTAAAAAGAAATCGTGAGAATGCAAGAAAATTCAAAACAAAATAGAAGACTTAACGAAAATCCTAATATAACTCCCCGGCAACGGCACCAAAACTTGATGCAGGTTTTACTGATCAGGTTTTAATATTTATAAGTGTCTCGTTTACCTATGGTCTACCCTAATGCACTAACGGCCAGTGTACCCGGTCATGTGTAGTGTAGTATCGGTAAAACCGAGGTTGTCCCAAGAGATATGTGAGCGGATTCTAATTAATTCTAGGTGTCACTGGTTTTAATTGGTTTTTAGGTTGAAATGATTAACAAACTAGTTAATAATAAATAAAGAAAGCAAATAAAGGCAGAGGTTGTGATCAATAGAGGTAAAGTGTGCTAACCTAGTTACTCATCCTATCATGTTATGTTCACGTCTAACTACTTCCAATTGATTCAAGTGGGGTTTTAAGTCGCTAGGGCAACATTTGGTCAGTTCGTCCTAACCTATCAGCAAAGGTTTCCACCGGAGATCAAGCTACTACCCTTGAAAGTCCAGTTGTTTTTAGTCCCCTTGTAAAACCCTAAAATCTATAATCGCGTAAAAAGACAATTTTGCCCTCCAACTTAAAAATTTCACCAACTCGGAAAAATCGTCAACACTAATTAACAAGTTATATGATTAATAATACTTTCACATTATATGAATAATACACTTATGTTATAAATTAAAAGACTTGAATAGTTAAAGTCTAAGTAACTCATAAACCTTATAACTTGTACACTATTAATTGAACTTGGAACAAGACTAGATACATGATAAATATGATAAGAAGGAAAGTTGAGATTTGGTCTTATCCTCCCTATGGCCGCCCTTTATGCTCCATATTGATTCACCATATCAAATTAAATCAATCACATTTATCTCTTATTCTCCATTTCAAAAATACTTAGAAAACCCTAGCTTCCTTTTCTCTCGAGGGTGGCGGCAATATCATTTTCTTCACCATTCAATCCGAATTTTGATCAAACAAAGGTTACTTGAAGGCTCGTGATAGTGGGTGATCGATTGGTGGACGTGGTGATCGTGTTTGGTTCGTTTTAGGGCTTGTACGTGGGTGCTACATTTTGTACGTGGGGTATTGTTGGCCAAGGGAGGATTGGTTTGGTTTTGGTGGTTTGATTCTTGTTCTTGTTTTGTATACGCTTCGAGGGTAACGTATAATCATCCATTATCTTTTCTCTTTTGTTTTTCCTTTCCAATTCGTGGCTATGAGGATGAAACTAGGGCTTGTTACTTGATAAAAATGGTCACATGAAATCATGGATATATAACACATAAAATGATAACACATAAAATGATAAAACCATGGTTCTTGATCTAAATGTATTCGAATGATATATAACATTGTAAAATGATTATGAACTGATTTTGAATCCTTCTTATGTCGTGTTATAATTAAAATATAAAGGGTTTAATGATCTTGTGATTACATGTTTTGTATATGATAAACGGGTTTGTTAACGAATGATTACGAAAGTGTTTTTTTGGATTTAATCATGGGGCGTACATAATTGTTTTGGAGGGGGGCTGGTTCGAATTGAATTTGAGATCACATAAGATGTCTTTTAATCTTGTTCTAATCGAGTTAATATGGTTTAAGCAGTTCGTTAACCTTAACGTAAAACTAGGGTTTGTAATTTATGATTATATAAAGTTAATGGGTTGTTGGTAAATTATGAAACTTAATGGATTAACATGTTAAAATACTAACTAAATGGATTAAATGAGTAAAATGGGTAAACTTACTATATTTACACTTTTAATCCTATACTTTGCTATATTGACATTTTAAACCCTAAACTTTTGTAACTTGTCATAAATGATCTTTAAAGCATTATAATACTCATTTCTATTATAACTTGAGATAAGTAACTAAACTTACTATATATGGAAACGCTATTTATGGAAACCACGCTATTTTTAGAAAGTTACTAATTATGAAATCACTAATTAGGAAAGTTACTAAAAATAGAAACCCGTTTCCTAAAATAGAAAGTTACTTAAAATGGAAAGATTACTAAACGGAAACTTGCTAAAATGGAAAGCCGTCTTAAAGCAGTGTTTGGATTCTTATAGAACGTTACCTAATTCATATAGGTTCAAGGCGGCGTGATTGATCTCACTCTTGACTTTACTTCTTTGTTTGCTTGCTTGAATAAAGGCAGATATTCTAACCTTTCTTATAAGGTTTCTCATGACCTCGTCGTATCTTGATTTCTTGCTACTTGCTTATTGATCATTTCTTTTGATATTGACCTTGCTATTGAATCCTCGCCATTGAAGCGTTATTATTGAGCTGTTGACATTAAAGCTTGCTATGAACCTCCTTGTGACCTAATGACATTGAGCCTTTGATTTTATTAACTCATTCATCGTATCTTTGGACTATATTGATCATCGGTTGATACCCGAGTGTAACTAGTCATGGGGTTCCATGTCCGTGTCATTGATGCACCAATGGCATGACTTTAGTGTGGTTGGTGATGTTCCACACCGTCCTATCTTTGTATTGATTATGCGCGCTTCTTTGTTATTGTTATGGCTAATATTTACTGGGCGTATGGATGCATCCTAGATCATCTTGTCTTATTCTTTGTTATATATGCTAGTGATGTGGTGAGTGTGTGCATTACACCCCTCACGTCTTGGGAGTGATCACTCACTTGATATTGAGGTCTCCCTCTTTTGGATTGGCATTCGAGGTCGCCACCTCAGAATGGATTATTATTCTTGGATATTATTTGTTTATTATCTTTGTATTCTTGCCTTGGGCTGTAGGCTCGTGGTTGATCTGACTCACTTTCTTTTCCTTTCATTTCTATGCTTATCTTGATTTCTGCTCATATTATAAACCTCTTCGCCGCATATCTCGAACTTCAAATTCCTTTGACTAGGTCGAGGTAGAAATCTATTCTTAGCGGGCACAGTTATAGCAAATCAGATTGCTACCACCTAGTCTAAGGCAACAACTTCATACGCTATCTAAATAGTCGACATATAAGCAAATCGAATAGTTTTCGGTCCGAAAGCAGTAGCATGATTCTCTTTAATATAGTTAAGCATTAGATAAAGTGGGGCTATGAAGCGTAGATAAGTTTTGTGTTTAATCTGTGTTTACATCTGATACATCTGATCCATTTTCTAAGTATTACTAAGTAAATTCGCGTGCTAATAATATCATACAAAATATCATTGACACAAGGTGTGTGTCTAGATCCATCAAGTGGTGTCGAAGCAAAGGTTTTGATATTTTGTTTTAGAAGATCAAGGAATAAAGCTTAACCTACTCGCTCGATTCAATGGAGATGAAAACAACAGTCAACTCTTCTACACACGAGCTACCTAGCTCAAACTTAATGAGTTTGAGATGTGGAGATCTGATTAGCAATACTTTCTCATTCGAGACTATGCTCTTTGGGAGATCATTCAAGCGGTGATTCTTTCAAGCTGTGACTAATCTTGTGAAGGTTGGTGACAGATGTTGTGAAAGTTACGTGCTGAATCTAGTATTGAAAACTACGAGGAAGAATGATCTTAAGGCTAGAAGTTTGTTCTTGATGACTTCTTCCTAGAGATCGGATCATTGCATTAAAGACACATAGACGCTAAAAATTGTTTGAAGATATATGCTCGGTGTTTGGTGGTAATGATGCTACAAAGAACACAAAAGACATTATTGAAGCAAAGTTATGAAAACTTCTCTACTTGACAATGACTCTTGATAGCATCTTTACCAAACTTGAAGATTGTTACATTGGCATGTTTGGCATTGAGGTAGAAAGGAAGACCTCAATTTGAAGTTTCTAAAGTTTGCCTTGGTTTCAAACTAATGTTCTGTGAAGGAAAACATCGGACATAGAAACAATGAAGCTCAATGACCTTACAACTTCAAACTTATTGAGCAAAGGTTGAAGAAAGCTTGGTAAAAGCTCTAGTAGCTTGGCATTCATCAACCATTGAGAGTTATGATTATGAAGATGTGATGATGATGATGTTGTCATTCTTGGTTTTAAGTTTCCGAATACTTTAATGTTACCACCGCGGTTCAAAGAAGAAGGTTGATAGTATTGGAGATCCTACCTTTATCCTTTCATCCCTACTCGAGTAGATGGCTCGTCTTAACTCATGAAGACATAGAGCAAATTGATGAAGATGACTTGGAGGAGATGGATATAAAATGGCAAATAGCTCGCTTAACATGAGAGCACGGAAATCTACAAGAAAGGCGGCAAGCCTATTCCATCAATGGTAGTGGCTGCGGGCTTTGATGAAGAAAGTGGAGTACTTCTTTGCTGAGTTTGGACATTTTGCTAGAGAATGTAGAAGACAAAGACCAAGGACAACGAATCAACTTGGTACAAGCAAAAGAACAAATTGTGGAAGAACCAGCATTGTTGGCTATTGATGGTGTGAGCTATGATTGGAGTTTCATTGATGAACAAGAAGAAGAACATTCGAATCTTTTGCTCTTGTTGCTTTGAATTTCCTCTTGTAGCTTTCGACTCGAGGTACAAAACTTTGAAAGTTGTTCTAAAACATGTAGAATTTGCTAAAGAAGTTGAAGGCTTAATAATTTATATTCTAATGAAAGACAAAGAGTTATATACGCTAATTATCATGTCTAACCTTGGGAGAGCTATAGCGATTAGAGAAAAAATAGATCACTATAGAGAAAATGAGACAAAATATAATGATGATATGATTCTTAGAAGAGAGATAGAACATCTGATTTGTAAATGAAGCATACAAAAGGAGTTGGAAAAACTTTAGAAGAAAAATGAAAATGTCAATATAACATTAGATACATGTTATCATCGGTCTAAGTCAATTGATAAAATTTGGAATGCTTTCAGTACATAGTAAAGTTAAGTCTGGTATGGGTTATATCATGCCTCCTCCTACAGGGGTGTTCATTCACCTCGGTGTAGATTTTGCTCATACAGGCTTAGAGAGTCTCGGGACCTTGAGCGTGACTATGATCCTTTAAAGGATACAATGGTGAAATGTGAGGAAGAGATTAAGCGAGAATGATGTTTTGAGAGTGCTAGTGACTCATCATTGATGAGAATGTTAAAAAGAATGTAGAGCTTATCCCAAAGTTGTTAATACTCTTATAGAAGTCCATGGGAATAAAGGGTGATTTCTAGGGTAACGAGAGTTGGAATCATGTTAAATCTCAACAACTAGGTAGTGATTTTGTGATGTACAATAAGGCATACTATATCGTGGTAGTTTTGATCATTTACATGCTTATTGTGACTATCATAATGGGAGAAGAGAAGTCCATGGGAATAAAGGGTGATTTCTAACATGTTTCAAAATAATATACATCTAATTCACATTGCAAAATGGTCCCAAGAGCATTTCAACTAAAGTGGCCTCAAAACTTTTGCCACTACAAAAGCTATTAACTCTTGCTCACTTAAGTCACATGTTAAAAGTGCAAGTCCAAAACAACTTTTGCAAAATCTGCACAAGCAGGAAAGGAACTTTGAATAATAAAGTTCGATATAACCAATAGTGGGTACCTAAAACAAACCGCGATTTCCACTTGCTCACAAATTACTTTTGCAAGGTTGTAAACAAGAAAAGGGAATATGGGCAATGTTGTGAAGGCCTCGACCGTTGGGAATGGAAACCTAAAGCCTCTGTAATCCCGATGGGTATCAATGACCTTTGATAGATTTTAACTATATTGATACATGATCGAGTCAATCATGGCTTGGGTCCCCAAAGAAACTAACTCTTTACTCTTATGTGCGGGAACATCCAAGGTCGAAAAAGATCGGATCAGGATATCTAGGATAGTGGGTGTTCAAGGCACATGGCTGACAAGTCCTATCTTCGAGTTTGAGCATTATTATGGATGATATGTCGGTTTGGTAATGAAGTTAATGGAACAACATGTATGATGCAAGAACTCTAATGGTTAAGAAAAACATGGATCATTATTATTATTTCACAAAGCGTACCGATGCAGTAGATACATCCATGGAATCACGATTACATGCATCATTACATCAGCTGAAACCAACTATCAACTACCTACTCTGAGCAAAGCTTCATAACCTATTCCAACCTAACCACCATCTACCATCTATGGTTTCTTTGGGAAGCCCGGCACAGCATCACTTGGGGCTCATGTCAATCCACCATACACTCTAGGGCATGCTAACCCCACCATACACTTCTACAGTGGTGGAGGTATGATGAAGGACCGGTGGTGGTGGTCTCTGCTCAGGTATTGCGTGGTGTGAAGCTCTTCATTAGGGAGTATTGCGGCGAGGAGGAACACTCGAGGCTCTTGTGGAGTCTCATCATGTGTTCTCATGGGAGAAATATAAGAACTTATTGAACTATATCCCTTGGCGAAGCATCTGATGTCTTGGTTGGAGATTTGATGGACCGACAAATGGTGGGGTAATACTCATTGACATATGAGATCTTTCTAGATGACCTTCTTGAACTCTTCTTTCTCTGCCTTTGGGTTGTTCAACACAAAGTCATCCATACCTTGTCGGGAAAATGAACTATCGAGGAAAGATTGATTGAATTTAGCTGCTCATGGTGATCTTTTGGAAATTTTTAAAGGGAAAAGTGCTTATGTGGTAGTAATATGTAGTATGAGTAAGATGCACTTTAATAGAGGTCATGTTGTAACAAAAGTTAATGTGGGGAAGGTGTAAGTGGTTGAGAAGTAAATGGCTTGAAAGTGTATCGGTGTTATCATGGGTTGACTTAATTGAGTATAAACTTGCTATGTTCATTCCTTTATATACACAACCATTGCCAAAATTCAACATGATTCCATGTTTGGTTTATGTTTGTGATTTGCGAGACTTGAAGGATTCTTTGTTTACAATGAATGGTTACTCTTTGGTATTTGTCTTTAGTTATTCATGATTTCTATGCATAAATTATTTTAACGATTGGGAACTATATTGCAACCAGTGGTAACAAGCTTCCTTTACGGTGGAAAAAGAAAAACATAGGAACCATTTCATTAATAAAACATGATTCATTACAACCAAAGTGAAATCTTCTCTCATCCAACACAAAGGCGCAACCTAGCACATCCACAACTTACTTCTTCAATTGGCTTCTTGCCTTTGCCCACATAGTCATGCTTATTTTTATTTTCCTCTTCATTTTGTTCTCAAAGGTGGATTGCATTCTTGGACATGGAAGACTAAGAACTTGTGGAGGAGGTTTTGGTAGCATTCATGAGCTTTGTTGGGATGGATATCTACTTCATATGGAGATAAATTGTTTCGTGCTTTTGAAAGAGCTCTTGGCAATTCTTAGACCATGGAATAGGTCTCATCATTCATCTTATCATCATCGATGAGTGGGTAAAACTCGAGATGGTGCGGGTTTTGAAGCAGTGCAACGCTTGGCGGTCCTTTGTATACTTCTTGGATGATGTGCTTCGACCCATGTGGGAAGTATCCGCCAATCCCCGATGCCTCACGAGGAAGTCTCGACTCGATCATATATTCTTCTTCGTCGGAGGAGATGTCATGATGTTTGAAGGATTGCTCATGATTATTTTAGGGATATTGTGTTTTGAATGTGCTTTGATGAAGATTACAATCAACCAGCCTCCTTATATAGACAAAGTCGGTTGAAGGGTTAATTAATGAGTATATTTACTTTTCCTATTTTGGTAGGTTAAGGTAAATATAGATATTCTGAGTTGACTTTGGAAGATATTTTCTTGGGTAATGGGTTGGTTAAAGTAATTTGGTTAATAAGTTGGTTATTCCTATCTCATATAGATACATAACCAAGCTTTGATGGGAGTTGATCTTAAAGGTGTATATCGAGATATACAACAAATTTATTGATTAACCATGTCTAATCCATAAGAATCAACTAGTCGGAAGCAGCTCACTGGTAATGACTTGTGAAATCCGTTTATGGTTGATAGTTTACAAAAACTATATGGTTATCAACCCACCATATTCTTTATGATTAAGTGTTGGCTAGTCCATAGCAAGCGGCTCATGGTAAAGACATAACAAATCCGTTGATAGGTGGTAGTTTAAAAACTATGATAAGAGCAATCTAGTTTTCAAATGATTTTTTTACCCTGCTCTTTGAAATTTTTGTGAAAAATTACCCTTTGCTAGTTCACGATTTCCTTGGTGTTATTTTACAGTGTTCTAGTGTTACAAGCGATTATGTCGATAACTTATTTTTACTAGCCGTTGACATAACCTGATTTCCATATATAGGGTTAAAATTTTAAAAATTATCTTCTTTCCATATTGTGAATACTTTCTAAAGATAATTTTTCTTGCGCAATAATTCTAAACCCTAACCCTATATATCTTTCTCTCATTGGCTAGTTATTACTTCAATTCTTCTTGACATAATATCGTTTTCAACAAAAGTTTCTATGGCAAGCCTTTAAAATTTGCAGATGAGCACAACCTAGTGGCCTACCTACAAAAGTCTAACGAGAAGAGTGGCCTGTTTTCTTCATTGTGGACTTTCTCAATACCACTATAAGGTATGCTTTGCTTTTAAAACCCATAATCTATATCTCTCAATCAAGCAGTTTTGGACTTACGCTAAGTCCATAACACTGAGAATGGAATACACATGAAACGATGGATGCTCTAGAGCCAATGTGGATGGGGTAATTATTGATGTTCTGAGGCATCCTTGAGAGATTTCTCCAATTGGGTGATCTCAATGGTTTCATTACATTACCTATGCCGAAATTCATGATACTTTATCATCCATAGGGTATGATACCATGACAAAGGCTACTTTCAAAAGAGTGGTTTTGTCCTCATTGGAGATTTTGATTCATACTTTGTTACATTGTCTCGATCCAAGAAAACATCTTATGAGCAATTTAGTTCAACCATGGCACCCTTTGGTTTGTCTAGTCAGCGATAAGATTTTAAGCGGTCAAATTATATTTTACAAGTATGCAAGGCAATGTCTGATAAAACAAATTTTTAATGTATCCAAGGTTTGTACAGCGATCTAAATGAGTTTCAGCTGCAACCCCATACTAATATTTAATGGTTGCCTAAAGCCTAAAGTTTTCAAAACATGAACAAAGATGGCAACATGATTTTACACCACTCTTACCTCAAATGCTTGCAAAGATTACAAGCGAACAAAACACACCTATAATTTACATTTCAAAATTGATTATACTCCACGGTTTCTCAAACCTGAGAGGAGGGCAAACAACCACCTTATGACAACCAACAAGTTTCGAACCTTTTGGTCTAGGAACAAGTAGTGGTGGTTCTAGACTCAACCTAGTCCAACTAGGGAGAATCTGAGCCAATGTCCCATGATTAACCTCTCCCGACAGGTAACGGTTGGAAGTGATGAGGCGTTGAAACAATTGGAATTGATGGTTTTGTGTAAAGTTAGCCAAGCGAGTTGAATCTCTACGAGGATTTGGCACATGTCAAGAAGCGACATGCCATGGATGTTAAACACTTACAGAAGAGATTCGGACCTTGAAGAAAGAGTTGCGGGGTTGAAAAAGCACAAGAAAGCGCAAGTTGGTGATTTCATCTTCATCCTCACTCACGATGGTGATTAAATTTGGTTTTGATCATGATTTGGGAAATTCTCCCAAGCAGGGGAGGAAAGCAGTCACGACACTAAGGGAGGAAAATTGATTTTGAAGATGAAGGAGATTCTATTAAGGAGCAAAGGCTAATACTCGAGGAGGCTTGATGATCAAGACATTTTGTCTTATGGCCCAGTTTTACCATGGATTCAATTTCCAGCTGCGAGCCAAATATTGCCACTTTGCAAGTGAAGAATTTGATAAAGCGAAGAAAGACAAAGGTAAAGCATTTATGGAAAGTCAAGAGCAACTGGAAGAAAGATTTCAAAGAAAGAACAAGTTCATTGCTCATGATAAAGTTCTTGAAAAGATCTCGAAGAACAAATTCTTGAAAAGAAAAGCTTGAAGAAATGGAAGTTGCAAGCTTTTTGGAGACTAAAGATTGGATAGAATGGAGCAGTTCACTTTCACATTCAACCTACAATTCTTAGAGAGAAAAATATAGAGTTTAGTTATGTTCCTTGAAGATATTGAATTCTTGATTGCTAATAATCCAATAATCAAGAAAAGGCAATTGACCTTATAGCGATGCATCCTTAAGCGAAGAACAAGCTGCTCGGTTGAAGTTTCATTCAAATGAAGAATAATCAAGCTTGAAGATGTGATTAGTACGGTCAAAAGGGACAAAGAAATCAAGACAACCAACAAAGCGCAAATTATCTCATATATGAAGACTTATTGTTGTCATGTTGGTGGTTGGAAGAAACATCAATTGAAAGGAATGTCGATGATCAAGTTGAAAGAGCACTACGAGGTTCAAAACATGATAAAGATTTTATTGCCCCTAATACAAGTCATTAAGTTCCACTACATGCAAGATTCGTAACAATGAGTGCCCGGGCGCTAGAATCTTAGACACTCATCCCTAACTTCTTAAGTTCATCCAAACGGCAGGTGAGCATTTGGTCAGTTGGCACAAGCGAAGAAGGGTTGTCAGTTGGTCAATTCTTACCCTGTAGGGTCATTTGGTCAATCCTACTAAGCAACTAGACACTACCGCCATTCAAAACTACCGAAACAAGGGTGGCTACCAACAAACTATGCATGCATACACTAGAAACAATTATATGGAAGCAATGTAAACGTAAACACAACAATTAAGGAATCATAACTAGGCTAGCTCCAAAGGTGCTTAGCCAATCATATTAAGAGAAACAACCAATTCAATGTCTAACAAATTGAAATACATGAATTGAAAGTAAAAGAAAAGATAATCTCTAATGCTTATCGTTAGGGAGTGATTTCTCCTTGAGATGACTCAGTATGCTCTTCAAGATCTGCCTTTGACTCCTACCGTTCTCTCCGCTTTTGGTGTGGAGTGAATGATCCGAAATGCGTAATTTAGGGCTTGTATTTATAGGTGAGATCTAGTTACGGCGTAACTTAAGTTGAGAGTTACGTCGTAACCTTAATATTTCCATAATAAAGCTCTCGTAATAGTTGGTTACGGCGTAACACATGGGATGAGTTACGCCGTATCTTCAATACATGTTACAAGTGACATGATTACGCCGTAATCCTTAGTGGGAGTTACGCCGTAATCATCTCACGATCCGCCTTCCGAGTCACGCATTAGCTACGGCAGAATGTGAGAGAGGAGTTACGCCGTAGCTTCATCACAGTGGGCATACTATCATAAATCTCTTATAAAATCTCCAAACCGCCTCTTTAGCTCAAATGCTCAGAATTACATGAAAGTGAAATATAGGGAAAACAAGCGTAAATCCATATAAATGATATAAAATACGAGCATTATCGGGAAATTGACACTTAATATTCAGGACTATTTGATGTTATCAACATGTTAACCATATAAAGAATACATTTCATAGTATGCTTTTATACACACCTTGTTCAAGAACAATTGGTTACAGGAAGATGATAAAGAACCACTAGGTTTATAATTAATCTTAAAAAAAAAGTTAATCTCTTTTAACGATTTGTCGGCGCCTTGAGGCAATTTTGCATTGCAGATGCTTCAGTTCTGTAAAGGCCTGCGGAATTGCAAACGTTGTGCCCTCGTGACCTCTATTATGGCCCATACACCTGAAAAATACCGTAACTTTTAGCCTAAGATGAACTGAAAAAACAAAAAAACGTGGGGAAATTTTAACCCGTAAGCAACTTTTAACTCCCGCTAAAAAGAAATATACATATAAATGTGTAATAATGGGCTAAGAGTAGTATTTTTGTGACCTATGATTCAGACACGAAATTCATCAACCGGGGTATATTGTCGTGGGCATTGTATCCAAAAACTGCATTAAAATAACCTTATGACAGTCCTATCTTTATCTCTATCTGGATAGATCAACTAGTTGAGAAGAAAGATATATGATAGAACGCTATGATTTACTTATAGCTGAGAAAGTACATTAGCCCAACCGGTAAAACAATATTAAATACTCTTAACTATATTAATAAGTACCGCCTTTAACCCAAACAATGGTTCCATTCAGTTAGATTCATTTCCCAAACACCACCTTAATTATTGTTTCTGCACTTACCTCATGAAGAACCATAGACAGATAAAAGCACACTCAAGTAAAATCGGTAATATTGGTTCGAACTTATGTTGCAAAGTAAAATAAGTGTGAATATCAAGAACTTGTAGAAACCGGACAACGAAATAGATTGTAAACATATAATAGAAGGCCACCAACAAGGTATTCATCTTTGACTTATGTGAATAGTGCATTAAAACAAGTCATAAAGCATCACATATTAGGCATATATATCTAAATCTAAACTATATAGTGCCCTTTATAACCCTTGTATCCTAACTCCATTTGAATACTAATATCAATGCGTTGTCCGTAAATAAGCTAATTGCAAATAACCTTTTTTTTCTACTGTACTCAGTTGGCCAAAAATTATAAAACATACTGCAATTGCTACATTTATAAGTTAATGTGTCAAAATGGCAATCTCTATATTGAACCTCAATTATGTAGAAGTTAGTTGGGAAAGGAAAACACAACATAAATACTTTCCAAAACTACCTAAAAGATTCTATATATAAGGAATAGCAAATTTAAAAGGAAATATGAATAACCTGGATGTACCTGGCCTATCCGGACTTCCTTTAGGTAGGATCACAGTCATCTTTCTTATAAATTTATGATTTGTAAAAAGATTCCATAAAATCTGTGTGACACAAGTTAAATTTTCAAATTCCTTTTATGTTATGAAAAAGATTCCATAAAATGGTGTGACGCATTCGGTTGCCAAAATATATCCATTCATAACACGAAAACCATGGCTAATACTAATTTGGATATATAACATACTAAAATTTAACAGGTTTATTATTTCCCAAGGATGGTGAGTGCATATACAAAACTTAAACATTATGATATTAACTTGAGGATTTTGTGATCTTTGAGGCGGTAACCTCATGTGCATGTAGTACATTACCACCGCATTTTGGGTTAATGCATATATGTAATTAATTGAAGCCCTTAATGTATTGACACTAATGGTCATAGTTTTTCGTATTGAACTACGGCTTTTCTTTTTCACCTCCTTTAATTCATCAACATATTCGACCCCACTTTACGTAATAACAATTCAAAACCATCACCAAATGAAAGTTATGTTGTTAAATTAAAAAATATGCAAATACGGGCACATCAAAAGTGAGCTCATCCATTCTCTTGAGAAAAATCAATAAAGTTGAGTTTGTAAAGAACCTCGTATAGTTTTCTTCTTCCTTAAACCTTTGTTGTTCAAGTTTAACTTCCTCCCTCGGTCTCAATCTAGTGTCTCCTCTTCAAATGTGCGAGTCACATATATTTGGACACACAACGACTTCTTTTCGTATTCTTGTTTTAATATGTTCATCGTAAAATTGGATAAACCTATTTGTCAATTTCTTCAATGCATCAACCTCTTTCATTAAAATTATTAAAATGAGAATACTTTCACGATCATATACGCTAATACACTACTACTATGCATCCTGCTCATGAATTTGAGTTAATAATTGAAGTGATACATAGTTGAGGCAAACAATTATAAATAACATTATAATAAACGAAATACAATAATTGATGCGATACATAGTTCAGGTAATTTTTTTTATTAAGTTACATATATTCACCACTAGACAGTTATGGCCATAAATCATACCTTTACCTTAAATGTCATAACTTTTTGTACTCGGGATGGCTTTAGTCTTCCAAACTGTATTTAATTCTTCTACAGCCATATCCATATAATAGCGCCGGACAGAGGTTTAAATGCTAACAGTACCGAGCTACCATTCTTTCTGGTAGCAAACATATCCCACACAGTACTCGATTTTATTAGGTGGAACATATACTAATTGACTAAATGGGGTGTTTGGGTAACCATATGCCTATCAAATTAAGTGTTCTAAAAAATTTCCAATCCAAAGCATTTTTCATAGCAGCATACTTATTTTCCAAAAATGATACAATCCTTTTAGCATTAGGTTAAACAAACACCTTTAAAGTGCTTAATAGATTTTCTAGTATACATTAAACTATTAAGAGCTTGATACAAGCTTACCCAAACACTCCTTAACTATTATAGTGTATGTAATAATGCATGTAGAAACTAGAGGGGGTTGAATAGTTTCACCGCTTTAATTACATTTTAAAACTTTCAATACTTTTATCCTTTTGAAAATCTTTTGATTCAAGGTTATGTGAGATCAATCAAGAATATATATAAACACAATTAGATATGCACAAAGAAAACAATATATGAATGAAAGAAAAGATAAATAGATAGAACAATCAAACTAAGACAAAAGATTTATAATGGTTCAGCTATGAAGGTCTATCTTCGCCTACTT
Organism: Chrysanthemum lavandulifolium; assembly: GCA_022545495.1. NCBI lineage: Eukaryota > Viridiplantae > Streptophyta > Magnoliopsida > Asterales > Asteraceae > Chrysanthemum > Chrysanthemum lavandulifolium. Next base: position 80,661,669 of record CM040244.1, on the reverse strand, counting down.
CACTTCTCGAGTATCACACTCGAGATTTTACAATCCTATGTCAACAAACTCCTTTCAGCGGAGAAAACCATACACCTTCGCTTACACCAATTTCCGACACTAAGCGGAGTGTCGAGTTCTAATCCTAGGTAGAACAATCTATACAACACTACACACCACACAACTTAAAGCGCACAATCCGAATCTACACACAACACCTTGAGGACGTACACACCATCCTAATCGCCCAAAATCCTTACGGATGTACACATCGTCCGAATCTACACACAACACCTCATGGACTTACACCTCGTCCTAAACTACACTAACACAACTAATCTCGACTTACACACAATTCGGATGTACCATAATACAAGAAAGAAGATTATGAGAGTTTACATGAAGAAGAGAATCATAAAACAAGTTACGTGTGTGTGATGCCTAAACTATAACACTTCATTTCTTGAAAATACTGACGTTCTTCTCTTGCACATGAGCTAAAAAGAGGTGTGACCACTTATAAACAAATATCAACAAGTTAATATGATCAAATAGAGGAGAATTAAAGAAAAGAATATTTTTGGTGCAAAAGGTCTAATTTTATGTTGAGAATAGTGCCATATTTATAGGCACCAAAAGGAGCGGGACGGTCCCTTAAACATGGAAGGTCCCATATATATAAGGGACCGTCCACCTATAATGGATCGTCCATAGGACGCTCTGCTTTTGTCTGATGTGGTTAAATGTTTATACGGTGAAGTTATAACTTATTTGGAAGGAAACCAAATTTCAAATATTTTCTTTTGAATAAAACATCCTTGTTATTATTAAATTAATTTGTATAAGTTATTTATGTAAAAGGTTTTGTCACATTTATGAAAATATGAGTTTTAAGAACACAATAACTTCTTTGATCACTTAACTAAATTGGTATATTATTTGTTCATACCTTAAGTGACGTTGTAGTCGAAGAAACTTTTCAATTAAAACTTATCAAGTATGTTTTTACGTAATGTGTTTTATATTTTGTGATCATCAAAACATATAGAGGTCGAATAATGCAGATGATGTTTTTGATATTATTTATATTAACAATGCAGGTCATATCAACTTTTTAGCCAATAAGAACATTTAGACCATGTAATCTAATTAGCAAAGCTTTTCCAACATGTTGGCCTAATATGTGTGTAATCCCTTACCCTACCCACCTGGTTTCGTGTCGCTGATTCGCATAACATATTGATGCCAAACTTAATTATTTACACACCATGGTTGTAAGATCAATAAGTAAATGTGTTAAAACTAAAATATGATGTAAATACCTGTGTACTCGATTATCTTTGTTTAAAAAACGAAGACTAACCTTGTAAGACTACATTTTAGGTGTAGTCTATCTGGTTCAATTTACAGGCTCGTGGCATTCACTGTCCATAAATTTATTTGCCATATTCCTAATCGAGACTTGCTTACTCTGCCTATGAAAGGCCCTGCACAAGATGCCAATGGCATCTGTGAAAAAAAATTGTGTAGTACTCATATTAGATATAATGCTAGTAATGTCATACCTTTGTATTTATTCACTACTATTGATAAAATGATGATACGAACTACAAAGAACCTCTGTGATATCCATTTGTACAACTCGATATCTTCTCTTGTTAGCCGCCACTTTTCCACGATACCATAATAACCGTTTAATAGTACCCCCGGATTATCCTAAGAAGATGGGCGTATTTGTAAACTATCGGTTCTTTGAATTGAAGTGGCACCCAATGCATTATCCATTTTGGTAGTCACATTTAGCACATGAATCCGAGATTATTCACGATTAACCACCGATGTGTAATTTTGACTTGTATGAAGTCTTTTGCATTAGGTCTCGTTTGGTAATTTATTACATTCACCTATTGACAAAATAAAATGTAATATAAGTTTAAACATAAGTGCAAACTTACGAATGGAGAATTTTACTTTTAGCAACTCCATATCTACCGACATGCATAAGGAACTTCATTACGGAATTGCATGAAAATCTTCTATCTAATGATTTCAACAATAATGAATCTTTCCATATGTTCATTGGTTGCTCAAGATTAAAGTTGAACTCTCGATTAGTCAAATTTCATCACTCACCATGTACAAATTCACTTAGGAAATGAAAAAGTAGTATTACGGATAAACACCTATCTATCATAGATTAAGGAGTATTTGGATATGTGTCTTACATGTAACTATCTGAAATAGTGTTTGCGATTAGGATGCATTTCTACTAGTTGAGTCTGTAATAATCAGATATCTCAATGTAATTGATCGAAATGACATTTTTGTGAAAAAATAATGTAACTACATTTTTCATTAAATGGTCAAATGGGCTGAAAGTCACAAAATGTCATTTTATCATTACCCTTAGATATTCAGTTTTGTAGTAGTAGTCGTAAATTGTTTATCCGAATCTGTTTATCAAACCATCAATTACTAACATAACGTATAATATGTTTATCTAAAGGTGAAAAACTGATTATTAGATAACCATTTCACAAATACACAATCTGTTTGTAGAAGTAATAGTAATCACATTTGTGGGAAACTAGAAGGGGGGTTGAATAGTTTCACCACTTTTTAATTTAGTTATCAAAGTTTACTTGTGAAAACTTCGATTCAATCCTTTGTGAAATCAAACCACAACAATATGAATTCTACTTAATAAGACTACAATAAACACACTACAACAATTGAAAGTAAATAATGAATGTAAAGAGTAAGAGATGGAAAGATCAAACCGAGACAAAGAGATTTATAGTGGTTCCGTCATGAAGCTCTTCTTTCCTACTCCACTCCCAGTACCCAACTCGAGAGTTCTAACTATGTCACAAACTCCCTTGAGGCGGAGAAAACCGTACAACGTCACTTATCATACTTTTGACGCTAAGATAAATGTTGATTACTAATCTAGCTATTACCAATCTCACTCACGATCTACCCGATCCTTGTTAATCACACAACCTACTAGATCACCATGATCTAGACTTGGTCCACTTGATCAACACCCTAACACACAAACTACAAGAGATCTCCAAGATCTCACCAAGATCACAATGATCCACAAGTTATCTAAACAAGACTCAAGACTAATTGATGTATATCAAGATACAAAAGTATGTAACAAGTGTTACAAGTGCACACTACTATAACTACAACACTTAGTATCTTCTTGATACAATGTTCTTCTCTTGCACTAGGACGGGAATGAAGGTGATCACTTGGTTGAAGAAAGGATCACTCTTAAACAAAATAAAACTATCTAAATGATCAAAGGAGTGTGAGTGTGTTAAAGGAATTAAACTCGAAAGTTTTGTATGAAAAGGATGCCCAAAAGCGTGAAGTGGGATGGAATTTATAGGAGAAAAATTTTGACCGTTACCGTGTCACAATCTTGTTGGGAATTATACGTTTGAGTTGATAAGACAAAAGGAATGAAACAAGAGGACTTAATCGACAAGAAGGAAACCTACAAAAGATGGAAGGACTTGCTTGCAAAAGAAGTTTTATTTATTAGTCCTTATTCTCTAGTATATAAAGAGGACATAGGTGTAGGTTTTATATAAGTCTTCCATAATGTAGTCGACTAAAGGTGTGTGTGTGTAACCTAGGGCGTATAGTCTTGTAAGCGCCTAGGTTATTAGTTTAGTTAGTAGGCGTGTTCCTATAAACGTCTATAAGCGTCTATAGTTGTCGTGATCTTTGTTCCACCACCTTCCATCACCTCAATGAGGATACTTGTCATTAAGTAGGAGAATCGACCTATGGAGCATGAAGATGAGGCGACATTGCAATTACGGACCAACCACTATGGAATCTAATTGTCAATGGTAATGAAGAATTTCCAGAACCTATTGATGTTCCTGGACAACCCAAAGCACCTAAAGCAGTCTTACCAGCAGCAACATTAAGGAATCAAGAGAAGGCTCTCAACATTCTCTTGTCTGCCATTCCATATGGTCGTCTTCTTAAGTTCCATGATGCTAAAGATGCAAAGCAACTCTGGGCTGCTCTCAAGACAAGGTTTGGTGGCAATGATGCTTCCAAAAGATGCATGAAATATATTGAAACAAAGAGTTTGAAACATTCCTTTGTTGGAGAAAGAGAAACCTTGATGCTACTTATGATGATTCCAAAACCTTCTCAAGATGTTGGAGCTATACTGAAGCACAAGTTTCAGAGTTGAAAATGCTAATATCAAGTTCTTAAGGACTCTACCATCGACATGGCATGTGATAGCTACAATGATCGAGGACAACTAGGTTTGGATGTTATGGACTTTGATGATCTCTATAATCATCGAAGGTGTATGAGCATGAGATGAATGGCCAAACCGGTTCCAAATCTCACATGATTGCTTTTCTATCATCCGAAAGAGAGGCGTTATTTACCAAATGTATCGCTTCTCCCACTCAAAGTACTATTGCTCAAATCTTGTTTCCTATACTACCCCATCGCTCGCAATCCCCACCAACCATCCACTCGGATGAAGTTGTATGCTCTTTCTTTGCACAACAAGCTTCTCACCGTCACTTATGAAGAAGATCTCTCAGCATTGAAGAGGATGCTCTTGAAGAAATTGATATCGGTGGCAAGTTGATATGATCACTGCAAGGATAAATAAGTTCATGAAGAAGACAGGAAGAGGCATTGACTTCAAACCAAAACAGGGAATAACGTTTGACAAATCCAAGATTGAATGCTTCAATTGTCAAAAGATTGGACATTTTACAAGGGAATGCAGGTTTGCTAAATATCAAGCAAACAGGATGACTGAGAAACCAAAGCTAGAGTTGAAAGAAATTCCATTACGAAACAAAAGCTTTGGTTGCTCAAGAGAATTTATCGAGGTTGATTTGAGTCTTGAGTTTGATGATGAACCAATAACCCTCTTGTATGGTAGTTGTGGAGGATTACGTGGAAGAGTTTGACCGGAGCACAACTTTCGATGAGGAACACGGACATCTTTGCTATGGAGTCTAAAGATGGTTTTGGAAGCTTTGGTGGAGCCTTGAGAGTGAAGATGATCTGTTTTACTTGCTATGATGGCTACTTCAACAAGCTCATCCCTATCTCTACGAGGTATGCTCAAATGTCATGACTTTTATCAAAAGTTCTTAATAGTTATGTGATTAAAAGAGATAATTGTATTAAGGCTAGGTTCGAGGTAGCGGGTTATCAAATAACCTTAGAGTCTATGGAAGCCAAAATTATAACACATGAAAATAATGAAATGGCTTGGGCATAAAAATATGAACAACAGGATTATCGAGTTAAAACTAAGCGAATGGAAATTAAATTGTAAGATTCTTTGAAATTGAAAGCCCGACTAAGGAGAGATGATTTGTTAGCTAAGTTTGATGCTTGGAAAGAATCGGTCTTTCTCAAAGTTAGTTATATTGAAAAACAAAGAAGAGCTTACAACAGGACTAGTCTAGGTTTTGGTATGGATTTGGTAGTGTAGAAGAAAACCAACCTAGTGATAAGGATGACCTTGATTTTCGAGGATATAACCACTAGTGATGATGAGCTTATTAATTATGTTGACACATCTAGTAATGAGGAATCATTTAGTGAAAAACCTCGAGAATATAAGAAAGACAAAGGTTATCATGTTGTCCCACATCCCACCGGAAGTCATCAACCCATAAGATCTGATGTTTCTTATTTTGGTGTAGACAACCTAGAATTTAGAAAGAAGTTTATTGGTCAGTCTAGGTCTGAAACCCAACAGGAAACAATTGAGACACCTAAGGTAGATGATGCTAAAAGTCAAGCAATACTTTCACCTCAAAGTACTGCTACACCTCAAAGTACTGCTACACCTTCAGCAGTGCCCCTAAGAAAACCTTTTCACCTAGAAATTTTGGTCAAAACCGCTTTAATCATTCACCTAGAAATCAGGATAGGTTTGGGAATACACATAGGAGAAGAAATTTTGGGATTACAGATCCAAAACTCTGTTTTATTTGTTTTAGTCCTGATCATTTGATTAAGGACTGTGACTTACATTCAAAATACCTAAGTAAGTTCCCTAAGAGCAGACCTGTCAATCAAAAACTAACAGAGAGTAGACCAGCTTGGAACCATTCGAATAGGGTCAACCATAGAAACTTCTCACCGTAGAAGACCTTTTTCAAACCCGGTACCTTCAAACACTTTCCAAGGTACTATTAAGCAAAATACATGCTTTCTCAAAGTACTACTCGCTTTTCCCAAACACCTCTTGGAATAGGAGTCCTAGGAGACCTAATTACTATCAATCTTAAAGGAGTTACAATTCGGAAGAGTAGCTAGATCAAGGGACTCTACACCGAAGTTAAAACTAAATGGGTTAAAAGGAAAGTATTGATGATGAACAAACAAGACTTTCAACAAGTCTTGGTGAAACAGATGATTTTGTGGTAAAAGAAAAGGAGATTTTGTTGAAAGAGAAAGTTTTTTGAAAATTCACCACAAGTTTTAAAACAAAAGATAATGCTTGATTCTATCTACAAAAACTATGAAGATTACATATTCAAAGAATTTGAGTATGTTACTCACAAGGGAACACAAGTCAAGAATGGCTTGGGTTCCTAAAAGACACTAACTCTTATATCTTTGTGCGGGGCAACCCGGAGGAGGAGCTTAAAGATCATCTTATTGTGGATAGTGGTTGCTCGGAAGCATGATAGGAGACAAGGAGATTCTCGATTTTAGATCTATTTGTGGAGGAAGAGTTGCATTTGGGAATGATCCCAATGGAGTAAGAATAGCGGAAAAGGAACCATCAAGACAGGAGCATAGATTTTGAGAATGTTAGATATGTGAAGGAGCTCAAATTTAACTTATTGTCAGTATCTCAAATCTGTGATAAAAGCATCTGTGTTATTCAATGACACAAAATGTCTCATCCTTTCCCCTGAGTTCAAGCTTGTTGATGATAGCTTGGTAGTACTTAGAGTACCAAGAACAAATGATGTGTACAATATGGATATGAAGAGTCTTCACTCTTCTGGAAGAGCTACATGTTTAGTGGCAAAAGCAACATCTGAAGAAGCACATCAATGGCATAGAAGATTGGGCCATGTGAATTTCAAGAATATCAACAAACTGGTCAAAAGAAATTTAGTTAGAGGTTTACCTTCAAAGACTTACAAGAATGATCACTCCTGTTTGGCGTGCAAGAAGGGTAAACAACACAAAGCTTCATGCAAAAAGCTTGAGGAAAGGACTGTTAGAGAACCATTGGAGCTGTTACATATTGATTTATTTGGACCTGTTACAATTACAAGCCTAAACAAGTGGTATCAGAGCTTGTGTGGAAACTCTGACTAAGAAGAAACCCTAAAACCTAAAGATGTCGAAATCTGCTGCAGAAAAAGGCTAGTTCGAAGAAGGCATTTTTTATTTATTGTTAAAATTGGTTATGGTCGGTGGAGATATTAAATTGGTTGAAGATTGTATTTGCTGATTGTGGATTGTCGTTTGCTAAAACTAATTTTTATATCTCATTCGAGTTAAAGAAAGTGGGTCGACTTGTGCATGGATACTTCGATTAATCTAATTGGTTATTCTTGTTGTGAGTTGATGAGATTTATTGATCAAATTGGTGGTCAATCAAATAGTGCTTCAACATTGGTCCACTATTAATAAATTTATTGATTATTGATTAGGATACTATATGCATGTATATTTAATACGCATTAGTCAATCAAGATGTGCTCACCTATTGGTCAATCGTGGTACTAATCTGCTCATGATAGTTTGTACTGTCGAACATGTTGACAGTTTGTACTGCTCCTGGTAATAACGTTTTAGTACTGCTATCGATATGGTTTATAGTGCTCCTTATGGTCTATCACAGTTAGTACTGGTTTTGGATTATTAATACTGCTACGCTTATCGGTTACTACTTCTAGTATAATTTTAGTACTGCTACTTTATTTTTTTATACTGCTAGCTTTGACCGAGGAATTGTTTCTACTAATAGTTCTATTCATTATCGGATGGTAAATGGTTTTTGGTTCTCGGCTAATGTTTGGAGTTTGAATGGTTTACACACGAAGAGTTGGTTCACACACATGAAATTTGGAATTTGTTCTTAAAGATATTAAAAGCTGAAGTTGATTTTATTGAAGAATTGATTACGAAGAGGATTATTTATCACTTATTTGAAGGTAAAGTGGAATTACTTGGATCGTGTTTTATCATACCTTTTAGTGGAAGGTAACTTGTTCGTGCTTCAATGATTATGACAAAGAATTGACATAACACTTAAAGGAGTTACGTTATTGTGCTCGATAATTATCGTCAAGAGATTGAGGTCTCCCATACATAGGTATATGTTCAATGTCATCTATAGTGCAAGATATAAGATACAAGTTTGGGTTATTTACTTCTTCATCAAGTTGGTTATACTTAGTTTTCTTCATTAGTGATCATTACATGGAGCCTCTGATTTGAAGAATCAAAAGATGGTTAACATATGGGTTTCGGGAAGCTTATTGTTAAATGTTTAACCATCTACATGCATCACTCAAGGGAAGTGTTTGATTTTACTCATCGTTGATCATTATTACTCTCGCTAGTTGGAGTTTTCTCTTGTTTTGGATCCATTTTTCTTATTGTGCGTAATGGTGGGCGATTTGAAACATTAGGCGGCTTAGATTGGAAGTATGATATTTTTTAAGTGGTGGTCAAGATCATTATTTGCATCGTTCCCTATTTGGATAATAACAAAAGGGAAGAGATGTTTGAGTGGCATGACATGGATTAAGGGAAGACAAAGAAAGACATACTTGTTTCATTCATGGTGAGATCCACGATCTCAATTTCTCTACTTCATCTAGGAAGTTCGTTCAAGAATGGTTTTCTCATTATCAACTAGGGGAAGATTGTTGGGAATTATACGTTTGAGTTGATAAGACAAAAGAATGAAACAAGAGGGACTTAATACGACAAGAAGGAAACCTACAAAAGATGGAAGGACTTTCTTGCAAAGAAGTTTTATTTATTAGTCCTTATTCTCTAGTATATAAAGAGAACATAGGTGTAGGTTTTATATAAGTCTTCCATAATGTAGTCGACTAAAGGAGTGTGTGTGTAACCTAGGGCGTATAGTCTTGTAAGCGCCTAGATTATTAGTTTAGTTAGTAGGCGTGTTCCTATAAACGTCTAAGATTAGTTAGTGTTAGTGAATGAAAACCTTGTGTCAATAACAATTATGTTTTGATTTATCCATTGCGTATGTCTTTGTTATTGTTATCCCTAAGCGAGCTTATAAACGATCTTCACAAATACCGTTAAATGCAGACGGTATGACTTAATTTAGTGGTACCGTGGTACCATCCTAGATAAAAATGCTCCATTTTTGTTTTAGTGGTGAAAGTTTATTCGGGAAGTTAGGAGCTATTTGGGGGGATAGTTGTTGGGTTTTAAACTTATTTTTCCAATTAAAACATTTCTTTATTATTCAAAAATAATTTGTGAAATGTATTTTGAAAACATGTTTTGTCACATTAAAATGTGAAGCTTGAAACACAAATTCACTATGATCATTTGTCAAGTTGTAATTTTGTTTGTTCATACCTAGAGTGACATATGTAGAAGCGGATATTTTACATTTGTTATCATCAAACGTAGAGATATCGAAAGATAGAAATAATGTTTTAAGACATTATTTGCATCAACAATCTCCCTTTTGATGATGACAAAACCTAAACTCATTTTAGGTGAAACTTATTTTAACAAGTTTTAATTTGATTTTATATCCCACTTCTCCTCTTTTGTCGAAGCAAAAGGATTGTTGAAATGACACTAAGGCTCACCTTGATGAATACTTCCCTCGCTTGGAATGCACCAAGGAATCGAGCAATGGTTCTTGCTACCAAAAAAATTTAGATGACACAGATATAATATCTAACATGTAGCAACTAAGACAAATATCCAGCTATAAACAAAGAGGCTAAGTAGCCTTAAAATTTGAAAAATATAATCCAACCATAAGAAACATGCATTCATAGTTAAAAAAAGTGATCACACATAATGTGTGAATACAACACAAAAACAAGAAAATGAAAGATACATGCCACACAATATCTCTAGTGACTTAAGAGACCCAAAGATTTGCTCCAATTTTAAAAAGGATCCTAGACATTTATTCTTAAAGACTAAACATGAACATGTTTAGTTGGTTGGGCTATTGGTTGGTGGAGGAGGTGGTATGATGGGCCCTTGTGGTAGTCTCAAGAGGTGTTCAAAGTAGGAGAATATAAAGTTCAATTCATCCCTAAGGTTGAAGATGATGTTTCTATTGTGGTGACAACATGGACAACTTTGGCTATGTGGTTCAAGTGGATAGAGAATGGGATAACCCATGAGTGTTGTGGTGATGGAGAGGTAGAAGATGATGTTGTGGTGTAAGCAAGTTCAAGTGGATTTGTTGGTGATAATGTGAATGACAATGCCAAAGGTTGAGGTGGACTAGGTGGTAGTAAGGATGTTGTTGTCCTAATTAATAATGAAGAAGATAAATGTGCTCTAGTGGAGCTGGTTTTTGAAAGAGCATTAGGTGTGGAAGTAGAGTAAGTTGAGTTGGTGGAAGGTAGTGTATGTATCTCCTCATCATCATCCAAAATAAGATCAATGAAAGTGATATCCTTTGGTGGTTTGATGTTAAGTCTTAGTTTCTTGGCTTTGTGAGAGGTGGTTTAAATGGTGGAAGACATATGATAAGGTTTTAAAAGGTACCATTTTGAGGGGTCGTTTTAACCCTTATTTGATCACTTTTGTATCCGTTATTACTTAATATCGTTCCTTTTCACTTTTTAGGTCTCTTGAAGGCAAAATGCTGGAATGACACTTATTTGGATGAAAAGGTGCGAATATACGAAGAAAATGGCCAAAGTCATAATCGAGACACTCATAGTCATTGAAAGCAGCGGCAGCGTCGTCATCTTATGACGGCGTCGGAGGATTTTGTGATGATCTGAAGCCAAAACCCTATTTTCAAGTGACGACGTCGGGCTTTAAAAGAGTAGGTGCCGCTACTCGGGACGGCCTAGATGCGACCAGACGACGCCGAAAGGCGAAGAGGACGGCGTCAGACATAAGGTGGCGCCGTCGCAAGGTTAACGTGGCCAAGGCGAAACCCTAATGGCGGCGACACGGCGTTACACAACATAAGGTGACGTCGCATATGTAATATTATATATATAATCCGAATTTTTCGGTTTAAGAGAGTCTTTTGGAGTAAAAACCTAAAACCAAACCAAGGGTGTCTTGTACAGTATTTTAGGGTTCCAAACCTATCTTACATCAAGATAAGTATTTACTTCATCAATTCAATTATGTCTTTGATTATTTGTGTGTATGCTTGCATGTTCTCCATGTCAAGCTAATTTATTTGTGTGTTTGCTTAGGGAGTATGAAACTTAATTATTGAATATTGATTGGTTGTTTCTTATCTTAGTTGATTAATGATCTAGTAATGCGATAGGTCATTCGTTGTGTACTTAATGCTTGATTCATCTTTGTGAACCTTAGAATATAATTACACGAGTAGTTGTAAGCTAAACCATCCAAAGAGTGCCTTAGAGTAAGAGTTTATTATCCTAGTGGGTTTTGTAGGCGAGATCCTTTGGTAAGTTCAAAGAGTTGGGAGAAACGATACCCTACAACTTTAGACACACAACGCAACTAAGAATAAGGACGTGACAACTCAACCATCAATAGGAGATAATTAAAGAGTAGTAAAACCTAAGTAAACACATCTTTAAACTATCATACGAGCATACATTAATTAGACATAGACTACCACCACCTTAGTTTAGATAATTAGATAATAGTAGAGTAATCGGTAGAAATACCAACCCCCAAATCCAATACCCGAGGTTCGTACCTTTCAATTTCCTAAAAACATAAAAGATAAAAAATATTCTTCCTCAACCTTAACCTTAGCGTAGTAAATTCTCACTAGCATTCCTATTCCTGAGAGAACGATATCAATACCCGTGGCTTACCTAATACTACACTACAATGATTAGGTTCCTTCGCTTAGGGTGTTGAAAAACTTCTCGACGAAAAGGAAGTTCCTTTGACCCCGAGCGCTGCGTAAGCGTATCAAGTTTTGGTGCCGTTGCCGGGAATAGAATAGCTAGTTAGTAGTCCACCTCGTTTAGGTTTCTTTGCTTGATTCCTATCAAGTAAATTTTTTCTCATTTTAGCTTCCTCTTAGTCTATCCCCTTCTTCGTGACCTTTGTTCGTAACCCATCACTTTTCATCATGGAAGGTGATAACCAACCACCACTCATCAACCCACCACCAAATGACCCGCCAAGAGCCCGTACTCTTGGTGAATACTCAAGACCAAGCCACCTAGGCTATAGGAACACCATTGAGCTTCCGACCAAGCCCAAACTACGGCCTGCGATCCGACACCATCCGGTTGGTGCAAAGCGGATGTGCATTCCATGGACTTCGTTCGAAGATCCAAATCGACATCGAGGATTTCCTCAAAATTGTCGATTCCATCGACCTTGATGCTACTACTCGGGAGACCACGCTGTTCCAATTCTCTACGAGACCAAGCTAGTAATTGGCTTGAGCAAATTCCATGGCTCCATCTCAAGTTGGGATGATCTTACCTCTCGCTTCCTTGCTCAATTTTTCCCACGGGAGAACCACTAAGCTTAGGAATGACATCTTGATGTTCCAACAACGTCAAGGTGAATCTCTCTAAGCACGGACCCGATTCAAGGACTTACTTCATAAAGTCCTCATCACGGCATTGATCTTTGGCTCCAAGTCCAAATCTTTTATGATCATGTCAACTTCCCACTAAGCGATCCATTGACCAAGCGGCGGTGGAAAACTTAGTGATCTCACGGCGGAAGAATCATGGGGTATAATAGAGGACCTTGCCCTCACGACAACGAAAGTTGGGATGACCCCGTGAGCTACCTAAAACCGTCAAGGCAATCTCCTTGCCTTCCATCGACTCACAACCTTCCGACCGTAGGATGATCGAACTTGAAGATCATGTTAAATTCCTCATGAGTTCCTACAAAATCCAAAGTCCTCATGTCAAGTGAATCAAATCACTCTACCTTGTGAGTTATGCGGTGGTCCCCATGACACTCGTGATTGCACAAGGCTCCCCAAACAAGCTTTTGGACTACGCCTCCATGCGTGCACCGACGGAGCGGGAGAAGTGGTACACTTTCAAACCCGAATAAAACAACTTAGGAAACTCAGATAACCCTCATGGAGAAATCACCCTAACCTTAAGTGGAACCAAAACTCAAGCACACCCCAAAGCTCATCTAGTTCACCCATTAGGTTCAATTCTCTTAATACCGGAACCCCACTAATCTTGAGGCAATCGCATCTAGATTTTTGTCATCCCAAGAGACTCGATTGAATAAGCTTGAAGCCGATTTTAAGAAAAAACAAAGCGAGATGACAAACAAGCTTGATGCCCTCTTAAAAGCCTTCAATGAACGGGAAGTTGGAGCACTCCCAAGTGATACCATAAAGAACCCAAAAGTGAATTTGATTGCGTCGACTTCATGTTCTAGTTCACCATGGGAGAATGCACATCCATGCCCCTCACACCCGACGGTTCACTCGGTAAATGCTATCAAAAAAGGTTCCAAGCCATCCAAGAGGTACCAAGGCCCGGTACCATTGGTAGAACCTCCTCTTGAGAAACCCGTCAGCCAAGAATCCAAACCTAGTTTAGAGGAGGAGTACAAGGAACTCCATCAAGAAAAACCGATTCTTGAAGTCTTAGCTCATGCACCTTATTATAATGCTTTGAAAGAAAAATATGAGTTAGAACTTAGGCTTGGAAAACATGGGTCCGCTTTTGTGAAACAACTTACCTAAAGTTAGGCGATCCTGGGCTATTCACTCTTCCGTGTAGGCTTGGAACTTCCAAACCACTCGACGCTCTAGCCGACTTAGGGTCATGCATCAATCTTGTTCCATTGTCCCTCCATAGAAGCCTTAACTTAGGTAAAATAGAACCAACGGAAACCATCTTAGGTCTAGCGGACGGTAGTGTGGCACGTCCGGTAGGAATAATAAAGGACATGGTAGTACACGTAGGATAGTTGACTATTTTGGCCGACTTTCATGTGGTCAACATGAATAAGGACCCGACATGGCCATTACTAGTAGGAAGAGGATTTTTAGCTACCCCTAGTGCCATCATCGATTGTAAGATGTCCAAGATAGTGGTAGGAGAGGGAGTGCTAGATCGGTTCACGATGTCAAAAGCATACGTACTACAAGGATGAGGAAATCCCACAAGAGATTAGGTTGGATAGAGCCTTCTAGATATGGACCTTGGATTGATAAGAACCTCATAGGCCCCAAAGACCTTTTACCTAGATAAAGCCTTCACTAGTAAAGCAACTTTCCAAGAAAAGAAATGGCTAAGGACATGGAAGTGAACCCGCTCGAGGATGCCTTAGTATTTAGGAAGATGGTGAGTTCCTAGGAAGCTTGCCGTTAACCTTGTCATGAATAAGTGGAAAGTTGAGGAATCTAAACACAAATGGGATTGGGATAGACCGCCTAGTGATGGTAATAGAGAGTGGCACATTAGGATACAAATCTATGATCCCGATGGTGAGAAGTTTGAAAAGACATATTTAACCGAGGCGTTTTACTAGGAACTTGAATGATAAGTTTGATCCTTACGACATTGTTGAGGATAGACTTACTTATATCGGATGCGTAGGGGCACGACTACGAGTCTAGCTACAAGACTCTTAAATAAAGAAAAGCGCTTCGTGGGAGGCAACCCATGCTTAATTATTTGCTTGTTAGTGTCATATATCTTTTATTAATTGTTTATCCTCATGTTTAAATTTGTAAAAATGCTTTATTTTGTTTTTAACCTCGTCTTAATTGCATATAAAGGTATTTTACATAAGGGATAAGTGTAGGAGGATTACACACGTTTTCAAAAGAAGCGTAAACATGAGAATAACAATTAACCAAAAGATATATATGTTTGTTTGTTCGAGTCAAATGCTTGTATCGAGTCATAATGGATGTTTTGCGAAATTTTTCCAGATTCTAAAGATGTAAATTTTCAAGAATTTTTTGTAAAATCATGAACGGTTTTGTCGAGGATAACTGACGACGTCAGATTGCAACTGACAGTCGTCGGAAGGAATAAAAACATCGATCACTTTTCTCGTTTTCGAGCTACTTATAAATTTTTGGAATTTTCGTGTCTTAATTTTCTTAGAAATTCGTAAACATCCATTCCACAAGCATTATATCCTAGTTTAAATCGAGTCTTATATATTTTATTACCGCCGATTTTACGCGAATGTTTCGTTTGTTTTGTTCAAGTGTGCGAGTTTAGTTTGTCAAGAAGAAGTTACACAAGATTGGAAGGAGCTTTTCATGAAATAATTCTTCTTGGAAAGGATTTAACCACCACTTTACACGGATCCTACCGAGCTAATCGGGGAGTATTAGTTTCTTTCGTTTTTGATTACCTTCTTTTATCATAACTTTGATACTTTCGGGAACATTGGGGACAATGTTCGGTTTAAATGTAGGGAGAGAAAATAAACGGAACTTTGAAACTATGCTTATCCTTGATTATTTGCTTTGTCCAATTGCACTTTTGTAATAAACCATAAGAAAATGTCGGTTAGGGTAATTTTGGCACCAAATTTAAAATTTTTCATGACATATAGGAGTGGGCCATTAGTCTGAACAAAAGCGTCTCACGGATAGGAAGTTATATGATTAGCACAAAAACCCTTTACCACCCAAATTCCACCCAAAATGTGAGGATCGCCCTTAGATTAGTAGGAATTAAAAGCATTCATCTTCAATGCTTAGATTGTGAACCGGTAGTATATTAGATTCTAGAACTTGTTTTGTGATGCATTCCGAGATCGCAAGTGAGACTACACTTGTGTAGTTAGGAATAACTAAATAATAAGAGGCATTAGGATAACCCTTGTTTGGTACCCGTAATATAATTACTTCTTCCACATCGGTTGAGTAATTCCCCACACCCTTTGCGTTGTACTCATCTTTAGTACACGATACCCTAGTTAACCCCTCGAGCCTATCCTTTTCGTGGTTCTCGTGATGTTTCGGTTTTTCCGAATATCAATGAAGAGCATTGTTTACACCCCACCCCAAATATACACCCAAATCGCCTTAGCCTACCCTTATGCACTCACTTTTAGTGCAAATGCTTGTTATCACCCTAAACCTTAGTTCAATTATCCGTTGCTTGCATGAGTTGCTAAGTCGAGTCATATCCTTTGTATACAGAGTTTTGGGACGATTGAGATTCATGGAAAAGTTAAAGTTTATGAAATGACGGAAGGAAAGTTAAATTCAAATTCCCTTTGTTTGCGTAATAATGTACCCCAAGTATTTTGATCTTTCAATTCGGGTCAAATTAGTGTTAGAGTAATAAAAACTCAAGTGTAGGGATGTGCCTATAAATCCCTATCATTTTGATGTTACCGTAGAGGATGGTAGAGTTAAAGTGTATGAAAAAAAAAAAAAAAAAAAAAAATCGAAAAAAAAAATAGAAAAGAGAAAAAAAAAAAATAGAGAAAAAAAAAAAAAAAAAAAGGGCTACCATCCTACATCTATCCTTTAAATTTATGTTTGTTTATTTCGTTACCTAGAGTTTTAGAGTGTCGAGTCTTGGCTCAAAACGCCATTCTTCGTATGCATTTAACATAGAGATTTTTGACTTGCCACCACTAAATAGCCTATCCCACCAAACCCTTGTTTCCTACCGTAAGCCTAACATTACAACCCTTTAAAAGACCTCTTTGATAGTCTTTCCTAGGTGCTTACGCCAAAGCGATGGAGGTTTGATCTATTCTCAAGCCTATAGTAATCTATGTACTAGGACCGGTTAATGATTGTTTATCTTCCATTTCCTATTTGTTATATTTCATATATACACCGAGAGAGATGTGAGTATCCAAACACCCCATGTGAGGTGCTAGTATGTAATTTCGTGCTTGTTATGACTTTTATGGGCTTATATGTGTTGTGGACCGTTTTAAATCAATGCTTCATGACCCTAACTTATAAATTAATTGGTTAAAGCACATTTGCTTGAGGACAAGCAAATAACAAGTGTAGGGATATTTGATAAGGTTTTAAAAGCTACCATTTTGAGGGTCTTTTAACCCTTATTTGATCACTTTGTATCCGTTATTACTTAATATCGTTCCTTTTCACTTTTAGGTCTCTTGAAGGCAAAATCTTGGAATGGCACTTATTTGGACGAAAAGGCGAATATACGAAGAAAATGGCCAAAGTCATAATCGAGACACTCAAAGCTGCTGAAAGAAGGCGACGGCGTCCATCGCTAAGCTGCGCCGTCGGAGGATTTTGTGACGATACGAATCCAAAACCCTATTTTCAAGTGACGACGTCGGGCTTTAAAAGAGTAGGTCGCCGCTACTCAGACGGCCTAGATGCGACCCGCACGACGCCGGGTGAAGAGGACGCGTCACGGACATAAGGTGCCGCCGCAAGGTTAACGTGGCCAAGACGAAACCCTAATGACGGCGACACGACGGCGTCACACAACATAAGGTGACGTCGTCGCATATGTAATATTATATAGAATCCGAATTTTTCGGTTTTAAGAGAGTCTTTTGGAGTAAAAACCTAAATCGAACCAAGGGTGTCTTGTATAAGATTTTAGGGTTCCAAACCCTATCTTACATCAAGATAAGTATTTACTTCATCAATTCAATTATGTCTTTGATTATTTGTGTGTATGCTTGCATGTTCTCCATGTCCGCTAATTTATTTGTGTGTTTGCTTAGGAGTATGAAACTTAATTATTTAATATTGATTGGTTGTTTCTTATCTTAGTTGATTAATGATCTAGTAATGCGATAGGTCATTCGTTGTGTACTTAATGCTTGATTCATCTTTGTGAACCTTAGAATATAATTACCTGAGTAGTTGTAAGCTAAACCATCCAAAGAGTGCCTTAGAGTAAGAGTTTATTATCCCTAGTGGGTTTTGTAGACGAGACCCTTTGGTAAGTTCAAAGAGTTAGGGAGAAACGCATACCCTACAACTTTAGACACATAACGCAACTAAGAATAAGGACGTGACAACTTAACCATCAATAGGAGATAATTAAAGAGTAGTAAAACCTAAGGAAACACATCTTTAAACTATCATACGAGCATACATTAATTAGACATAGACTACCACCACCTTAGTTTAGATAATTAGATAATAGTAGAGTAATCGGTAGAAATACTAACCCCCCAAATCCAATACCCGAGATTCGTACCTTTCAATTTCCTAAAAAACATAAAAAGATAAAAATAATCTTCCTCAACCTTAACCTTAGCGTAGTAACTTCTCACTAGCATTCCTATTCCCCAGAGAACGATATCAATACCCGTGGCTTACCCTAATACTACACTACAACGATTAGGTTCACCGCCTAGGGTGTTGAAAAACTTGCTCGACGAAAGGAAGTTCCTTTGACCCCGAACGCGCTGCGTAAGCGTATCAACATAGTTGGTATGTGATGGTTGATTGAAGAGTGATGAGGATGAATGCATGAGAAATGCTTAAATAGCCAAATCAAAAGCATGCAAGGTTTGTAGGTTGCTAAGGATAATAGAGTGTGATGACTTTAGGAAAATTATGAGTGTTGGAATCAGCTAATGTTGGCAGAATCTAAGGGAAAATAGGCCAAAAAGTGAAAGCCAATAGTAAAAAACGTGTTTCCAAGGGACGTGTTAGGAATATGAAAATTCATGTGAAAGACTCGGTCATCTTGAGTATCATCTAGCATTAGTTAGGTCATAGTCTTAATAGTAAACATTTAGTTAAAGTATCACAATGGAGTCAGGTCGGGTCTTTACCCACTGTATGCCCGTTTCATAGCCCTTAGGGGGCGTTTTGGTAACCACAATATAAGCCCTTTCCCACTATGGGGAAGGGCTGGAGATTCATTTGCTTTCAAGCTAATACACATTACTTTCTGTCTCTAAAAGTGAACTCCCACTTCTTTCTCTCTCTAAATATTCAGCCGAATCAAAAGGGTTTAAGGGTGTTATGATCTCTAGTATTCTACGATTGGTATCGGGAGCCATGGTTTGATTATCTAGATTGTGTGTACTCGAATTTGTGGATAGTTTAGGGTTTTATTTATTTTTGGTTTGAATACAAAGTAAGTAAATATCTTGGTTTGAGCTTTGTTTGTGGTTAGATTCATTTAAAGCTTGTACTTTCGTGCTTAAGGTTGTTGTTATAGCGTACCTTGATGATTAGTTAGTGTATTTCATAAGCTCATAGGTTATTTTAGGGTGTATTCGAGTGTTTCAAGGTTGTTTCTTGGTTGCGTATTGGTGTCTCTTGACTGCGATTCGGTTTCTTCTTGGCTGCGGTTTGAGTTTAAAAGGCCAAAAGGTTATTGTGTTTTGCTCAGAATTATGTGTTGCGGTTTGGTTGGTAGCCACAATGAGTATAAGGACAAAACTGAGTGAAAGTGACTTGTGTACTTGCATGAAAGTGATATCGCGTTTTGTCTTGTAGCCATGCGTTTTGAGTTCTGCATTTTGGTTACTGCGATTTGTGGTATGCGGTTTGCTATTGCGTTTTGAGGTATGCGTTTTGGTTACTGTGATTTGAGATCTGCGATTTGCTATTGCGATTTGAGTTCTGCGTTTTGGTTGCTGCATTTTAGTTCAAGACACTGCGTTTTGGTATTGCGTTTTGATCATTTTCTACAGGTTGCGTTTTGGCTTTTCTGCGATTTACAGCTGCGTTTTGCTTCTGAGTACTGCGAGTTGACACTGTGTTTTGGTGCTGTGATTTGCCCTCTGACGACCAATTATCAAGTCAAACTAAACGTTATGCTGCCAAAATTTTGTCAAGTTTTTCATTTTGAGCTATGAGATTTGTCAAATTCATTACGTAATCACTTGTTAACAAAACCTAATCACAACCAAACAACATTTCAGCTAACCCTACAAACAATCATCAGTCCTAACACACAATCGTCTATCATTGTGTCGATACATCAGTTATCATAACATGCTCAATTGGTCATTATCCCACGGTTTCTTCTTGATTTTGTAAAATTTCGCGAAAGATTCTATTTCTCGGTTTAAATCATAGATCTATAAAATCCCGTGTAAATGACTACCATGTGAACTGTTTATGATAGGATGGATTATGAATCATGGGCACAACGAATTCGACTATATTGCTTGGGAAAGGATAATGGCATCAACATTCTTCGATCTATTGATGAAGTACCTTTTCAGATGGGCACTACCAGAGACACAATCTTTACCACTGATGATGGAACTGTCACTCTTGAAATGGATTATGAATCATGGGCACAACAAATTCGATTATATTGCTTGGGAAAGGATAATGGCATCAACATTCTTCGATCTATTGATGAAGTACCTTTTCAAATGGGCACTACCCGAGACACAATCTTTACCACTGATGATGGAACTGTCATTCTTGGAATGGAAAGACCATGTACTTACAATGATCTCGATGAGAATGAAAAGAAGCGTTATGATGCAGATATAAGAGCTTCCAACATTATACTTCAAGGGCCCCCCAAAGACATCTATAAACTTATCAACCATAATACTAAAGCAAAAGCCGTTTGGAATAATGTTAAAATGCTTCTTACTGGCTATGAATTGACTAAAGAAGATCGAGAATCACAGTTATATGATGAGTTTGAACATTTCCAGATGAAACCGGGTGAGAACATCACTGAATACTATGTTAGATTTCACAAGCTTGTTAATGACACAAGGATCATCAAGATGACAATGCCAAACATTCAACTCAACTCCAAGTTTGTAAACAACATGACACCCGAGTGGAATAAGTTTGTAACAGGAGTTAAGCTTAACAAAGGTTTGAGAGACACGAACTATGAACAGTTGTATGCATACCTACAACAACATCAAAAGCATGCTTCCTATGACCGTCTGGTTATGGAAATACTCAATCCAAAAACAATAAATTATCCACTTGCACTTGTTTCGAATATTCAGCCATTCACCCAATCATCACAAGCTCAAGTTTATCAGTACCCCGCCCCTTCACAGAATCAAACACTCCAACTTGATTCAGGATACACTCCAACTGATAAGATGATAGAAAATCTCTCCAACTAAGTCGTCTTATAGTTCAACAATTTAGAGAAACACTTCCTCAAACCAAAAACCAACTTCGAACCTCATCAAATCCACATAATCAAGCAACTGTGGAGGATGGAAGGGTTGTGGTTCAGAATGTTCAAGGGCGACAGAATATGAACCAAAGAAACCTTGCTCGAGGCAATGGTGCGGCTGGTATTGGTGGTGTATGTAATGAGGTGGTAATGTAATTCGAGGACACGTAGAGCAAACCAAGTGTTACAACCTGTGGTGATGTAGACACATCGCAAGAAACTACACTCACCAAAGCATCCACAAAATTGATTACTTCAAGGATAAGATTCTTTTATGCAAGCTCAAGAGAATGGTGTTGTGTTGGATGATGAAGAGCTATTGTTTCTTGCTGGATAAGGGACAAATACTTTTAATGTTGATGAACAACCGGTTTATGATATGGCACAGAATGATCCTAACATCTTTCAACTAGATGACTGTGATGCCTTTGTCTCAGATGTTGATGATGAACCCACTGCTCAAACCATCTTCATCGCAAACGTATCTCCAATGGTCTCCTCACCTCAACAAGTTGGTCCCTCCAATGCATCATTTATCTTCGAGGTACTCAAATTGTACGATGTGATTGATGAACAAAAGATTTCCAACAAAGTACAACAGACAGAAGTTGTTGAGTCAGATACTGCAAATATGGGAAATAGCAATGTTATCCCATATGAGCAGTATGTGAAACACAAAAAAGGTTATGTTGTACCTAGTAGTGCATCTTCTATTCTAAATGATGATTACATGTTGCATTAGTACACTGCATTCATCCCTGTTAACTCATTGACCACTAAACTTAATATATATAAGGATCAAGTAGCCATATATGAACAACGTGCGAAATTTGAACTAACTGAACGAGAACAGAAAATGGATAGTCAAATGCGTATACTGATTACAAAACTTAATTTAAGGGAAGAAACATTGAAAAAGGAGTTAAATTCTTTACAAGTGAAACTTAAAAAAACAGTACAACAAAAACAAGAAATACAAGAGAATGTAAATATGCTTAAACAGCACTTCAAAGAAAAGGAACAAAACTCTTGAACGATTTTTCTAGACTTAAACGTTGAAGAATAAACTCGAAAACAAGTTATACGTACAAGACCACTCCATAAAAACTGTTCACATGATCCTAAATCATAAAATCTTGGGTGATGAACATAGTGAGAAATCCATAAATGACCCAAATCTATTTTACCTTAGGAAAGCTAAAGTGGCCCAACTTGCTTTGTATGATGGAAGCGAAATCACTAAACCTGATCATGTCCCTGCTGGTGCACCATTATCAGAAGAGGATAGAGAGTTAGAAGAAATATCTAGAGATAAAATGGCTAAGAAAGTGAATGACCTTGAAAGTGTGAAAACCAGGTCAACTTCAAACCTCCCAATTATTCTAAGGAGAACTCTTAACAACTTTCAAACCTCAAACTCAGTTGACCCCTGAACACGTATTTTGGAAGTTAGACATGGAAACGAAAAAGGCCGAAGAACTTGTAATAAATAATCCTCCCTAATGAAATTTACCGGCTGCAATGGTGTACCCACCTAATACACCCATGCATTTATTTCCCAGAAATCTTCCTACATAATGTAAAATGCTAAGTAGCATTTATGTTCTTTAGCTTTCGATAAAACATGTAAGAAGAGAATTACACCATCTGCTATTACTGAAGGGGAAAGAGGATTAGAGCAAACAAAATGATGTTATCTAACTGAGGTCATACCATTATTTAAATTGGTCAAAGAACATTTTGAGGGTATTCAAAAGGCTCAAGAAACTGAAGTAAAAGAAATGAAGGATGTGTTTAAAGATATGGAAAACATGGTAAAACAAAATGTGATAGAGCTTAAAAGTTATGAGATAGAGAGAAACAATATTCAAATCACTAGAGAATTTGATTACTATATGTATTGCCCAGGATGTGTATTATACTGCTACTGATTCCGCTTTAACTGCTTTTCAATTTCATGATTTGTCACTTGCATTTAAAGTTGCTCAGTTTCATGTTAATGAGCTTGAAGCCAAGAATTCAATATTACATAAGAAAATCCAAAACGATGATCATGATAACATGGTCAGGCATTAGTTTAAATTAGAGGTTGATAAATCTTAATTGGCAATTAAAATATCAACATCTAGAAGAAAGAATTAAAACTTCAAATGCCAAGACATCTTTGGATGCTCCTGAATTTGATGCATATTTTGAGATAAGCAAATGAGACGAATGGATTCATATTACTTCAAGGATAAGATTCTTTTGATGCAAGCTCAAGAGAATGGTGTTGTGTTGGATGATGAAGAGCTATTATTTCTTGCTGGATAAGGGACAAACACTTTTGATGCCAATTTTGTTGACCAACCTGTTTATGATATGGCACAGAATGATCCCAACATCTTTCAAGTGGAAGACTATGATGCCTTTGTATCAGATGTTGATGATGAACCCACTGCACAAACCATCTTTATGGCAAACATATCTCCAATGGTCTCCTCACCTCAACAAGTTGGTCCCTTCAATGCATCATTTATCTTCGAGGTACTCAAATTGTACGATGTGATTGCTGAACAAAAGATTCCCAACAAAGTTAAACGGACAGCAGTTCTTGAGTCAGATACTGCAAATATGGGAAATAGCAATGTTATCCCATATGAGCAGTATGTGAAACACAAAGAAGGTTATGTTGTACCTAGTAGTGCATCTTCTATTCTAAATGATGATTACATGTTGCATGAGTACACAACATTCATCCCTGATAACTCATTGACCACTAAACTTAATATATATAAAGAACAAGTGGCCATATATGAACAACGTTCGAAATTTGAACTAACTAAACGTGAACAGAAAATGGATAGTCAACAGCGTATACTGATTACAAAACATAATTTAAGGGAAGAAACATTGAAAAAGGAGTTAAATTATTTACAAGTGAAACTTAAACAAACTATACAGCAAAAATAAGAAATACAAGAGAATGTAAATATGCTTAAACAGGACTTCAAAGAAAAGGAAACAAAACTCTTGAACGATTTTTCCATACTTAAACGTTAAAGAATAAACTCGAAAACAAGTTATACGTACAAGACCACTCCATAAAAACTGTTCACATGATGCTAAATCATATAATATTGGGTGATGAACATAGTGAAAATCCACAAATGACCCAAATCTAGTTTACCTTAGGAAAGAGAAAGCGGCCCAACTTGCTTTGTATGATGGAAGTGAAATCACTAAACCTGATCATGTCCCTGCTAGTGCACCATTATCAGAAGAGGATAGAGAGTCAGAATAAATATCTAGAGATAAAATGGCTAAGAAAATGAATGACCCTGAAAGTGTGAAAAACCGGGTCAACTTCAAACCTCCCATTTATTCTAAGGAGAACTTTTAACTACTTTCAAACCTCAAACTCAGTTGACCCCTGAACACGTATTTTGGAAGTTAGACATGGAAAAGAAAAAGGCCGAAGAACTTGTAATAAATAATCCTCCCCTAATGAAATTACCGGCTGCAAAGGTGTACCCACCTAATACACCCATGCATTTATTTCCCATAAATCTTCCAACAAAATGTAAAACGTTAATTAGCATTTACTTTCTTCTTATTTTGATAAAACATGTAAGAGTAGAAGTACACCATCCGCTATTATCAAGGGAATGAGGATTAGAGCAAACAAAATGATGTTATTTAACCGAGGTCATTTCATTATTTAAATCGGTCAAAGAACATTTTGAGGGTATTCAAAAGGCTCTAGAAATTGAAGTAAAAAAAAATGAAGGATGTGTTTAAAGATATGGAAAACATGGTAAAACAAAATGCGATAGAGCTTAAAAGTTATGAGATAGAGAGAAACAATATTCAAATCACTAGAGAATTTGATTACTATATGTATTGCCCAGGATGTGTATTATACTGCTACTGATTCCGCTTTAACTGCTTTTCAATTTCATGATTTGTCACTTGCATTTAAAGTTGCTCAGTTTCATGTTAATGAGCTTGAAGCCGAGAATTCAAGATTACATGAGAAAATCCAAAACGATGATCATGATAACATGGTCAGGAATTTTTCTAAATTAGAGGTTGATAAATCTTAATTGGCAATTAAAATATCAACATCTAGAAGAAAGAATTAAAACTTTAAATGCCAAGACATCTTTGGACGCTCCTGAATTTGATGCATATTTTGAGATAAGAAAATGAGACGAATGGATTCAGATTACTTCAAGGATAAGATCCTTTTGATGCAAGCTCAAGAGAATGGTGTGGTGTTGGATGATGAAGAGCTATTGTTTCTTGCTGGATAAGGGAAAAACACTTTTGATGCCAATGTTGATGACCAACCGGTTTATGATATAGCATATAATGATCCCAACATCTTTCAAGTGGATGACTGTGATGCCTTTGTCTCAGATGTTGATGATGAACCCACTGGTCAAACCATCTTCATGGCAAACATATCTCCAATGGTCTCCTCACCTCAACAAGTTGGTCCCTCCAATGCATCATTTATCTTTGAGGTACTCAAATTGTATGATGTGATTGATGAACAAAAGATTCCCAACAAAGTACAACGGACAGAGGTTGTTGAGTCAGATACTGCAAATACGGGAAATAGCAATATTTTCCCATATGATCTGTGACAACCTGTAATTTTAGGTCATTTCTCAAATTTACTATTTATCTCGAGAATTTACTATTCATCATTTTACTATTCATCATTTTAGTCAATTTGATATCGTGTATTTCAAAATTTGATATTCACGACTATTCATTTCGGAGAAAATTCACTATTCATGCTTCACTATTCATCATTTTTCGTAAACTAGGTTTACGAGTGTCAGATTCGCGTAACCGTAATGGTTTAGCTGCGAATTCATGATAAATCATTGAGGACATTTTATATAGATTAGATTTAGCCTACATATCATCAGTAACATCATCAACATATTAGTTCATACATGGGTTTGCATATTTCATTAACGTATATTTTCCCATTAAATAAACGCTATCGCATAATCATGTATTTTAAATATTTGATCCGACACTTCCAAAAATTATCCTGATATATTTTTATACTCATTTTAAGACTATAAAAATTATATTATTAGTTTACCCGATGTATTAAATTTATTTTGTATATACATTGTTATGTATATATATTTACGATGGTTTTCGTAAATACTACTCGATAATTATTATTTCACTCAATTCTTGTAAGAAATGTATTTGTATAATTTTTATGACTTCGATATAATTTATTTTGTTCCGTTAAAATTTATTTTAGCTAACGCTACCCTAAATACCTAATTATACTTACAAATTACATATTATACTTACACTTTTATACAATTAGTCATCCAAATTTCACCACCTTATTCCCTAAATACCCTAGGCCGACCACCTTGTGACTCACCAAGTCTTTACATAAAATCTTCTTACTAGCTTGTACACATACACTCCTATTAGACTAACACTTATATTTTTCTAATAATACACTAACTTAACACATACAAACACTTATACTAAGGTGAAAACTTGCAAGAAAACTATCCTCTCCTTTGTGGTATTCGGCCAAGAAGAGAAAAAAATGAAGAATCACATGATTTTCAAGAACAAGTAATTTTATAAACACTAGTATACTCTCTTTTAATGTTTTGCAATAAAAACCTATGAGTATTTAGGAAACCTAGTTCCATAAACCTCATCATAATACTTGTAAGCTTTTTATAATTTTCATTGGTCTTTCATATTCATACTTGAGTTATTTTATCATTTTAGTAAGAAAACATGCAAGTATCATGTGTATCTATACCACTTTTATTATTTTTTGTACTTATTATTAGTATAAATCATCCTATAATTAATCCCTTGAAACATATACTTTTTGATGATGTTTAGGAACCCATGACACCCTAAGAAGGTGTATGGTAGGTTTGGAATATATTTGGTGTTGATTTGAAGTGATTGAAACAAGTATTACGCTAGAAAAATCATTTTCGACAACATTAAATAGTGGTCTGATCGTTTTTGTAAAATCTGGAAATTTCGACAGGTCATCGATTACTTTAAGCTAGATATTCAGAAAATAGACTTAAAAACGAAACTGTGGTCGCTTGAACGAGTTAAAACGGATTTATAATGAAGAAGTTACGCTATTTTTAAGTTTAACGACGAAAACTATATTTTCAGAAAAACTGCATGCTGTCCAGAATTTTTCGTAGGTCAAAAATGAGTTTTAAGCGTTATCTAAATGAGTCGAATTATCAAAAATATATTAGTATACATTAATACGAAACCAAAGATATATAAAATGTAGAAAACGGATTTATAACGACTAAGTTACACGCGTTTAAATAAGGTTATCGTAACTATTTACACAAGTATAAACACTTATATATATTTCCTATTAGTAAAAAATTATTGTCGCGAGTGACCATGTTTGTAGTCGTTTTTCACATTGATAGAATACTTTTGAGAAAACGATGTTATCTAGTAAAAGTGAGTTCACCAAGCGTATTTTCCAAAATGTTCAACCGTTCATCAAACGGATTTGTAACGAATAATATACGGTCACTCAAACTTTGCCGAAAACTAACCTTAAACAATATTTTTAGTTCGAGTACCCTACTTCACCTATATTTTTCTCCATGATCGAGACCTCTATGATCAAAAGATAAATGCTAAGACTTTTAGATAATGTTACAAGCTTTCCAAAACCATTGACTTTGTTTCCTAACACTCGATATTCACTATTTTACGACTAGCTTTTCGAGGCCATTTAGTCACTTTCATGAATTGTCAAATTATATTGTTTTACGACGAAAAACTATAACTTCTTAATAAATCACTAAATGACTATCGTAGGATATCATTTCAACGTAAGTACTTGTAAAGAAATTTATAACTTGACAATACGTTATAAACTTATTTTTCGACGATAAACTTTATTTTCAAAAATGCACAAGTGGTATGGATATCATATGAGTTTGTATGCATAACATTACATCATGACTTATATTAGAATCATATCATTCATAATAGGTCACAGTTAGAGATTTGCGCCACATTTCAGTGTACTCACTTTTGCCATCACATCATAGTACCAAGTGAGTTTTCATAGCCCTGTTTTACAAGTTTATACTTTATTTCAAACCTACGGGGGAGAATACATTGCACATCATTTTTATTACGATACCAAGTATATCAAATTTATTACATTGCATAAGTTACCTCATTGCCAATTGAATGTCCCCATATCATAATCATGAACCGTTAGTTACGGAGTAAGCGAGGGTGAGTGAATAGATCTATTGAGGGTGACTCCTCCATCCGGGTTGGTGGTCCCAACCGGTCAAACGGATGCATTTCATTAAATATCGAATTTGAGTTGTTTGGCAAACACTGTTAGGGCGAACATCATGATCGCCTAGCTTCGTGTCATGTGCTTATAGCAATTGTAACATTTTATGTGACATATTTGTCATACATGGCCTATACTTGTGGTAGTCGATAAAACATTTTCATAAACCTATGATTTCTCACCAACATTATTGTTGACCATTTTAGCAATCTATTTTCGGTATCTAAGGCATTTACATCATGGCACGATAAGGACCCATCATAGAGTCGCGGTGACGACGCGTCTTACTTGTAAATTATGGCACTTTTAAAACATCGTTTGGCTTGTAATAAACTTATTTCCAAACGTTATCTACTTTCGTGACCTATCGTTGTAACTCAATGCTTTAAATAAATATCAAACGATGTGTTTTTCACACGACACTTTAGGTCGCTCAATATAATCAGAATTGTGATGCTATGGCGTCATCCCCAAGAATTCCATTCAGTATTTTGGGGTGTGCACTTTGATGTCGAATGACCAACCGGTTTATGTATGGATGGTGTGATTTGGCGATGTGACATGATCAAAGATGTGAAACACGAAGAAGGTTATGTTGTACTTAGTAGTGCATCTTCTGTTCTAAATGATGATTACATGTTGCATGAGTACACTACATTCATCCCTGAGAACTCATTGACCACTAAACTTCATATATATAAGGATCAAGTGGCCATATATGAACAACGTTCGAAATTTGAACTAACTGAACGTGAATAGAAAATGGATAGTCAAATGCGTATACTGATTACAAAATGTAATTTAAGGGAAGAAACATTGAAAAAGGAGTTAAATTATTTACAAGTGAAACTTAAACAAACTGTACAGCAAAAACAAGAAATACAAGAGAATGTAAATATGCTTAAACAGAACTTCAAAGAAAAGGAAACAAAACTCTTGAACGATTTTTACAGACTTAAACGTTAAAGAATAAACTCTAAAACAAGTTATACGTACAAGACCACTCCATAAAAACTGTTCACATGATGCTAAATCATAAAATCTTGGGTGATGAACATAGTGAGAAATCCATAAATGGCCCCAATCTAATTTACCTTAGGAAATCTAAAGTGGCCCAACTTGCTTTATGTGATGGAAGTGAAAGCACTAAACCTGATCATGTCTCTGCTAGTGCACCATTATCAGAAGAGGATAGAGAGTTAGAAGAAATATCTAGAGATAAAATGGCTAAGAAAATGAATGACCCTGAAAGTGTGAAAAACCGGGTCAACTTGAAACCTCCCAATTATTTTAAGGAGAACTTCTTAACTACTTTCAAACCTCAAACTCAGTTGACCCCTGAACACGTATTTTGGAAGTTAGACATGGAAACGAAAAAGGCCGAAGAACTTGTAATAAATAATCATCCCCAAATGAAATTACCGGCTGCAATGGTGTACCCACCTAATACACCCATGCATTTATTTCCCAGAAACCTTCCTACAGAATGTAAAACATTAATTATCATTTACGTTCTTCAGATTTCGATAAATCATGTAAGAAGAGAATTACACCATCTGCTATTACTGAAGGGGAAAGAGGATTAGAGCAAACAAAATGATGTTATCTAACTGAGGTCATTTCTTTATTTAAACTGGTCAAAGAACATTTTGAGGGTATTCAAAAGGCTCTAGAAATTGAAGTAAAAGAAATGAAGGATGTGTTTAAAGATATGGAAAACATGGTAAAACAAAATGCGATAGAGCTTAAAAGTTATGAGATTGAGAGAAACAATATTCAAATCACCAGAGAATTTGATTACTATATGTATTGCCTAGGATGTGTATTATACTGCTACTGATTCCGCTTTAACTGCTTTTCAATTTCATGATTTGTCACTTACATTTAAAGTTGCTCAGTTTCATGTTAATGAGCTTGAAGCCGAGAATTCAATATTACATGAGAAAATCCAAAATGATGATCATGATAACATGGTCAGGAATTTGTCTACATTAGAGGTTGATAAATCTTAATTTGCAATTAAAATATCAACATCTAGAAGAAAGAATTAAAACTTCAAATGGCAACACATCTTTGGACGCTCCTGAATTTGATGCATATTTTGAGATAAGCAAATGAGACGAATGGATTCAGATTACTTCAAGGATAAGATTCTTTTGATGCAAGCTCAGGAGAATGGCGTGGTGTTGGGTGATGAAGAGCTATAGATGCCGATGTTGATGACCAACCGGTTTATGATATGGCATATAATGATCCCAACATCATTCAAGTAGATGGCTGTGATGCCTTTGTCTCAGATGTAGATGATGAACCCACTGCTCAAACCATCTTCATGGCAAACATACCTCCAATGGTCTCCTCACCTCAACAAGTTGGTCCCTTCAATGCATCATTTATCTTTGAGGTACTAAAATTGTACAATGTGATTGATGAACAAAAGATTCCCAACAAAGTACAACGGACAGAGGTTGTTGAGTCAGATACTGCAAATACGGGAAATAGCAACATTATCCCATATGATCAGTATGTGAAACACACAGAAGGTTATGTTGTACTTAGTAGTGCATCTTCTGTTCTAAATGATGATTACATGTTACATGAGTACACTACATTCATTCCTGAGAACTCATTGACCACTAAACTTCATAAAGGATCAACTGGCCATATATGAACAACGTTCGAAATTTGAACTAACTGAACGTGAACTGAAAATGGATAGTCAAA
This sequence comes from Chrysanthemum lavandulifolium, assembly GCA_022545495.1. NCBI lineage: Eukaryota > Viridiplantae > Streptophyta > Magnoliopsida > Asterales > Asteraceae > Chrysanthemum > Chrysanthemum lavandulifolium. Next base: position 80,630,340 of record CM040244.1, on the reverse strand, counting down.
TGCGTATACTGATTACAAAATGTAATTTAAGGGAAGAAACATTGAAAAAGGAGTTAAATTATTTACAAGTGAAACTTAAACAAACTGTACAGCAAAAACAAGAAATAAAAGAGAATGTAAATATGCTTAAACAAAACTTCAAAGAAAAGGAAACAAAACTCTTGAATGATTTTTCCAGACTTAAACGTTAAAGAATAAACTCTAAAACAAGTTATACGTACAAGACCACTCCATAAAAACTGTTCACATGATGCTAAATCATAAAATCTTGGGTGATGAACGTAGTGAGAAATCCATAAATGACCCAAATCTAATTTACCTTAGGAAAGCTAAAGTGGCCCAACTTGCTTTATGTGATGGAAGTGAAATCACTAAACCTGATCATGTATCTGCTAGTGCACCATTATCTGAAGAGGATAGAGAGTTAGAAGAAATATCTAGAGATAAAATGGCTAAGAAAATGAATGACCCTGAACGTGTGAAAAACCAGGTCAACTTGAAACCGCCCAATTATTCTAAGGAGAACTTCTTAACTACTTTCAAACCTCAAACTCAGTTGACACCAGAACACGTATTTTGGAAGTTAGACATGGAAACAAAAAAGGCCGAAGAACTTGTAATAAATAATCCTCCCCTAATGAAAATACCGCTGCAATGGTGTACCCACCTAATACACCCATGCATTTATTTCCCAGAAACCTTCCTATAGAATCTAAAACATTAATTATCATTTACGTTCTTCAGATAAAACATGTAAGAAGAGAATTACACCATCTGCTATTACTGAAGGGGAAAGAGGATTAAAGCAAACAAAATGATGTCATCTAACTGAGGTCATTTCTTTATTTAAACTGGTCAAAGAACATTTTGAGGGTATTCAAAAGGCTCTAGAAATTGTAATAAAAGAAAGGAAGGATGTGTTTAAAGATATGGAAAACATGGTAAAACAAAATGCGATAGAGCTTAAAAGTTATGAGATTGAGAGAAACAATATTCAAATCACCGAGAATTTGATTACTATATGTATTGCCGGGATGTGTATTATATCGCATCGATTCCGCTTTTAACCGCTTTTCAATTTCATGATTTGTCGGTTGCATTTTAAGTTGCTCGATTTCATATTAATGAGCTTGAAGCCGAGAATTCAAGATTACATGAGAAAATCCAAACGATGATCATGATAACATGGTCGAATTTGTCTAAATTAGAGGTTGATAAATCTTGATTGGCAATTAAAATATCAACATCTAGAAGAAAAAATTAAACCTTCAAATGCCAAGACATCTTTGGATGATCCTGAATTTGATGCACATTTTGAGATAAGCAAATGAGACGAATGGATTCAGATTACTTCAAGGATAAGATTCTTTTGAGGCAAGCTCAAGAGAATGATGTGGTGTTGGGTGATGAAGAGCTATTGTTTCTTGCTGGATAAGGGACAAACACTTTTGATGTTGATGTTGATGACCAACCAGTTTATGATATGGCACAGAATGATCCCAACAGTTTTCAAGTGGATGGTTGTGATGCCTTTGTCTCAGACGTTGATGATGAACCCACTGCTCAAACCATCTTCATGGCAAACATATCTCCAATGGTCTCCTCACCTCAACAAGTTGGTCCCTCCAATGCATCATTTATCTTTGAGGTACTCAAATTGTACGATGTTATTGATAAACAAAAGATTACCAACAAAGTACAACGGACAGAGGTTGTTGAGTCAGATATTGCAAATATAGGAAATAACAATGTTATCCCATATGAGCAGTATGTGAAACACAACGAAGGTTATGTTGTACCTAGCAGTGCATCTTCTGTTCGAAATGATGATTACATGTTGCATGAGTATACTGCATTCATCCCTGATAACTTATTGACCACTAAACTTAATATATATAAGGATCAAGTAGCCTTATATGAACAACGTGCGAAATTTGAACTAACTGAATGTGAACAGAAAATGGATAGTCAAATGCGTATACTGATTACAAAACTTAATTTAAGGGAAGAGACGTGGAGAAAAGGAGTTAAGTTATTTACAAGTGAAACTTAAACAAACTGTACAGCAAAAACAAGAAATACAAGAGAATGTAAATATGCTTAAACAGAACTTCAAAGAAAATGTAACAAAACTCTTGAACGATATTTCCAGACTTAAACGTTAAAGAATAAACTCAAAAACAAGTTATACGTACAAGACCTCTCCATAAAAACTGTTCACATGATGCTAAATCATAAAATCTTGGGTGATGAACATAGTGAGAAATCCATAAATGACCCAAATCTAGTTTACCTTAGGAAAGCTAAAGTGGCCCAACTTGCTTTATATGACGGAAGTGAAATCACTAAACATGATCATGTCCCTGCTAGTGCACCATTATCAGAAGAGGATAGAGAGTTAGAAGAAATATCTAGACATAAAATGGCTAAGAAAATGAATGACCTTGAAAGTGTGAAAAACCGGGTCAACTTCAAACCTCCCAATTATTCTAAGGAGAACTTCTTAACTACTTTCAAACCTCAAACTCAGTTGACCCCTGAACACGTATTTTGGAAGTTAGACATGGAAACGAAAAAGGTCGAAGAACTTGTAATAAATAATCCTCCCCTAATGAAATTACCGGCTGCAATGGTGTACCCACCTAATACACCCATGCATTTATTTCCCAGAAACCTTCCTACAGAATGTGAAACATTAATTATCATTTATGTTCTTCAGATTTTGATAAAACATGTAAGAAGAGAATTACACCATCGGCTATTACTGAAGGGGAAAGAGGATTAGAGGAAACAAAATGATGTTATCTAACTGAGGTCATTTCTTTATTTAAACTGATCAAAGAACATTTTTAGGGTATTCAAAAGGCTCTAGAAATTGAAGTAAAAGAAATGAAGGATGTGTTTAAAGATATGGAAAACATGGTAAAACAAAATGTGATAGAGCTTAAAAGTTATGAGATTGAGAGAAACAATATTCAAATCAGTAGAGAATTTGATTACTATATGTATTGCCCAGGATGTGTATCATACTGCTACTGATTCCGTTTTAACTGCTTTTCAATTTTATGATTTGTCACTTGCATTTAAAGTTTCTCAGTTTCGTGTTAATGAGCTTGAAGTCGAGAATTCAAGATTACATGATAAAATCCAAAACGATGATCATGATAACATGGTCAGGAATTTTTCTAAATTAGAGGTTGATAAATCTTAATTGGCAATTAAAATATCAACATCTAGAAGAAAGGATTAAAACTTCAAATGCCAAGACATCTTCGGATGCTCCTGAATTTGTTGCATATTTTGAGATAAGCAAATGAGACGAATGGATTCAAGCTCACACTAACACGATCCAAAAATTAAAAGCACAAATTGCTCAATTGAAAGCTAATAAGAGTGAAATGGTTGGCACCCATAAACCACCGTCTCTAGATTCTCAAAATTTTCAATACCAAAACATCATCAATAAGTTGCAACAGGAAAATTATTGTTTTCAAGCTGAAAATTCAAAAGTTAAATTGCATTACGAATAGTTATATAACTTGGTTAAGATCACGAGTGATAAATACAATGAAAAGATAACTTCTTTTCTTAACGAGATTGAGAATCTAAAGACTCGGGTGAAAGGGAAAATGCCAATCACCACTTGTGAATATGTTGTTCCAAAGATTTTTGCTTGTAATAAATATGCAATTGATGCTAAGCCTACTCCCCTTCTTGTTAGGAACAATAGGTATGCTTATCAAGCGTATCTCACTCACCTTAAGGATAGCCTAGATAGTCTTTATGAGATCATTGAAGATGATAAAATAGAGAAACCTCTAGATAGTGTTGTTTCCTATGCTTGCATGTACACTAACCGATCTCAGGAACTCTTAGAATACGTCATTGGAACATTTCCTAAAACCAGTACCAAGCGAGATAGATTTGATGCATCTTCTTCGATGCCTAAGAACAAGCATGTAACCTTTGACGTACCCCTGAAAACCTCTGAACCCAGCACATCAAAACCAAAAAAGCAAATGGCAGTGAAACAAACTAATGTTTCCATCATTACTTCTACAGGAGTAAAATGTGAAACTAAAGCTAGCGGGTCAAAGGCTAGCGGAAATACAAGGAAAGATAGGACTACGCAAGCTAAAAGTTCTCACAAGAAGGAAGTAGAAGACCACCATAGGAAAAATAAGTTTGATTTGAACAAAAAGAATCGTGTTGGTTCTAGTATTAGCTTAAAGCATATTGTAATTAATTCGAATTCTAATGTTGTATGCAAAACATGTAATGAATGTTTAGTTTCTGGTAATCATGATCAATGTGTTGTGACATTCTTGATGTCTACGAAACAATCCCTAGTTAAGAAAGTCAGGAGAGTGAAACAAACTAAGCAATCTCGGAAAACAATAGGGAAAATGTTCAACGATGTGGGCTTTCAGTGGAAGCCCACAGGTAGAATATTCATACTAGGTGAACTTTTCCCCTTTACTAGGATTACCATGCCTAGGGTAGGGCCTGTCAAGGAATGGAAGCCAACTGGTAGAGTTATCCCTTTAGTTACATAATGCCCTTTAACTAGGTCTTGTGCTTCTACTAGTGCTTCCCCCATTGTTAAAACCCAGGAACATAGGGTTTCTGTAGATCCAGAGATTTTTGTGCTAACCAAAAGGACCCCATTTACATGTGGAGATCCAATGTTTCCAATTATCCATCGTCGTTTATTTTCCAATGCAGGTCATACAAATCGTCCTTTGGTATTTGGATTCAGGCTCAAAACATATGACTAGTGATCTCATGGCTCAAGAATTTCGTGAATAAATTTATTGGGACTGTTAGATTCGGGAACGATCATTTTGGGGCAATTATGGGTTACACAGATTATGTTTTTGGTGACAGTGTAATTTCCAGGGTATACTACGTTGAAGGACTAGGTCACAATTTTTTCTCTGTTGGTCGATTCCGATCTCGAAATGGCTTTCAGAAAACATACATGCTTTGTTAGAGAATTGGATGGTGCTGATCTACTTAAAGGCTCTTGTGCCACTAATTTATACACCATCTCTATTGAAGACATGATGCGGTCCTCTCCTATTTGCTTGTTGCCCAAGGCCTCAAAGAACAAATCTTGGTTATGGCAACATCGATTAAATCACTTGAACTTTGGTACCATTAATGATCTTGCTTGCAAGGACCTTGTGCGAGGTTTACCCAGATTAAAATTTGAAAAAGATCATCTTTGTTCAGCTTGCCAACTGGGAAAAAGCAAGAAGTATGTTGACAAACCCAAAACTGTCAACACCATCATGGAAGTTCTTCACACCCTTCACATGGACCTATGCAGACCAATGAGAGTGCAGAGTATAAATGGGGAGAAATATGTTCTTGTTGTTGTTGATGACTATTCTCGGTTTACATGGGTGAAGTTTTTGAGAACCAAGGACGAGACTCCTGAGGTTATCATCAAACTGATCAAACAGTTACAAGTCAGACTCAACAAAACCATTCGAAACATCCGCACATATAATGTAACTGAGTTTGTGAACAAACAGCTCATTTAATTTTATGAAAGTATTGGCATCAATCACCGGAAAAGTGTTCCACATACTCCTCAGCAGAACGACATTGTTGAAAGACGAAATGGTACTCTTATGGAAGCTGCACGAACCATGCTGATATTCTCTAAGGCTCCAATGTTTCTTTGGGCGGAAGTTATTGCTATTGCTTGTTACACCCAAAACTGATCCTTGATACATACTCTTCACAACAAAACTCCATATGAGCTTATGCATAACAAGAAACCAGATCTCGCTTTTTCTATGTGTGTTTGGTGCTCTATGTTATCCGAAAAATGATAGGGAAGATCTGGGAAAGTTAAAGGCTAAAGCAGATATTGGATTCTTCATTGGGTATGGACCAGATCGTAAAGGATACCGAATCTACAACAGACGAACCCAACAAATTATGGAAACCATTCACATGACATTTGATGAGCTGACTGAGCAACTGGATCCTAGACTCACCCGTTCCAGACCCACACCTAATTGGTTGACTCTTGGACCAATTAGTTCAGGTCTTGTACAATATCCCACTCCTACAGTTCCTTATATACCCCCTTCAGATGAAGATTTAAAGATCTTGTTTGATCCGATGTTTGATGAATATTTTTAGCCACCAACTAGTGATACTCCGACATCACAGGCTGCCACAGCTTCTGTTCCAAACAACTCAAATGGTCCATCTGTGTCTACTTCAATAGATCAAGATGCTCCCTCTGCAAGTCATTCACCATCATCATCAAATCTTCAATCTTGTTCCGTACATCAAAGTACTGCAATAGATAATTTTTTGGAAGTGAATCCTTTTGCTCCTCCTGAAGATGCTCCGTTCGAGAACATATTTGCTCTTAAATCTCTCTCTGAGGCATCTTCTTCAGGGGATCTTAATACGGCTACTTCAATTCCTTACCCTAAACCACATGAGCATCTCATAAAATGGACCAATGATCATCCGATTGATAACATTATAGGGAATCCTTCTCGTCCGGTATTTACACAAAAGCAACTTGCCACTGATGCCTTGTGGTGATTTTAATTCCGTACTATCCAAAGTCAAACCTAAAGATTTCAAGACCGCTATTGCTGAAGACTGTTGGTTTAATGCAATGCAAGAAGAAATTCACGAGTTTGACCGACTTTAAGTATGGGAGTTGTTACCACCTCCAGACTATGCAATGATTATTGCTATAAAGTGGATTTATAGGGTGAAACTTGATGAGCATGGTGACATTCTAAAAAATAAGGCATGGCTTGTGGCTAAGGGATATTGTCAAGAGGAGGGCATAGACTTTGAGGAATCATTCTCATCGGTTGCTCGAATAGAGGCTATCAAAATCATTCTCAATAATGTTGCCAGCAAGAAAATGATGGTCTATCAAATGGATGTGAAGACTGCCTTTCTAAACGGCGAGCTGAAAGAATTAGTCTATGTCAGTCAACCAGTAGGATTTATGGGTCCTGATCATCTAACTCATGTCTATCATCTAAAAAAGGCTCTTTACGGCTTAAAGCAGGCACCTAGGGCATGGTACAACACTTTGTCAAAGTTCCTTATGGCAAATGGATTCTACAAAGGTGTTGTTGATCCCATGTTATTCACTCGAAAAACAAGTAAACATTTACTTCATGTTCAAATTTATTTTGATGATATCATCTTTGCCTCAACCGAACCTATAGAATGTGATCTTTTTTCAAATGAGATGAGTTCTAAATTCCAAATGTCTATGATGGGACAAATTTTGATTTTCTTAGGATTAAAAATTTCTCAAAGTCCCGGAGGTATTTTTATAAATCAATCTAAATATGCTAATGAAACTTTAAAGAAATTTTGATTTGATTCAAGTGACCATATTGACACTCCCATGGTGGAAAGAATAAAACTGGATGAGGACCTCTCGAGGATCCCGGTTGATCAAACTAAGTTTCGTAGTATGATCGGATCCCTGATGTATCTCACTGCCAGTAGACAAGATCTTCTATTCGATGTATGCATGTGTGCTCGGTATCAGGCTAAGCCTACCAAAAAGCACCTTGAAGCTGTAAAGTGGGTCTTTCGGTATCTCCAATGAACCATTAATATGAGACTCTGGTTTCCGAAGGAGAACGCCACGGCACTAACAGCCTATGCAGATGTTGACCATGCAGTGTGTCAAGATACACGTCAAAGTACGTCGGGAGGTGCTCAATTTCTAGGAGATAAATTAGTGAGTTGGTCTTTAAAGAAGTAGATGAGTACATCCATATCTTCCACCGAGGCAGAATACATTGCCATGGCTACAAGTTGTGCTCAAATATTATGGATGAGATCCCAACTCTCAGACTATGGCTTTGCATACCACATGATTCCTCTATACTGTGACAACAAAAGTGCCATTGCTCGTTGCTGCAAGAATGTCCAGCACTCTCGATCAAAGCACAATGATATTCGACATCACTTCATCAGGGAACAATTTGAGAATGGTGTGATTGAACTTTACTTCGTAAGGACTGAGTACCAGCTAGCGGATATCTTCACTAAAGCTCTTCCAAGAGAACGGTTTCAATTTATTCTCCCGTGACTTGGTATGAAGAGTCTGAAACCAGAAACACTCAAACGTCTTCAGCAAGAGTATGACGAGTAATGGATTTGCTTCATGTATCACTTGTACATATTTAAAACAAAAAAGAAAAATAGAAAAATATAAAACCTACAAAAACCATAAAAATTAGTAAAATATAAAATACCAAACATTGTTTTTCAAGGCATGTCTTATGGTATCGATAACATTTACGGTCCTAGAAATGTCATTCAATAATGACACGGGTCTTTAAATGAAGTTCGACCAGAAGTTCAACTTTTTTTTTCAAAACATGCCTATATGGCTTGCTGTCATTTCAGATATGCTACCTGGTCTTCAAAATGAGGAAAGCATGTCGCCAAAAAGACGGTTGTTCCTATAGAAATATTTTTCCATCTATGATTATTTAGGAGAGTATTTTTGTTTCACATGGTGATAAATTACTGTTTGAAAATCAATCGGGCTTAAGTTTTTCATAAAATTTGTCACTCAATCAATGACTACAGCTCTTTTGTTAGAAAATATGCCATTGATTGAGGGGGAGAGTGATTTATTTTATATGATCAAACGATTCTTTTTGTACATTATAAGTAGTGAATAAATATTCAAATTTATGTGTCATTATATGAATTTTCCATGATTTTCTCGTTAAACTCCAAATCATTTATAAACTCATCATAACTGACACTAACATTCTCCCTCATAGATTGAGGGGGAGCATTGTAATGTTCCATTATCAGTATATATTGAATCAGACCATATTTTCTACAAAATTTTCTAACTTATTTAAATCAATTGAGATCCCAAATCTCAAAAGGTTTGAAATTTTTTATCGGGGGATAGAATGTGAGTTAAATATTAAATCTGATAAAAATGTGATTGTGTAAGACTCAACCAAGCACTCCTCCCTCCATGTGCTAAAAAATTTCAAATACCAATGCACATGTTGAGGGGGATCATTTCTGAAAGATCAAAAACAATTGAGGTACAAATGCTTTGATATCAAATATCACAAGTACCTTGATTGATTTTCAATTGGTTTTAAGGCAGAGAGAACAATATCACATGACCGATCTTGCATTTACTTATTAGAGTTATAAGGATGGTAAGGTTAGGTATTCGTTCCCACGATCCTGCTAGTGCTGGAGGGATCTACCCAGGGACAATCCACTAGTTAGTGTAGAATTCCTTAGGTATGATTAAAAAAGGAGAAACCGGGTTTAATTAGGACATACTTTCAATATGCCGACTGAAATGGAGCTAGTCCTGGAACAAACCCAACAAGGTACTAGTGATGAAGTCTCGATGGCGCCAAAGGGTGGAAGAATAAAAAGAAATATAAAGATAAAGGGTGAAAAGAAATAGCCCTCCAAATATTCAACCTTAGGCGTAAACCGGTTCAATTCATGTGCTACTAGTTGTTACCAAGATAACACCCAGATCGAAAACAAGACGTCATGGACCCAAAGGACGATCGCACTAAACCTTCTAGCCACTCAAGATCTTTTAAAAGGACTTGTTTTATTCTCACGGGGAACCGGTGTAATCTATCGACCTTTCTCTTAGAGATTGGTGGATATTGAAGCAGGAGACCCCTCCCTAGTCTCCGCATAGGAAAACCAAAGAGCACTCTATTGAGTATAGATCCAAGAGATCATCCATAAATCTCATTAGGACATACTTTCACTATGCTTGTTGTTTCATACACCGTGAAAAGCACCAAGTGAGACGTAAAGTATTCACAATGAAGATGGAGATCCTTCTAGAGCCAACATCAAACAAGCTCTTGGTAGGAGACATGTGAGATCCTTCATGGATCAAACTTGTGACAACTGGAAAAAAAATGATGGGGCGATTTGCATTTGAATCAACCTTGTTTCAGTAAATGAATTGACGTATGCTTTTGGAAAAACCCTTCGATGTGTTCAACAATTGTTTTTGAGCACATCGACTGCGCATAAATTTTTCAAACAAAAGTATTTGTGATTGAAACTTGATGTTGCTCATAAAACCTTCTTCGCATTGCAAAAATTCTTTATCCTGCAATAGGTGACTGTTTTTCAAATTAATTTCTCATTAATTAGTGAATCCCTATTCGCTGGTTTACTCACTCTGTTTTGTATACTTTGAGATGCTCCGGTTTGAGAACAACTAGTAAAGCTGCGAAACCCTGTCAAGGAGATTCTTCGGAAGTCTACCTGATCACATGTAGTATTTATACTGATCAATGGAGAACTGTGGTTCTTGCAACCCTATTCAACGAAAGTGTACAAAGACACTTTCGTGCATTTATTTCTAACTGTTGTTTGCTGGAATCCTCAAAGGCTGCAGCTGATGGCCAATGAGATGTCAATTCATAACCACATGCTCACACTTCACACTCACAATCAAAGAAATAATGATAATTGAAAGATTTACAACACTGATTCCATAACTCTGACCCAAAATATCATGATCTAGAAAAGTGTGAGCATGTCGGTTCGAAAATCACAACATCACATGGAGGCTATACTACAAAGGATAAGTTTGAGATTTGCAGTTGTTGATGATCTCAATGAAAGCTCAAAGATCACCCAAGCCAAAGGAACATTCTTCAAAAGATCACTACTGGAAGTACAAAGATTGCGAACTTTGAAGAATCAATGACTACGAGCTCTAGCATTAGTTAGGTCGTAGTCTTGATAGTAAACATTTAGTTAAAGTATCACCATGGAGTCGGGTCGGGTCTTTACCCACTGTATGCCCATTCCATAGCCAGTAGGGGGCATTTTTGTAACCACTACATAAGCCCTTTCCCACTATGGGGAAGAGTTGGAGATTCATTTGCTTTCAAGCTAATGGACATTACTTTCTCTCTCTAAAAGTGAAGTCCCACTTCTTTCTCACTATAAATATTTGAATCAAAAGGGTTTAAGGGTGTTATGATTTACAAGATTCTACAGACGGTACTACTAAATTTAGTGGTGCCGTGGCACATTTAGTGGTGTTGTGACTGCCGGAGGCATTTTTACCATTCCTGCAGTGTTTTAGGTTGCCTAAATGGGTAATTTTAGGGTACTATTTAAGATATCATATTGCCTCAAGTCACTAAAGAATAATCACATGAATTTAAGCACTTTAGCTACATCAATTACTAAAAAAACATATGATTAGCTAAATCTTAGGCTACTATTAAGCATGCAAGTGAGCCAAGTAGCATGATTATCTAGATATAAGTATGCATGAATAAAAACCAAATAATGTAAGGAAGTTAAAGTATAATCAATAATTAAGCTTGAAAAAAATATCGTCGGGTGATAAAATTGAATGACACCCCCGAATCAACCCGTTAAAGTTAGTGCAACCAAGTTGCAATTGCCATGAGGCCATACTCAATACTTCATAATGCGTTAGATTAATAAACTAATAATCCTACTTAATAAATAGTTTAATGTTGTTCATAACCCTCGACCTCACTTGTTAAAACCCTTCTTTTTCACCTTGCCAAGCCTTTTGATAGCCTTTTTGATTGACTTGAACCCCCCGATCGCTTGCTCGTGCATTGACACATGTCGATTATACATCACCGCTTGCCTTCGCATTCTGAGAGGTTGTGGTGTGGTTGAATGGAAGGTCGGTTTTTTGGGTGAAGGATGATGTAACGAGATTACGAAGGTAAGTGTCGGGTGAGGGAGTACAAACATGATATGTTCCTTCATATTTCATTTCAACATCATCATCATCATCATCATCTACGGGTTGTGATGACGATCCATGATGGAAGGAGGATGAAGTAGCATCGGAGGTGGATATACGACCATGTTTAGACCCTTTTTCATTACGTTGCTTTGTGTAGATGTTGTGGTCCTCCAAGAGGTAAGGGTTGGTCAAGATAATAATCAACATTTTGGAGGTATGGATAATTGGCCATTACCCAATGAAAGATACGAGTAAGCAACATACCGTACAACATGAGCTTATCGGACCGACCATGAATGTTGACAATATGCTTTGCCATGTAGTACGCAAGATTGTATGGGGTCTCGGTACTAAGACAATAGAGCATGTGGGCTAGACTTTCCGGAAGATGATCCCGTTGCCCGCGAGAGACAAAAGATTCTCTCATAGAAGGATTTTCAAATTTTTGAGATTGGGAAGGATTTATTTGAGATAAATTTTGTTTAGGTCGAGTAGAAATTAAGCCATCACATTTTTGGTATGTGTAGGTGCGAGGGGTTTGAATATGTTGTTTGATGGTTTGTAGATCTGGGATTTCAGTTAGATATGGACCTTCATTTTCTAGATGATAGAAAAGAAACTCTAAAGAATGGTCTTCTGTGTAAGCATATTCACCATGAGCGGGTATGCCAAGAATGTCTCCAAACTCAGAGACGGACAAAATGATATTCTCATTTTGGATCCAGAAATCAAGATAGACATTACCTTCAAGATCATTGAAGGTACGAACATGACTATAGAATTAAAGAATGAAGCGAGGACAAATTTGATCATTTATTTTGTATAAACAATGACACATATTGGTTTTCACAAACACATAAACAAGCACATATATGGGTCGACTAAAATGAGTTTTAGAGAGAGAAAGTGGAAGAGAGTTGGGAACTTTAGTGAGACAAAAAAAATGTATTATGAAAGCTCCAACCCTTTGCCTTGCTAGGTACAGGGTATTTGATACGCATACAACGCGCGTTCGGGGTCAAAGGAACTTCCTTTTCGTCGAGCAAGTTTTTCAACACCCTAGGCAGTGAACCTAATCGTTGTAGTGTAGTATTAGGGTAAGCCTTGGGAATTGATATCGTTCTCTAGGGGAATAGGAATGCTAGTGAGAAATTACTACGCTAAGGTTGGGGTTGAGGAAGATTATTTTTTATCTTTTTTTTGTTTTTTAGAAAATTGAAAGGTACGAATCTCGGGGTTTGGATTTGGAGGTTTGGTATTTCTACCGATTACTCTACTTATCTAATTATCTAATTATCTAATTATCTAAACTAAGGTGAGTGTAGTCTATGTCTATTTTTGTGTGCTCTTATGATGATTAAAAATGTGTTTACTTAGATGTTATTACTCCCTAATCATCTCCTATTGATGGTTGAATTGTCACGTCCTTATTCTTAACGCGTTGTGTTTCTAAGGTCGTAGGGTATGCGTTTATCCCTAACTCTTTGAAGCTACCTAAGGTTAATGACTACGAAATCTCTAGGATTTATAAACTTAACACTAAGGTTATCTTTGGATATTTAGCCTACAATTCCACTAGTAACTATAAGCTAAGGTTCAACAAAGACTAATCAAGCATTAATAACACAACGAATGACCTATCGCAATACTAAGTCAATCACAATCAAGATAAGAGACAACCAATCAATATTCAATACCTAGGTTTCATATATCTAAGCAAACACACAAGTAAATTAGCCGGACATGGAGAACATGCAAGCATACTCACAAACAATTGAAGACATGATTGAATTAATGAAGTAAAACACTTATCTTGTTGTAAAATAGGGTATGCAACTCTAAGAAAATCAATTGAGATCCCAAATCTCAAAAGGTTTGAAATTTTTTATCAGGGGATAGAATGTGATTTAAATATTAAATCTGATAAAAATGTGATTGTGTAAGACTCAACCAAGCACTCCTGCCTCCATGTGCTAAACAATTTAAAATACCAATGCACATGTTGAGGGGGATCATTTCGAAGATCAAAACAATTGAGGTACAAATGCTTTGATATCAAATATCACAAGTACCTTGATTGATTTTCAATTGGTTTTAAGCGAGAGAACAATATCACATGGTGATCTTGCATTTACTTATTAGAGTTATAAGGATGGTAAGGTTAGGTATTCGTTCCCACGATCCTGCTAGTGCTGGAGGGATCTACCCAGGGACAATCCACTAGTTAGTGTAGAATTCCTTAGGTATGATTAAAAAAGGAGAAACCGGGTTTAATTAGGACATACTTTCAATATGCCGACTGAAATGGAGCTAGTACTGGAACAAACCCAACAAGGTACTAGTGATGAAGTCTCAGTAAGCGTTCAAGGGTGGAAGAATAAAAAAGAAATATAAAGATAAAGGGTGAAAAGAAATAGCCCTCCAAATATTCAACCTTAGGGCAGAAACCGGGTTCAATTCATGTGCTACTGGTTATTACCAAGATAACACCGGTATTGAAAACAAGACGTCATGGACCCAATGACGCACTGCACTAAACCTTCTAGCCACTCAATTTCTCTTAAAATGACTTGTTTTATTTTCACGGGGAACCGGTGTAATCTATCGACCTTTCTCTTAGAGATTGGTAGATATTGAAGTAGGAGACCCCTCCCTAGTCTCCGCACAGGAAAACCAAAGAGCACTCTATTGAGTATAGATCCAAGAGATCATCCATAAATCTCATTAGGACATACTTTCAATATGCTTGTTGTTTCATACACCGTGAAAAGCACCAAGTGAGACAAAAAGTATTCACAATGAAGATGGAGATCCTTCTAGAGCCAATATCAAACAAGCTCTTGGTAGGAGACATGTGAGATCCTTCATGGATCAAACTTGTGACAACTGGAAAAAAAATGATGGGGCGATTTGCATTTGAATCAACCTTGTTTCAGTAAGTGAATTGACGGATGCTTTTGGAAAAACCCTTCGATGTGTTCAACAATTGTTTTTGAGCACATCGACTGCGCATAAATTTTTCAAACAAAAGTATTTGTGATTGAAACTTGATGTTGCTCATAAAACCTTCTTCGCATTGCAAAAATTCTTTATCCTGCAATAGGTGACTGTTTTTCAAATTAATTTCTCATTAATTAGTGAATCCCTATTCGCTGGTTCACTCACTCTGTTTTGTATACTTTGAGATGCTCCGGTTTGAGAACAACAAGTAAAGCTGCGAAGCCCTGTCAAGGAGATTCTTCGGAAGTCTACCTGATCACATGTAGTATTTATAATGATCAATGGGGAACTGTGGTTCTTGCAACCCTATTCAATGAAAGTGAACAAAGACACTTTCGTGCATTTATTGCTAACTATTGTTTGCTGGAATCCTCAATGGCTGCAGCTGATGGCTAATGAGATGTCAATTCATAACCACATGCTCACACTTCACACTCACAATCAAAGAAATAATGATAGTTGAAAGATTTACAACACTGATTCCATAACTCTGACCCAAAATATCATGATCTAGAAAAGTGTGAGCATGTCGGTCCGAAAATCACAACATCAGATGGAGGCTATACTACAAAGGATGATTTTGAGATTTACAGTTGTTAATGATCTCAATGAAAGCTCAAAGATCACCCAAGCCAAAGGAACATTCATCAAACGATCATTACTGGAAGTACAAAGATTACGGACTTTGAAGAATCAATGACTACGAGCTCTAGCATTAGTTAGGTCGTAGTCTAAATAGTAAACATTTAGTTAAAGTATCACCATGGAGTCGGGTCGGGTCTTTACCCACTGTATGCCCATTCCATAGCCCGTAGGGGGCATTTTTGTAACCACTACATAAGACCTTTCCCACTATGGGGAAGAGTTGGAGATTCATTTGCTTTCAAGCTAATGGACATTACTTTCTCTCTCTAAAAGTGAAGTCCCACTTCTTTCTCTCTCTAAATATTCGGCTGAATCAAAAGGGTTTAAGGGTGTTATGATTTACAGTATTCTACAGGACGGTACCACTAAATTTAGTGGTGCCGTGGCACATTTAGTGGTGTTGTGACCTGCTGGAGGCATTTTTACCATACCTGCAGGTTTTAGGTTGCCTAAATGGGTAATTCTAGGGGTACTATTTGCAGCATATCATATTGCCTCAAGTCACTATCGAATAATCACATGAATTTTAGCACTTTAGCTACATCAATTACTAAAAATAAAACATATGATTAGCTAAATCTTAGGCTATTATTAAGCATGCAAGTGAGACAAGTAGCATGATTATCTAGATATAAGTATGCATGAATAAAAACCAAATAATGTAAGGAAGTTAAAGTATAATCAAGAATTAAGCTTGAAAAAAATATCGTCGGGTGGTAAAATTGAATGACACACCCGAATCAACCCGTACTAAAGTTAGTGCAACCAAGTTGCAATTGCCATGAGGCCATACCCAATACTTCATAATGCATTAGATTAATAAACTAATAATACTACTTAATAAATAGTTTAATGTTGTTCATAACCCTCGACCTCACTTGTTAAAACCCTTCTTTATCACCTTGCCAAGCCTTTTGATAGCCTTTTTGATTGACTTGAACCCCCCGATCGTTTGCTCGTGCATTGACACTTGTCGATTGTACATCACCGTTTGCCTTCGCATTACAGAGGTTAAGCTGGTGTGGTTGAATGGAAGGTCGGTTTTTTGGGTGAAGGATGATGTAACAAGATTACGAAGGTAAGTGTCGGGTGAGGGAGTACGAGCATGATATGTTCCTTCATATTTCATTTCAACATCATCATCATCATCATCTACGGGTTGTGATGACGATCCATGATGGAAGGAGGATGAAGTAGCATCGGAGGTGGATATACGACCATGTTTAGACCCTTTGTCATTACGTTGCTTTGTGTAGATGTTGTGGTCCACCAAGAGGTAAGGGTTGGTCAAGATAATAATCAACATTTTGAGGTATGGATATATGGCCATTACCCAATGAAAGAGACGAGTAAGCAACATACCGTACGGCATGAGCTTATCGGACCGACCGTGAATGTTGACAATATGCTTTGCCATGTAGTACGCAAGATTGTATGGGGTCTCGGTACTAAGACAATAGAGCATGTGGGCTATACTTGCCGGAAGATGATCCCGTTGCCCGCGAGAGACAAAACATTCTCTCATAGAAGGATTTTCTAATTTTTGAGATTGGGAAGGATTTATTTGAGATAAATTTTGTTTGGGTCGAGTAGAAATTGAGCCATCACGTTTTTGGTACGTGTAGGTGCGAGGGGTTTGAATAAGTTGTTTGATGGTTTGTGGATCTGGGATTTCAGTTAGATATGGACCTTCGTTTTCTAGATGATAGAAAAGAGACTCTAAAGAATGGTCTTCTGTGTAAGCATATTGACCATGAGCGGGTATGCCAAGAATGTCTCCAAACTTAGAGACGGACAAAATGATATTCTCATTTTGGATCCAGAAATCAAGATAGACATTACCTTCAAGATCATTGAAGGTACGAACACGACTATAGAATTCAAAAATGAAGCGAGGACAAATTTGATCATTTATTTTGTATAAACAATGACACATATTGGTTTTCACAAACACATAAACAAGCACATATATGGGTCGACAAAAATGAGTTTTAGAGAGAGAAAGTAGAAGAGAGTTGGGAACTTTAGTGAGACAAAGAAAAATGTATTATGACAGCTCCAACCCTTTGCTTTTTTTTTCTTTTTTTTTCTTAAAGGTAAATTATTATTAAGAAAAGGAACTCCAAAGGAGAAAGAGTACAAAACAAGCACAAAACATATACCACTGTTAGGACACATCCCTAACTAGCATGTTTTGGCTAAATGCTCATGGCCATAACTAATAACAAAACCACCATACAAATAAAACAAACAAAGAAAACAAAATACAAATAAGATATGATAGAGTGAAACCCCATGAGAAAAACAGTACACTTCTGAATCCATAAGACAGAAAGGTGCCAGCCTAACTGTCTTAATCCATCACAATATACTGCCCTCCCACATAGGATTGAAACTCTAAATAACAAAGCCAAAAGCGGAACAATACATCAAGACCATAAGCAAGACACAATAACATCCATCCTTTGGGAGCATACAGCATACTTGTCAACACAAAAGCATCCCACACCATAAACATAGAGGAGTGCCAGTGTAGCAGTCTAGTGAATGTCTCCTCCTTAAAAAACCTACTCCAAGTAAAACCACTAGGGAAAAACCTAAGAGTAGGAAAAAGAGTGTGACCATCCCCTAGACCTCCCCAATCAGCAAACCCAAAGATAGCAAACAGCTTGAACACACAATCCACAACCAAGCAGCTACCACTTGAGCTTGACAACTGGAAAAAGCCCCACCAAACCTGCATAATAATAACCCTGCACCAATACCCACTGAACCAGATAATAATAACACCATTAGTACCACCCATAATCATAATCAAAGGATTCCAGATTCTATTACAAGCCCAGAAACCATTACCCATAGACCACCACCCAAACCAACTAACAAACTTAATACTACCCATCATCAGTACTTTCTTTAAGCAGTTCTTCCACCATTCTACTATAATACACATTCTTATCAATCTTCAGGTCCCAAATTCTAGCAGCATCAACAATGTTGGAGTTAATCATAAGCTCCAACCCTTTGCCTTGCTAGGCAAATGGTATTTGATACGCATACAACGCGCGTTCGGGGTCAAAGGAACTTCCTTTTCATCGAGCAGGTTTTTCAACACCCTAGGCAGTGAACCTAATCGTTGTAGTGTAGTATTAGGGTAAGCCTCGGGAATTGATATCGTTCTCTAGGGGAATAGGAATGCTAGTGAGAAATTACTACGCTAAGGTTGGGGTTGAGGAAGATTATTTTTTATCTATTTTGTGTTTTTTAGAAAATTGAAAGCTACGAATCTCGGGATTTGGATTTGGGGGTTTGGTATTTCTACCGATTACTCTACTTATCTAGTTATCTAATTATCTAAACTAAGGTGAGTGTAGTCTATGTCTATTTTTGTGTGCTCTTATGATGATTAAAAATGTGTTTACTTAGATGTTATTACTCCCTAGTCATCTCCTTTTGATGGTTGAATTGTCACGTCCTTATTCTTAACGCGTTGTGTTTCTAAGGTCGTAGGGTATGCGTTTATTCCTAACTCTTTGAAGCTACCTAAGGTTAATGACTACGAAATCTCTAGGATTCATAAACTTAACACTAAGGTTATCTTTGGATATTTAGCCTACAATTCCACTAGTAACTATAAGCTAAGGTTCAACAAAGACTAATCAAGCATTAATAACACAACGAATGACCTATCGCAATACTAAGTCAATCACAATCAAGATAAGAGACAACCAATCAATATTCAATACCTAGGTTTCATATATCTAAGCAAACACACAAGTAAATTAGTCAGACATAGAGAACATGCAAGCATACACACAAACAATTGAAGACATGATTGAATTAATGAACTAAAACACTTATCTTGTTGTAAAATAGGGTATACAACCCTAAGATACTGCACAAGACAGCCTTGGTTCGGTTTAGGTTTTACTCCACAAAACTACCTCTCTAAAAACTAAAAAATTCAGATTCTATATATAGTGTTACAATGTGCGACGACATCACTCTTTAATTGTGACTCCGTCGGGTCGCCGCCATTAGGGTTTCGTCTTGGCCACGTCAAATCTTTGACGGCGTCACCTTATGCTTGTGACGCCCGACTTCAACTCTCGACGCCGCCTAGATCCAAATCTAGGCCGTCTCGAGTTGCGACGCCTACTCTTTTAAACCCGATGCCGTCACTTGTAAAATAGCAATTTTCACTCGAGTCGCCTCAAGATGTGTCGAGACGGCGCCGCATTAGCAGATGACGCCACCCCTTCAATTCCAAATGACTGAGTGTCTCGATTCTTGACTTTGGCCATTTTATTCAGATATTCGCCTTTTGTCCGAATAAGTGTCATTCCGACAATTTGCCTTCAAGAGACCTAAAAGTGAAAAGGAACGAAATTAAATAGTAACGGATACAAAAGTGATCAATTAAGGGCTTAAATGACCCTTCAAAGTGTACCTTTAAATCCTTATCAAGATTTATAGTTAGTTACATGAGACGCCTCCTAAGGGTTGTGGATCGTGCATACAGCTGGTAAAGACCCGTCCGTCCTCCACGGTGTTACATAACAAACTACTAACTATCACTAAATGACTACGACTACGAAATTTCTAACAAATACATATTGTTGGAATCACTCCTAAACTAGAATTCAAGTGTTAGTAATTAATATGTAATAGTTAGCTTAATTAAGGCTTTTATGTTAGTAATCTAGGCTAGGCTCATGTAGAAAGCCCATGAGCCTATGCATAGCCCAATAAGGAAAGGATGGGAACTTGGTGTGTTGCCCTAGTTCCCTCCTATAAATAACTCTTGTAAACCTTCACTTGAAGGTTGGTTGTTCACTTTCACATTTATCCTAAGCTTAAACATTCTCTCATTCTTACGCATAAGTGTGCTCGTGTTTCATCCGATCCATTCTTCTTCTTTACTTCTTATATTGATGCTTGTGTTACATAAATGGGAACCTAACAGTGGTATCATTCGCCAAATAGTTGGGTGAAACCGTTTTTTGTTTTTGAAGTTTTAAGTTTATACGCATAAGGCTCGGTCTCAAAACTTTCATACGCAAAAAGCTTTGATTTTTTTAACTTTAAAATTCAAGATTCTTGTACTTTAAAGGTTATTTGGTGATAAAGTTTAAGTTTGTGGCTTTAAGTGTATTTCATTGGTTTCAAACTTTACGTGTATTTCATTGGTTTTAAGCTTGATTTCATTCGTTTACTTCTTTCTATGCGTAAGGTGAAAAAGAGTTTTGGATCATCACGTTTTAAACTTTCTTGTTATTTTGGTGATATTGAAGCTATTTCATCATAAAAATCAAGTTTCTAAACACTTTTGGGCATAAAATCATTTTTGGTGATTTTGGTACTTTCTACTGTAGCAAAACCCTAAACTTACGCATAAGCTTCTCAAGGTTTGATCTTCAATGTTATTATTTACTCGGTGTTTTCTTGCTTGATAAGCCTAAAACACTTCGACTTTGGATATCTTTTACACCGGTATAAGTGTAAAGGATTTTGGGTAAACCTTAGTTTTACGCCTAAGCATAAAAGCTACGAGTAAACATCTTACGATAAGCATTTTCACGCATAAGCTTGTCTTACGCCTAAGGAAATCTTACGATAAGGTTCTTACTATTAAGCCTTTGGTTTATGCCTGTCGGTTTCTACACGTAAGTCGGTTTCTACGCCGAAGCTTCTTTCACGCCAGAAGCTTCTCTCACGCATAAGTCGGTTTTCACGCCTAAGCACTTCTTCAACAAACAACAAGTTTCATTCGACTACAAAGATCCATCAACAACACAAGTTTTTGGCGGGAAAAATTGAGTAAAATTTAATTTCTAGGCGGACTAAACGCTCAATTTTTACGAGATTCAAATTTTGGTTTAACTGTGAAAATTTTGTTCAAAATTTCAAATTTTGGGCCCAAATTTAATTTTTTTCGGTCAAATTTTGCGTCAAAATTGTCAAAACTCAAATTTTTCCTTCAACCTTAGAATTGATTTTTATAGTGAATTTCAAATATTGGGAGCGAAAATTTTCAAAATTATTTTGAGGAAAATAGAAATTCACTATATCGGCCTTCTGTGCTATATCGACTTCAAGACCTTTCTCTTTGATTCTTCCGACTTCATCACAACAATCAAGGGGAGAGAGAATGTATCAATCAAGGTCGCAGATGAATGAGATAGAGACACATTTGATGAATCGATGCATGGAACAATTTAGATCTCTTCATTCACACCTTAAGGTCCTCTCAAACAAAGAATTAGCAGGAACTCGCTCTGAGTATGGATTCAAACGAGCCTTTCCATCCCTCCTTGGAATAAATGTGGATATGTTCACTGATACAATGTTTCACAATGTTAATCAACTTGAATTCCAACTCAACAAAGAAGAAATCAACGAAACCGAATCCACAACCGCTTTGAGAGTCCTCAAGGAACAGTTTCAGCAATACATCGATTCGCGATTCTATGAAACTGAAATGACAGATAAGTATTTCTTAGAGTTCACTCAAATGCAGACACAAAATTTCAAAGATATATTGCACCAACATATGGAAGCTATTGAGAAAACAATCGCTGAAAGAGTACTTCACAGAAAAGTGCATGCCAATAAAGTTAATATGGCTAAAGTATTGGATGCTAATTTGGTTGTCATGATAAGCAATGGGACGTAATCGTAAAAGGTGATGACAACAAAGCAGATCGGGGACAAAATTGATGATGACCGTGCGGATATCATACCCAACTATGACACGTAGTCCAACTCGACAATGAACAAATGGTTGAGGAAGATATCGCTCCCACCTATGACATGAGCCCAACTTTGCAAAGAAAGATGGTTGAGGTACTATCTATCGTTGATCATATTCTACCTACAAATGTGATACAACAAACCGAGCAACTCGAATTCAAGAATGAAGGAGAGGTTAACCAAATGTGTTGTACGATGTCCTAAAATTGTCTTATGTCCGAGCCCTTACTTGTAAACATTACAACCGAAACATCAAACCAAACTCTTGAATCTGAAAACATTCTTCTCAAAAAGACCATTGCTCTGTTTCAAAAAGATCTTTCAAAACTAGAGGCTCATTGCATCTCTCTTGAACTCAAAATGCAAAACAATTTCTTAAACTCTCAGCCAAATAGTAAATCTTTAAATGAACAAAGTAATCGTGTGGATACTTTAGTAAAAGAAAATGAGCATTTAAAGGCTCAAATTCAAGTTAAGGGGCTTGCACATGTTGCTCTACAAAACAAATTGAGAAGATTAACTGACAAGAGTGTGGATACTAATTTTGCAAAACCAAAAATCTTGGGGAAATCGTCTCTACAACCTTTCGGAAAACAATCAGTAGTTAGACAAGCAACTGCATTTAAATCTGAACGTTCTAAATCTTCAAAACCACGGTCTGCCTCCCAAGTTGTTGAGAATAATCATTCATCAAACCAGTCACCCACCTTCCCGCCTAAGAAAATGCTTTTGTTTCTATTAAACATGTTTCTATTAAATATGTTTATGTTGCTCCTGGCCCGTCTAGGATTAGTTCGAACACTGTGTCTAAACAAAGCATTCAAATTAAAAATTCGTATGATTCACATGAAGCATACAAGAACTATGATCTAGAAAAGGCTAGGAAGAGGGCACTACTCCAAAAGGATGGAATCTTAGGTTCACGACCTAACGTATCACCTTCTAGTGTACTACTGAACACTGCTTGTAGTAGCAAACCAAAACCTAAGTTAATTCAACAAACAGTTAGAAATAAACCCGTTGATCTAAAAGTAAAATTTAGAAACCTAATAAGTGGATCAATATAGGACGCAGACTTTTCCCAAAAGAAGTTTCAACATCCCCTAGATCTAACCTTAGATGGATACCAACGGGTAGAGTTTTCAAAACTGTTGGTCTTAGGTGGGTTCCTACAGGAAAGATACTAAGTAGTTGCACCATAACAAGTGTGAAACCCTCTACATTCATCCCTGAGGTAGGAAAGGAAATCATCAAAATTGCATGTTCAGGTGTCAAGAAGATAATTGACACTACATCTTTATGCTTCTAACATCTGGAACCCAGTTACACTTGGGGATCCATGTTTTTTTTCTTGCCCCTTCTATTTTCTATATGTGTACAACAATGATGGCTTCTAAGTAACATGACTTAGGACCCGCTTATCACCGCTCTAAAATATAATGATCCATCACCGCACCATCATTGTACTTAATCGTCAAGAATTGGAAAGTTTGCTAGCTCCAATGTTCAAGATTCTTTAGAAAGTTGTGGCTCGATGTATCAAATGTTTCATTGCACAACCCGATCATATTCTAATTCTTGATACATCCCGAATCTACAACAACAACCGCAATTGCACCTCCAATCGAATCTCCTATAACAAAAGATCAAACTGCTTCCAACAACAATGTCACGATGATGATCATGACTATGGCTTCGAGCATAACAACTTGGAATCCGGTCATAACCATTTAAACTTCCTCAAACCCCATCATCACCGAACCTAGTCTACAACTAACTCGACGTCAAATGGAACAAATTTATTTGCTCCTCTGCTCGGTGATGATATTGATGAACGTGCACCGTGTGTATCCAATGTTTCACGCTCAACCCGATCAAAACCCAATACCGATACACTGCTACAACAACTATCGTTGAGGAAGCACCACTAGTTGATTCTACAACAACAGTTGAACAAACCGCATCCAACGATGTCGAACCGGTGATGATCTTTCGAACAATGAAGTACCCCACTGCAGATTATGATCCAAATGCGTTCTTTAAGCCATTTGAATCATCCCAATCTGCATAATGTATATCAACATCAACCTTCCACACATCGTTGGACGAAAGACCATCCTTTGAGAACATTATTGGATTATTGGTAACCCGAATCAACCAACAGAACGAGACAACGTCTTCACACGAGACGGTGAACATTGCATCTATGCACTCAATGTCCGCCAATCAACCTAAAAACATTAAAGACGAATGACCAAAGATAATCGGATTGAATCCATGCAAGAAGAACTCAATCGGTTTAAATGTCTTGAAGTATGGAATTGGTTGAAAGACCAACAGGGTCTTTGTCATTGGTCTAAAATGGATTTGGAAAACAAATTGATGTCAAGGAACTGTAATCGTAAATAAGCCACGTCCCGTGGCTAAGGGTTATAGACAGGGAAAAAGGTATTGACTTTGAAGAATCATTCGCCCGGTTGCTCGCCTTGAGGTCGTTCGGATATTTCGGCGCTCGCGGCTCACATGAACATCACGGTCTTTCGATGGACGCCAAACCGCTCGAATGGTGAACTGAAAGAAACGGTCTATGTCAGCCAACCAGAAGGATTCATTGATCCAGAGTTTCTGAACCACGTTTACAAACTGAACAAGGCTCTCTACGGACTCAAACAAGCTCCTCGGGCGTGGTACGGTAAGTTATCATCCTTTCTTCTAGACAATAAGTTCGTCAAAGGTTCGGTCGACCCTACACTTTTTATACAATATCACGGGGCACACATTTTAATCGTTCAAATTTATGTGGATGACATCATTTTTGGGTCAACACATCTAAAATACTCAAACGCTTTTTCAAAACTTAAGAAAAACATTTTGAAAAGTCAATGATGGGTGAACTTATGTTCTTTCTAGGATTTCAAGTTCATCAATCACCCGTGGTATTTTCTTGAGTCACCCAAATATGCCCTTGAAATTTTGAACAAAATGGAATGCAAATCGTGACACCTATGCCACCCAATGGCACATACCAAGAAGTCGGACGACGATTTGCATGGGAAATTGGTTGAACCTACCAAATAATCAGTATTATCATGGGGTCTCTCATGTATCTAACACCAATGGGCTCGATATTGTCTTTCTTGTATATATTTGCTCCGCTATCATCGAGACCAACTTAAACTCACCTCTCGAGGCTAAAAGAATCCTCCGATAAGTCAAGGGAACCATTAACTTGGGATCCGTATCCAAGGATTTTGGTTTTGAACTAATAGCTTTTTCGACACCGATCACGCAGGATGCTTAGATTCACGAAAAAGTACCTCAAGAGCATTACAATTTCTTGGTGATAAACCGTGTCATGGCAATCGAAGAAGCAGGATTGTACGTCACAGTCCTCAATCAAGGTAATATGTAGCCATGTCGGCGTGTTGTGCTCAAGTCATTTGGATGAGAACACAACTCAAAGACTATGGTTACATATTTGACGGAATCTCGATGTATCGCGACAATAGAAGTGCCATTGCGATCTCATGCAACTCGTTCAACATTCAAAATCAAAGCACATCGATCTTCGATATCATTTCATCAAGGAGCACGTGGAAAAGGGTACCGTTGAATTATACTTTGTGGGTACCGAATACCAATTGGCGCGATCTTCTCACCAAAGCATTAGCTCCTCGCTAGGTTTAATGAGTTGGTCCACCGGATTGGTATGCGGTGTTTGACTCGGAAGAACAGGATGAACTTTAAAACATTCTTAAAACCACCAAACACCAAAACCTCTTTTGTAAATATTTTCAAAACAAAATACAAAAATATAAAATCGATAAAATTCCAAAATATTCTTCTATGCAAAATTCTTTCAACATGGCAAGTACAAATCTTCGTCAACACTTTACTCTTTCAAAATTCATTATTTTTCATCGTCAAGTGTTGAGGGGAGAACGAATATTTTTTCGGTTTCATAAAACCTTGTACTAGCATGTTACCTCATCCCTGTTGTTTCTTTGATAATGGTGGTCACATTTCGGTTCACCGACACCCCGGCTCATATTTATAAAATTTCGTTATTTCTTAAGTCGAGGGGGAGTGCCTTCAAGTTTCTTTCCAAATATCATTCATTACATAACCAAAATGGAAGTTATGGGCGTTGAATGAAAATGGTTAAGGTGGAGGGACTGAAGTTGTCAAAAGTCTAAACTAATTTTTATCAAAACTCTTCCACCAACCTTTTTATCACATTAAACTCAAACATTTATTTCTCAACAACCAAATCCTACGCCTACCATTGCATCTTCAAATCCGTGCCGTAAATTCCTGATTTGATTATTACGCGTGAAAATTCAGAATCAAGGTTAATTGAGCTTCTACGCATAAGGATCACCTTACGCGTAGAATGTTACGCGAAGAGAAATCTTACGCGAACCTTTATGTAAGGTTCAACAAAGAGGACTACGCATATCCCGTGAAGGATATGCGTAAAAGAAACTTTACGCATAAGGTTCACTCTTACGAGTAAGCCTTACGTGTAAGGTTCCACATATGCTTACGCGTAAGCTCTATGCCTAAGGCTCTCTTTTCCTACGCGTAACATTTCTTACGCGTAAGTCAAGATCCTACGCATAAGCTTATGCTTACGCGTATAACCACTCCTGTTTACGCATAAGCTTGGTATTTTAAGCCTAAGCCTTAGATCAACAAAAATTATGACTTGTTACGCGTACAAACTTGTAAATAAATAAATCATAACGTCACAAAACCAAAATGTTACTAATAAGCTTAAATGTTATATAAGTTGTGAAAATAAGTGAAGACTTGGACTTTAAAACTCAAAGTTAATCTACTCACGAAACTTATCACGACGTCTTTGGATTATTGGACTAACAAGTGACATTGGACTCGTAACAATCATTAACATATCATATTCAATAAGTAGACAATAAAATCAACTTTTGACTAACGTAATGTCTTTCGATATGTTGGTTCTTTTGGCTAAATATCTTTCAGATCACGATATGGACGCTCAAATGGAAAATGTTAATGCACCAAATGTTCTCTCAATTGAAGACATCTTCCCCGACGGTTACACAATGAAGATTGGAAAGAATAACCTCAGAGTTGATTTTGATAACTTCACTTGTTCTGAGTCTTCGTGTCAGATTGCTGTGGATATTCTGAAGACTCACCCTTACCAGAACATGCTCACAAATTCTGCTACTGTGCCGGAGATCTACATTTACCAATTCTAGCATACAATACAAAAGGTTAAAGGTCAAAGTGTTGTGACGGTGACGCTTAACAACAAAAAAGTCACCATCACGCCAGCATATTTGAGGGCTATTATTCTTATTCCCGCCATTGAGCCCATCAATACAATGCTACTCCAACGGAAGAGGTCGCCTCCAGCTCATGGTTGACATCGACTATGATGAAGTCGCCGGTAATCACAAAGCACTCATCTGTGGATCTTAAGAACATTCCCCACCATGGAGAACCTCTACATAATGATTGCCAAACCGCTTCCGGACGTGATAGTGGTCATGAGCATCCCAAGCTCATGGAACTACAAATATTTTGGGCTATGGTCAACATGAAACACATAGAAGTTGAAGCTCTGATATGGGACGACATGATGTCTTACCTTAAAAGGCCTGGCACCAAGATCCCGTATATCAGATACACCAAATTGTTGATCCAAAGAGCTCTAGGGTATAATCCTGATATTCCCTTGAGACTTGATGACCCCAACCAATACTCCATGTTGTATGAGCCCACACTCAATGCTGTCATATTTAAGGACTCAACAACGAAGAAACAAGGTGCAGTGTTGCCAGATCATCTTTTTAATGATGTTATCAAAGGACTTTATTCGTTTAAACAATATCTCGTAGCAGTTGAAGCAGGAAAAGTAGGTTTCCTTGATGTAAAGTCCTCCGTACACCTACTAGGAAAACTGTGAGAGGCAAGCAGGGAAGTATCATGAGCATCGAGAGTACGAGAAAGTATCCTAAGAGGACTCATGTTCTCAAAAGGAAAATTCCATCAAAAGATGATATCCCTATTCCCAAACCCGAAGCGCAACAAAAGCTAATGGACTAAGACTCGTGAGGATATCAAACGGACGAATAGGTCATCTACTCTAAAACTCCAATCATTGATACTTTGACAAGAGTAAAATCTCCCGGTCAAAAGTCGATAAAGGTAAAGGTAAAACCCCGCTTGTCGAGCCGTAAGAAGAGAAGAGCTCGGATGAAGAACAACTGGACAGAGACTACAGGAAAAAGGTGAAGAATCTAAGACTCCAACGCGTTGCTAAAGAGTTCGTACAGCAACAAATTCGTGGCCTCGGAGGGTCAAGTGGTGGTGCACTATCTACACCAGTTTCCGATGCGGTTAATCAACCCGATAAGGAACCGTACCACCACCCACGAACAACAACAAAGGAAACTTGAGGATTCTATAAACTATGACTTTGAGGAACCAAAATGGAGAACTCTAAGAAAATTTCGATGAAGATGTTGAGGTTGCAACTAAAGAAAAGCGTAAAAAGAAGCACAAGCTCAAGCGTATGAAGAAGCCGTGATTAAGGTCAAGAAATGGCTAAACTGAAAACATGACGAAGTTGATTATGATGATTTTCTTCTAGATAGTCAAGTACGTTCCAAGGAACTAACTTCTGAGCCACCAAAGGACCCTGAGCCTCCTCATGTCTCCTCATCATCAGACTCGTCTTCTCACTCCTCACCTCCATCATCCAAAGGCACAACCAGATCCACATCCAAGTCAGTAAAGAAACCAACCGACTATTGGATATCCTGGGCTAAGACAAAGATTGTCAAAGCTGTCAAGGAAGTCAGGAAGAAAGACGTGACCAACAAAAAGCTGAATCAACTCACTGACAAGATCAATCTTCTACAAGACGGGATATACGAGATGTTGAGTGAAAGGGAGCATATCCAGAAGTTTCTCAAACGTGATGTCCAAGGGGAAATGAACATGATGATTAGGGAATATACTCATAAGTTCCTTCTCGACATTGTTCCTGGAGTGACAAAAGAGATGTTCACCAGACAACTCTATCCGAATCTCATGCAGTTGGCCAAACAAACATTAAGATCAACACCCTTAACTGTTACAATCAACCCAACTGAGCCTACAACGTTCTCTAATGCAGAATTGGTGTCCAATATTATACTTCAAATGTCAAAACGTTCTGGAACGTTTACCTCTGACGAATGTAAATTGTTTGACGCATTGTTGGATTACCAACTTAAAACAGGATGCAGAGCGGCAGCTGAAACGACTAGGTGTCCTAGAGACGATGATGATGCGGATAAAGATAAAGAATCGAAACGCAAGAAGAAGTCTGGTGAACCCTCTATGCTACCACCACTCCAAAGGACTCCAACCGAAACAAGATCTCCTCCACGTTCGACTGTAACAGATAAACCTCAGGACTCTGAGTTACCACCTCACACAGAGAAAATCAGTGATCATTTTGAGTACACTGGTGGTGACGATGAAGAGATCCCAGAGCCCCAACAACAACCCACCTCTCCCGCCTCAACAAAGAAACCAAAGTCCTCCTCAAGTCCAAAGAAGAAGAAAACAAAGACCAATGTTGTCTCATAGCTAGACGAAGATGACACCGCAGAATATGACTGGTTTTCTACACTTGTTGATGCTACTCTCTCACTACCAGAAGGTCAAGAAATGGTAGATGGCCATACTATGCAGCATGTGAAGCTGATTCAAGAACAGTTTAGAGTGAAGAAGATGACTAAGGCTGAGCTAAGGCGAATTAAGAATGAAGCCTTCCAACCGCTTAAAAGACATTTCGTAAAGTGCAATTGAAGTTGAATACCATCTCGAAAACATTGCACGAGCCATGTCGAACAATATCGATTGGCTCAACTCAAGCTAACATTGACTTCACAAGACAAGACAAAGCTCCATACTACATGATCGAGCGCACCGCTAACAACAATTGGCCGACCGGATCAACCTCAAATTCCATACCATTACTTCTTCAACAATGACCTCGAGTTTCTTCTACATGGTAGCGATGTTACAAGGAAGTATGCTACGTCACTCATATTTCCTTTCCCAAAGAGCAATGTATGCAAACAATCCAACCATCGAGGAAGAAGCCACACACATGTTTGCTAACCAAGTGGAAAAGTATGATCTTGATGTGATGTATGGATTCAACATTGGCCCGAACGCCAAAGAATCTTCTACAAAAGTCGCCGTGTTCAAAAATCAAGAAGGAAGTGTTTAGTGATAAACGGATCATTGCTATTAAGCATGTTACTCTTTTGTCAAAGTGGGACTACACATTCCTCAAGAACATTGTGGTCAAACGACAAGACAAAGAGGACTATGACTTCGTGAAGCGGATTTTCCAAGACCGTCGCTAAATGACATTGAAGATATATATCTCGCTAAGGTGCAAGGACGAATGCGACATTTCTACAACTATCCAACGCGAATACATCAAGTGATTACTCATCTACATCAAGCATAGTGATCCAAGAACGTGTAGAAGACATACAACTTGCCGTGGAATAGTATCGACGCGTGTTAACCTTACTAAACCACGCCTAGACCTTCCCGACATAAACCAACTTCCTCAAGACACCTCATCAAGAAACCATTTGGAGTAGTCTCACCGTAGTGAACTACACCGAAATTGCTTAATGGCGTGCAAAGAGCTTTATAAGTTTGGGGATCATACACTGAAGAAAGTCAGGGATGGTTTAGCTTATCGGTTAAAGGCGATACAAGAAGGCATTGGGTCATCTAAGAGATGGAATTCGAGGGAAAGAAGGGATGTGAAGAAGATCATCATGCGGATTAATGAAAGGTTGTTCAGAAGGGATCGGTTCAGAACCTTGGAGAGTTCCGTAGGTGGTCGTCCCAGCATATCTCTCACAGGTTATCAACGTCCAGAACGCATTCCCGGAATTATTGTTGGACTACCTGATTCTCCTGGTAACCCTTGATTTGTTTCCTTCAATACTTATTTGGATGTGTGATTTTAATCTTACAATGGCTTGTGCACACATAACAGTGTACAACCCGTACTTGTATTGAAAGGACCCTGTGGTACGCTTCAGTGCCACAATCCTTATAAAAGGAGCGAAAGCTTCTCATTTTTGAGTAAAACTAATCAAAACTTGCATTTTCAAAGTTTTTCTCAAAAGAACAAGTACTTCCCCTTATGATTTCCAAAACCTCAAAAGTTAATATCACTTGTTGAGGGGGAGTATTTGATTAAAAACCGTGTTCACAAAATTGTTCTTCGTGGTAATCTTCCCACAAAACTCGAAATGGACCTATTCGATATCAAATTTCGCCAAAATAACATTTATATGCCATTTTGAGGGGAGAAAATTATGTGATAAGAAATATGTTGTGAATTGCTAATGAATCATTGTGCTACAGACTTAACCAATGAATTGACAATATCTTAAATGTTAGTAACTCGAAAATACTTGTCCGGGACGGGTAATAATTTCAAGCTAGCTCGCTAGTGATGTAAACGTGTCTCGCAAAGGACTTGTCCGAGCAGAATGTACCATTCAAGAAACTCTTGGTAGACATGAACTTAGACGCTTTTGACAACCTTTCGAGGATTGTCCACACCTTCAAGGTAGTTATTAGAGCTAGTTGTCACCTAAAAGCTGACAATGGAACTCTTTAACTATGCAACGTAACCGTGTCTCGCGGGGAATTGTCTATCTTGAGTTGATCAATTAAAAGTGCTTTATCACCGTGCGCATTTCACAAAATACTTAAGCACGTGTGGAGGGGAGTATCAAGCAAAATCTTAAACTCTCAACAAGTGGTATTAAATGCTTTACTCATAACCACTTTGAGAGATTGTCATGAAAAATGGTTTTATGGCAACATAGGTAAGTCATGGAGTTATAAGGTGACTGAGGTTAGGGATAACTGTCCTATGATCCGCCAGAACTGGAGGGATCTACCCAAGGACACCACCAATAGTTAAAATTAGAAGTCCTTAGGTATGATTATAAAAGGGAGAAAATGAGAATCAGAGAAAGGAGTTGAAGAATTAAAAAGTAAAGTAGGTGAAAAGAATAGCCCTCCAGATTATTCAATTTAGGGCAGACACCGAGTTCAATTCATATGCTACTGGTTATCACTTGATGACACCGGTATTGAAGATCAAATTCGTCATGGACCCAGTGACGAATGCACTAAACCTTCTTAGCCACTCAAGTTTCTCTCAATGTAAGCTTGTTTCATTCTCATAGGGAACCCTATGTAAACTATCGGCTTTCTTAGAGATTGTCGATATTGAAGAAGGAGACCTCTACCTAGTCTCCACTCAGAAAACCAAAGCGCACTATTGAGTCTAGAGCCACGAGATTCATCAAAAGATCTCTTAGGTACACTTGACATTTCATCACTTTTCGTTCAACAATAAGGACGCAAGTGATACATTATCGAGTCCTTCACAGATATTAGCAACTGTCGAGAACATTTATGAGCGGTTCACATGTGATCCTCGTGATTGAATGGAAACTCGCCGTGGCCAACATCAAAATGTATTTCGACAAAGCAGTCACTTTGGTAACTCCCGTGGATTACGCTTAGTGTGTCTCAAACGGTCTACATTCATGAGGTGATGCTTGGTGTACCTCAATGACTCATCCGAATCAGAGGTGTAGTTCGAGACATCGCGTTATCTCACTTGTGGGACTCCAGCCTCAGAATGACCTTTGTGAGAATTAAAGTTGTGTTTTCACACTATGTTGTTAACACTCTCAAGTTCAAACTTGTAAGCGTTGGATTATTTCTAACCCATGTTTTATGTTTTCTTCTTATGGATGCTCATGGTGGAAAAGATCGCGCATTCTCCACGTGCTCATACCCACAACATCATTAATTGAAGTTCTCTCAAAAGGCAACACAAAGTCGAATGATTCTACGCCAAAGTCAAAGAATCTACAAAGTTTAAAGACTAAGAGAACTACATAAGTAATCGAAATCCAACGTTAAAGAGCGTGTGACCATGTTGGAGAAAGACGGAGACACTCGAGCAACGGCGGACCCGATGCGATTAACACAACATACTATCACCACCATCACAAAGAACAAAGATCAAAGAACAAAGATAATGAAGACGCCAAAGTCGAAATACTTCAAAGTAAACAAGATCCCTACACCGGGAGATTGTTCGAATCAAGGCACTTCTTCTCACAAGAAAGAAGAATGTCAAGACGCCAAAGCTACTATTACATCAACACCTACAACGCTTAAATATCAAATCATCAATCACTAACACTTAGGGGAAGATTTTTGGAATCACTCCTAAACTAGAATTCAAGTGTTAGTAATTAATATATAATAGTTAGCTTAATTAAGGCTTTTATGTTAGTAATCTACGCTAGGCTCATGTAGAAAGCCCATGAGCCTATGCAAATCGCAATACGGAAAGGATGGGAACTTGGTATGTTGCCCTAGTTCCTCCTATAAATAACTCTTGTAAACCTTCACTGAAGGTTGGTTGTTCACTTTCACATTTATCCTAAGCTTAAACATTCTCTCATTCTTACGCATAAGTGTGCTCGTGTTTCATCCGATCCATTCTTCTTATTTACTACTTATATTGATGCTTGTGTTACATAAATGAGAACCTAACACATATACTTGAGGTGACCGACTCTTTAACTACCGGATTTTCTAAATCTTAACAATCTCCCGCTAAGGGAGGTCACCTCAATTACAAACTAATATTACAATTTGGTATTCTTGGATTCTTTGACAAGTTCTTTTCTCTGTAGCTCGTAATCTTTGATTCTTCATGTTATGCATGTTGTGTTCATTAAGTGGAGGTCTTTAACTGATCCATGTAATGGTGAGTTTCTTTGAGCCAGCATTGAAATCATCAGCCACAGCAAATCTCTGACTCATCCTTTGTTGTATCGCCATTATGTGAAATTGTGACTTTTGGACAGCCAAGCTCACATTTTGGATCATGATATCTTCTCATCGAGTAGCGGAAGCTTTGTTAATTCATGATATTTGTAGCAACAGAGCGAAGCATGGATTGAAAATATCGAGCCATTGATGAAGATATGCTTTTATCATGATTTCTTTAGAGGTGAATGTGATGTGTGAGCATGCGCTATGGATTGACTCCTCAATTCGATCGCTTGCAACCGTCGGGTGTCCCCGCAAACAACGATTAGCAATAAAGTGCGAAGGTGTCTTTGATCACTTTCGTTGAATGGGGTTACAAGAACCACAGCCTCGCTGATCAAGACAAGTACTACCGTGATCGTAGAATTCCAAAGAACCTCCTTGATGTGGTTTCGCAGCCTAATCAAGCCGCTCTCAAACCGGAACATCTCAAAGAAGACAACACGGAGTGAGTGAACCAGTGAATTGCGATTCACTGATTGATGAAAAATGATTTGAAAAACAATTGTGTATTGCTTAATGGAAAGTGTTTTGCATTACAACGAAGGTTTTATGAAAAATCAGTTATCAATCATAGATACCTTTTTAATTTTGAAAACTTAATACACAGTCGATGTGCTAGAGAAAACAGTTGTTGAGCACAACGATCGGTTTTTCAAAGGTATCAGGCAATCCATTTCCTGGACCAAGGTTGATTCAAGAATGAATCGCCCCGTCGTTTTTATCCAGTTGTCACAAGTTTGATCTTTCGAGAAGATATCACATGTCACCCACCAAGAGCTTCTTGGATGTTGGCTCTAAAAGGATTTCGATCTTCATCGTGAATATTTTACATATCACTCGGATGTTCTGGCAATACCACAAGGATAATGCGTAGGACTCTTAATATATAATATCTTACTTTCCACATTGTGTGAAACAAAGAAGTCTTCATTAATTGTGTGTCCTAATGAGATTTATTGATGATCTCTTAGCTCTAGACTCAATAGTGCATATTAGGTTTCCTATGTCGAGAATAGGAGAGGGTCTCCTTCTTCAATATCAACAATCTCTAAGAGACAATGATAGATTATGTAGGTTCCCGTGAGAATGAAACAAGTCCTTTAAGAGGAACTTGAGTAGCTTGTGAAGTTTAGTGCAAGCGCCACCGGGTCCATGACGCCTTGTCTTCAATACCGGTGTTACCTCGGTAACAACCAGTAGCATATGAATTGAACCCAATTTCTACCCTAAGGTTGAATTAATGGAGGGCTATTTCTTTTCACCCTTTTCTCATTCGTTTCTTTTTCATTCTTAACCCCTTCAGTGCATACCGAGACTTCATAGCTAGATCCTTGTTGGGTTTATTCCAGTACTAGCTCTATCTCAGTCCGCACTCTTCCCATATTCTTATTTTTCTCCTTTTTTTATCATACCTAAGGACTTCTACAGTATCTAGCGGATTGTCCCTTGGTAGATCCCTCCGGCTCTGTCGGGATCGTGAGAACGAATACCTAGCCTAACCATCCTTATATCTCAATGCATAAAATAGTTTGGTCGGTCTTTTGGTATTGTTCATTCCGCCTCGAAACCAATTGAAAACCATTTGAAAATCAATCAAGGTACTTATTGATATAAAATCAAAGCGTTTTGTATCTTAATTATTTTTGATATTTTAGAAATGCTCCCCCTCAACATGTGCTTCAAGCCTTAGAAATTATTTCAGCACATGGAGGCAAGAGGACTTTTGAAATGTTAGATTGAGAATGAAAGACACTAGAACAAAAAGTGGATTTGGCCACACCGAATATGTGTGACGATATACATATAGTCACACATGTTTTTTCGGCTGTGTGTGACTAAAGGTCGCGCGACCATAGGTACCCTATGGTCACGTGTTTGACTTTTTTTTAGTCTCTATTGCAAAAGAGTAACCAAAACCGTAACATGTGTGACTAATTAGGTACAAATTTTGTTGGATTAATCAAGATTAGTGACCATAAACACTGTGATAGTCACACAAAGCATGTTTGTTTTGGGTATTTAGTCACATACAATTAAGCATAAAGTGGCAAAAAGTGTTAATAAGTGTGACCATATGTTGTTTAAGGTGAAGAAATATGTCTTTGTGTGACTATTGATCATCTAATGGCCACTTGAATTTTATGTTTGTGAGGCCTTTTCTAACATTTAGTCACACAAAGCATGTTTGTTTTGGGTATTTAGTCACATACAATTAATCATAAAGTGGCTAAAAGTGTTAATAAGTGTGACCATATGGTGTTTCAAGTGAAGAAAGGTGTCTTTTGTGTGACTATTGATCATCCAATGGCCACATGAATTTTATGTTGTGTGGCCTTTTCTAACATTTAGTCACACAAATCATGTTTGTTTTGGGTATTTAGTCACATACAATTAACCATAAAGTGGCTAAAAGTGTTAATAAGTGTGACCATATGGTGTTTTAAGTGAAGAAATGTGTGTTTTGTGTGACTATTGATCATCCAATGGCCACTTGAATTTTATGTTTGTGTGGCCTTTTCTAACATTTAGTCACACAAAGCATGTTTCTTTTGGGTATTTAGTCACATGCAATTAACCATAAAGTGGCTAAAAGTGTTAATAAGTGTGACCATATGGTGTTTTAAGTGAAGAAATGTGTGTTTTGTGTGACTATTGATCATCCAATGGCCACTTGAATTTTATGTTTGTGTGGCCTTTTCTAACATTTAGTCACACAAAGCACGTTTCTTAGGGTATTTAGTCACATGCAATTAACCATAAAGTGGCTAAAAGTGTTAATAAGTGTGACCATATGGTGTTTTAAGTGAAGAAATGTGTGTTTTGTGTGACTATTGATCATCCAATGGCCACTTGAATTTTATGTTTGTGTGGCCTTTTCTAACATTTAGTCACACAAATCATGTTTCTTTTGGGTATTTAGTCACATCCAATTAATCATAAAGTGGCCAAAAGTGTTAATAAGTGTGACCATATGGTGTTTTAAGTGAAGAAATGTGTGTTTTGTGTGACTATTGCTCATCCAATGGCCACATGAATTTTATGTTTGTGTGGCCTTTTCTAACATTTAGTCACACAAAGCATGTTTCTTTTGGGTATTTAGTCACATGCAATTAACCATAAAGTGGCTAAAAGTGTTAATAAGTGTGACCATATGGTGTTTTAAGTGAAGAAATGTGTGTTTTGTGTGACTATTGATCATCCAATGGCCACTTGAATTTTATGTTTGTGTGGCCTTTTCTAATATTTAGTCACACAAAGCATGTTTCTTTTGGGTATTTAGTCACATTCAATTAACCATAAAGTGGCTAAAAGTGTTAATAAGTGTGACCATATGGTGTTTCAAGTGAAGAAATGTGTGTTTTGTGTGACTATTGATCATCCAATGGCCACATGAATTTTATGTTTTGTGGCATTTTCTAACATTTAGTCACACAAAGAACGTTTTTTGGGTATTTAGTCACATCCAATTAATCATAAAGTGGCCAAAAGTGTTAATAAGTGTGACCATATGGTGTTTTAAGTGAAGAAATGTGTGTTTTGTGTGACTATTGCCCATCCAATGGCCACATGAATTTTATGTTTGTGTGGCCTTTTCTAACATTTAGTCACGCAAAGCATGTTTCTTTGGGTATTTAGTCACATGCAATTAACCATAAAGTGGCTAAAAGTGTTAATAAGTGTGACCATATGGTGTTTTAAGTGAAGAAATGTGTGTTTTGTGTGACTATTGATCATCCAATGGCCACATGAATTTTATGTTTGTGTGGCCTTTTCTAACATTTAGTCACACAAAGCATGTTTCTTTTCATGATTTAGTCACATACAAATTAAGCATAAAGTGGCCAAAAGTGTTAATAAGTGTGACCATATGGTGTTTTAAGTGAAGAAATGTGTGTTTTGTGTGACTATTGATCATCCAATGTCCACATTAATTTTATGTTTGTGTGGCGCTTTCTAACATTTAGTCACGCATCGAATTAAGCAAACTGTGACCAAAAAGTGTTAATAATTGTGACTATATGAATCTTTAGTCACATATAAGAAATCAATATATATCAAAACAAATTCTAATATATAAAATATATTCAAAATATATTCAAATACAATAAAATTGGAATGTATATAAAATTGTAATGTCGTACATAATAAAATTCTCAATAATTTATGACTTCGACTCTTGATCTTCTTAGCTTCCTTTGCATGGTATGACTAGAGACGAAGGCTCAGTATGTAATTTAGGTGCGCTCGTTCTCACCAATCGCTTTTATGGTACTTGGTGGTGTTACCGTAGGAAACAAAAGTCGGGTATCAAACACCGAATTAAATATGAAGAATGATATATGTAGGTTTATAAAACACATGCATCTATGTACCTTTTCATCGAAACCACTTGATCCTTTGGCCATGCATAAAACCACCCATCGCATCCTTAATCGTTTTGAGACCACATTTCCTACATCCGTATGCACGCGCATCCACTAAAGATTTTTCAATAGATACTCTGAGCAATCCTTTGGGAATGGTTTGTTATGAAGCATTTGTTTTCCATCGCTTTGTACACTGCCCTCCGCAATAATAGTTGATTTCTTTAAGTGCCCACCGCACTTAATTACCTAAAAGATAATTTGTTGCATGTATATAGGTATCGAATTAATTAAACTAAAGAACATATGAAAATGTTTAAATACATACTTGTGGTAGTACTGTTAATGGAGACTCCTGTTCTTGTTGTAAAACCCTAAAAATATAAAACATATCAAAAGACTAATTTACCCTCACCGTAAACATTTATAAACTACGTAAAATATAATGACGTTCATTTAGCGAAACTAAAACCTAACTTATAAATAAGTATAAAAACCTAACGTGTATATTAGTAATCGACATTGGTACAACGAAAATAAATGTCGCGAGTATAAATAAATTGAGTCGTTTGATCTTGTATAATCCAAATACCTTTGGGTCGTTTTATTTTAGTGCAAGCCGAGTACTCAACACCTTCATTTGGGTCGTTTCTTTTGTTTTGTGTGATCCGATTCCCATCAAGCCAAGTCGGGCTTTGTTTTCCTTTTGTGAGCCGAAGCCCACCCTCAATCCCTTAGGATCCGATCGGTACCCTATATAAACAACACACTAATACAAATTTTGGAACCCTAATAGTTACAAGTCTCGGTATTTTTGCTTGCCTCCCTTTTCTTTTCTTTCGGCCGAGCGACTGCAACACAAAGGTTTCCCGCTCTTTTCTTTCTTTTTCCCGATCGGTCTCGCTACTCCTTGTGTTCAACGTGCGTGTGATCCAAACAAGCCAAGGTATAACTTTTCCCTTCGTCTAAACTTCTTTTGCATGCAACACGTTAAAGAGATGTTTGGACCCGTGAGGTATATTACGAGCGACATGTATGAATCGGACTATATGAATGAAACATGTCACGCGTTTAAATATTGGTAAAACATGCAAACGTAAAACACTTAATTATGTCGAGCCACATGATTCATGAACATGTATAATACATTTAAGGTTAACGCATGGTTTTTAGGTCATGAATGTGTCGTTATGTTTGAAACGTGAATAAACATGAGCATGAGATTTTGGTCGCGTAATAAGCTACATGTCGATAAAATATGCGTCACATTAATGAACATGTTGTGACTTTGTTTGGGTGTCGAGTTGCATGCGTACCTTACCCTAACGAAAGTCTTTTAAAACGGCCTTTGTTGATCAAGTACTCATGTTAAGATGTAGGTTAGTATCATGTCGTGTTGAGTAAATGATTAAGTGTTTGTGGGTGTCGAATGGGTTGTGAGTCGGGAAAACAACATGTAGCGAGCTGGGATTTTCATGTGTATTGCGTACATATTGAATCAAGGGAGGGGGAAGGATTTTGTCCTTGTTCACGTAGGGTAAACGAGTCGTCGTATGTGAGAGTAAAATTGTGTAAAGGCATGCATGAGCTTTGTTCAACTTCCGTTTGTTTTTCACAAGTTCTAGGTCAAAGTGATGGGTCATTAAAATCTGTAACATGTCAATTTAATGCGTATTAATGTGATATTTAAAAGATGGGGAAAAACCCTAGAACATAAATAGGAAGTCGGTTAGGGTTAAAAGCTAGGGGTGTAAATTCGTTATTTCATGTGAGAATGGAATGTCTTAGAGTCAATAATAACCGTTGATTTAACGTATAATGAGCTAGTACTAAGCGTGATGTAATCATGCATGAGTTATGATTTTATGTAAGGCACTAAGTGTCACAAATTAAAAGTATTGTATGCATGGTCTCATTTAGGTTGCATTCGAACAATGTTACGTGTGAGTCTTGATTAATCATGTAAGTTAAGAAGGCTTGCATAAACTATTTGAAAGAGAGTCCTAAAATCTGTTTTGACATTTATAAACCCTATACTTTGAATGATGATCATATAAGTCCTCAAATAAGATATTTGTCATATTAAACCCTTCCGTTTATCGTTTATCATTTGTAACCCATAAGTTTGGCTAAGTAATGATTATTAACCTAAAATGTTGGAATTCGTCCATTACTAAAAATGAGAATATATCTACAACTATAAGAAGGTGAATGCGATTAATCCGTTATAACTTAATGATGCTAACAAGTATTAAATAAATCATAATCCGTGTAGATTCGTTGAAGGATACGTGACGTTATATCTTCGTGATTCACTCATTCGTTTGTTTTTCTCTCATTTGCTTTAAGGTACATATATTCTGACCTTTTCAGTAAAGGTTCCTCATGTTTTCCTTTCTGTGTCCTTTCTCTTATGCTTATTAGGGTTTCCGATGCCATTGCTATGAACCCTTTTCTGATTGTTTGATCTGTTACTTATCTGAACTTATGTTTTATTGAACCATGCAATATCTGAACTGAACTTGTGTTACGAAGACTCTGATATGCACATTTGTTGAACCTTATTATGTTTATTTAGGAACTTCTAATATGAATGTATGATATGTGACTGTAATATGAAACTCTGACTTCTGAATATCTGAATATGAACCTTATGATATGAACTATCTGATATGTTATCTGTGACCCTTGTGTTGATTATGATCTGTGTCATATCTGAAAATCTGTTTGACCTAAGTTAGTTTGATACCCGAGCCACTATTTCACTAGTCATGGGGTTCCATGTCCGTGTCGTTGATGCACCTCTAACATGACTCTAGGGCGAGAGTGATGTTCGCCACGTCCCTTTCCGTTATCTCTGCTTATTGATAGTATGGCCACTATCCGTCTGCTGGGGCGTATGGATGCATCCTAGATCTGATCTGTTATCCGATATGATTTGTCTGGTGAATGATGTCGTGTGCAATACGCGTCTTCACAAAATTCTGGGAGCTAGCTACTCCAAATTATTTCTGAGATTATTTCTGTATAATTATGATGTTTCTGATATGATATGTTCTGGGCTCGTGGTAGTTAACTAAACCCTTATCTGTTACTTCTGTGTTAAGTAATCTGTTATGATTCGGTATTTTCGAGTGGTTATATTATGTATTCTGATGTGATATGTTAGTGAATGTGCTCATGACGTATATGTTCAAGTGATTACTAGTTGCCATGTTAGGATAGGATTAATATGTTTAAACATGATTCGTATATCCGATATTATGTTAGTTTATCGTTACGTGAATGCGTTGATCTGCGAGATGAATGTGCTAGTGTACAATTGAGTGTTTTGGAAGTTTAGTATGTATGATGGTTCAGTTAATTTTATAAACCTTGCCTATCGGTTAGTTATCTGTCTGCATATGTGACCTGCCATGTTAAAACTCTACTGATGTTAAGATTCGATCTGAGAACTGGTTTAGCTTATGATATCTGTTCTGGTAGTTACTAATGGTTATGATATGTCTTTGTCTATTTAGTTATAGTTTGTCTACTGTGTTTCTTATCTGTATGTGGGACTGCCATGATTTGACTGCTATTTCCGCTGCTACAATATTGAAGTAAGTGTGTTAAATGTAGTTTCGTTGACTAGTATGAATGCCATGTTTATTTTCTAGGAACTGCTTCCGTTAGCTCTTAGATTTTTCGTTAGGTTTATATGAAATCTATTGTTTTGATATGTTAAGTGTCTGGTTATTCTGATGTGTTTGTGTTTGTGTTTGTGTCATTAATGTGATATGAGGTGTTTTTGGCTGATATGTGTTCTTCTGGATTTCTGTATATTTGTGCTTCCGCAGAATCCTAGATGATTCAGTATTCTCATTTCGTTGCGATTTCGTTATTTGTATATTTTTTTCGTTTAGCTTTTGTTTCTGTTATATCCATTCACTTTGGGCTTTGTAAGCTCACCGCATTTTCTTTTCTGCGGCGGTATTTAAGCATTCAAGATGAGCTTATGGGATAGCTGATCTGGGTTGAGAGTAGAGACAAGAGCAAGATTTGAAAATAGGGATCTTAGATTTATTTTGAATATTAAGTTATTTATGTTATCTTTTGTAAGTTTTATAAAGGCTTCCGCTATTGTATAGTACTTAAGGTTCTGATTTGAAACCGTATTTGTGATATCTTTACCCTTGTCGGGTTGGGGTGTTACACTTGTGATCCAGAAAGTTGACGTGAAGAATCCTTTCGTTTTGATCTAGTCGATTTCTTAGATGCGACAGATTTAATGAGCTTCCTATATGTATAATACACGGTAAATAAATAATGTATGTAGAATTCAAAATCCTGTGGGGGTGATTTATTACTTACACTTATTTGAATTTCCTTTTCCAAAGTTGCAAGTCCATTAGACTTCTCAATGCTCGCAACTTTCTCACGCCCAAAGAACACGTGTTCCAAGATCCTCATCAAGACTTGCTATTTAAAAGATTAATGTTCACCGGAGACACCTAAAATATAAATTGTTTAAGAAGGCAGCAGATTTAAAAGGTAAAAAAGATGGAATGTTACTTTTTATGTCTTACTTCCGTTTCATCAATGGAGTTGAAGTTGATCGCAACCGCCTCCCTTTTGCAGCCCAATTGTTTCATCAAATCTTGTATTACCGCCTCTTTTTCTTGACGTTGGCGCCTCATCATCAAGTTCACTTTGAAGTAACACCACTCTTTCATCGATGCTTGTCGATTCGAGGCATCAAAATACCTCTTGTAGGTTACTCCACCTCCCACCCTCTCGCATATCATCCCTTTTCCTTACCTAATACAACTGTCATGGCATCGATTGCCATGATCAAGCTTCAAGATTCCTTGTTTGATCTTGTCGTCCGCTTTTCTTTCGCACACACAATATGGGAAATAGGTTATTTAATTCTACCAAGATTAACTTGTAACTAAAAGTATTAACTAAAACACTACCGTATTAACTTATAAATAATAGTTTTAAGTAATACAAGAGTGTGATTAACTAAAAGTATTAACTAAAACACTACCGTATTAACTTATAACTACAGCTTTTAAGTAATACTGAAGAGAGATTAACTTATAACTAAACAAACATAATAATAAAATTTGCAATCAAACTTACAAATTTTTCTCCCACCGATCCGATATCATCATCGTGATATTCTCCGTCCTTTTCACCCTTCCTTTAACCACAGCGTACCACGTGGTGGTTCTTCATCCGTTCAATTTCTTTACTTTCGATCTTATAAACATCAAATACATACAAATGTAAGATAAACGAATATAAACGAAACTATGATGCTATTAAATGCAAATGTGCAAATGTTTATCGTTACCATTTTTTCTATCACACAGGCGTATCCACCTCGTCCCATTGTATGATCATAAATGACTTGA
Organism: Chrysanthemum lavandulifolium; assembly: GCA_022545495.1. Taxonomy (NCBI): domain Eukaryota; kingdom Viridiplantae; phylum Streptophyta; class Magnoliopsida; order Asterales; family Asteraceae; genus Chrysanthemum; species Chrysanthemum lavandulifolium. Next base: position 80,586,439 of record CM040244.1, on the reverse strand, counting down.
ACGCGACACTTTAGCTTTTGCCGATCTCACCTTGCAACACAAAATCATACAATGTTTAGATGTAGTAATGCCGATAGTATACAACTAATACATATGGAAACATATGAAAAGGTGAAAGATATTTGAACTTGAATAAAATGAATAATTAACACCTTGTATTCCTCATTGGTGTGTAGTTTACAAAATTAACCCAATCTTCGGCTTTTATAATTGCACTATACTTTGCGGGACTTCATTTAGTTTTGAAAGGGTATTTTGGTTGGGCAATATGTAGTTTTGTATCAATTTCATTCGAAATTCCTTAGAAGTTGACCAAGACGATTCATTATCGCCTTCGACCGTCAAGTCAACATCAAAATATCACGCAAAGATTAACAAATTGTTGTTAATTAGTTGCACATACCGTAAATGCAGAGATAAACTTATTAACACCTTGTATCTACGACGACTAAGCCACTACTAGTTAAAAAGTATATGTGCACCGTGATTTCGTCCCACATTTTATCTCTTTCTTCCGAATCAACCTTCCTCCGTGTTAGAATCCGACACCTATATGCTCACGAACCAAATCACCCAAAAACTTGAAAACAATGCTGCTTTTTCCTCGATAACCTATCCAAAGGCATCAAGGTTACACCGGCCTTTATTCCGTATGTTTTCCATATTCCTCGCGAAACTTAGCTAACCTAGTTATGCCCTCTTAACAACATTCGCATTTGAATGGTTGTTTCAAGATCCTCACCCTCATCCGAATACGCCTTTGATTCATATTCTAAAGTGTTTTCAATTTCACGATCGTAATAAACCAAATCATCCGGATAATTGATTTGCGTTGACATGATTCGTCAAGTAATGTGTTAAAGAAAATTAGTAAACTTAATTGGTAAATAATGGTGTAAAATTGAAGTTCGGTTGTTTTGCTTGAAGCCCGATTTATTAGAGTAAAATAGGTCTAATGATGGGGGCTTTTCAATTAAGGAAACCATAATTTCCAAAGTAATTTTAAAATTTTGGCTAAAATTTGGCTCCAAATTTGATAATTATAAAATGTGGCTCCAAATCAAACAATTTTGAAACCAAAACACCCCGATGTAAATGGTGCTTACCCACAGTCCCAAACACTCATATTACTTCAAACCACCGTGTCAAAACACATATAGCTGCAGATACACTAAAATCACCACATGGCACATACAAATGAACAATCAAAAGCTAAAATGGACTTAAAGAAACTAATTAAGCAACTATAACTAATAAGCGGCCCAGATAAACAATTAAGCACAAAAATAGGCAAATCAAACCAAGAACTCACGATACATCAAACGACCCTAAGACCTTATTTTAAGGCTATAAATAAGCTATTTATAAGCAATTAGATAAGCTCTAACATCCTCAAGTAGTCAAAAAATCAAGAAAACATGTAAATGCAATTAACTTAAAGCAAAACAACAACAAAAAACACCCAATATAGTGGTTCAATCAAAATAATTGTCATGAACAAACGCCCAGCTCTAAACTTCATAATCGGTCATAAAAATTGACAACAATCTAAAATTGAACATCCTAATCCTACAATAATACATTATACTAGTGCGAATATGAACTTAAACACCACAACCAATTCCTAAATTCAAAACAACATGAAAAAAAGATGAAACAAACTAGCGAACACATTACTTATATTAACAAACATAATTAGTATTCAGATGGATAAACCATCAAAAGATCCATACATATTCCATTGTTAATATATCTACATACCATCCCATTAAACCAAGACATTAGACATTAGACATAAACAGATGACACTAGAGCAAAGAAAACATCCCATTCCATAGCGAGAAATCCTTCAACCATTCATCGCCTCGAATTTGTTTTTCCTTGGTATCGATTTCCTCCTAAGATTGAGTAATGAGATCATTCAACCCCGCAACTTAGACCTCGCAGCCTCCCCGTCATCCCTAAGATCCACCAATCTCTAAGGACCTAATGTTTAAAAACGGCAAACTAAGTCCTCCTTCTTTAAACTATGACTATAAATTAGGGGTGTTGATCCGCTCGGTTATCGGGTTTTGTTTCGTTAAATCGGTTATATTTTTATTTTGTCAACACGAAACCGAAACGAACCGAACTATAATTAAACCAAAGCGAACCGAAAACCGATTATGAATTAAGTTCGCTTCTTGGGTTGACCAAATTAAGCTTGATTCTTGGGTTGACACATATGGTTTTAAACCAAAATGGATAATTAAGTTCGCTTCTTGAGTTGACACAAAATTATTTAGATTTTAAGCCATGGCTTCCATAATTAGCAACCTACAAACATAATGTTTGAGTAAATGGGACGAAACGCAAACAAATTGAAACGGCCGAATGTGTGTAAAAGTTATACAAACGGACTAAAAGATGAAAACCACTAAAATGTGCAAACACGGACGAAAACTCAGTAAACAAAATGGGAACGATAAAACCGATTAAAAGGGACAAAGACATAAGAAAACGGACCAAAACGTATTAAAACAGAAGAAAACGTGTATAAACATACGAATCTGTAAAAGTGTAAGAAAACCTTTGAAAACGTTTGAAAAATTCTTAAAATATACGAAAATGGGTAAAACGAATGAAAACAGGTAAATGGGACGAAAACGCAAAACAAATTGCAATCGGCCGAATGTGTGTAAAAGTTATACAAACGGATTAAAAGATGAAAAACCAATAACGCGCAAACACGTACGAAAACCAAGAAACAAAAACGGAACGATAAAACCGATTAAAAGGGACAAAGACGTAAAAACGGACCAAAACATATTAAAAGCAGAAGAAAACGTGTATAAACGCATTTAACTGTAAAGTGTAAGAAAACCTTTGAAAACGGTTGAAAATTCTTAAAACATACGAAAATGGGTAAAACGAATGAAAACGGGTAAATGGGACGAAACGCAAAACAACCGAATCGGTCGAATGTGTGTAAAAAGTTATACAAACGGATTAAAAGATGAAAAACCGGTAAAACGTGCAAACACGTAGCGAAAACCAAGAAACAAAATGGGAACGATAAAACCGATTAAAAGGGACAAAGACGTAAGAAAACGGACCAAAACGTATTAAAATGTACGAAAACTTGTATAAACGCATTTAACTGTGTAAAAGTGTAAGAAAACCTTTGAAAACGGTTGAAAAATTCTTATAAACATACGAAAATGGGTAAAACGGATGAGAACGGGTAAATCGGACGAAAATAGACGAAAACATATGTAAAACATATGAAAATGTATAAACGTTTGAAAATGTACGTTAGTGTGTAAAGCAGACTAAAACTTATTCAAACGGACGAAACATGAAAAACTAAAAACGTAAACACGGACGAAAAATCGTAAACAAAACCGAAACGATAAAACATATTAAAGGGGACAAAGACGTGAAACGATTAAAAAGCAGAAAAACGTGTATAAACGTATGAATGTGTGTATAAACGTGTATACACGGCGAAAAAGTTTTCAAAAAGTAAACAACCCTAACTCATATAGTATGGCTAAACATATGTGTGAGCATCCTATTGTGTCGACAATTTACGTAATATTGTATGCAAGTAGTTACATGTAAGGTATTGCAATTGATGTTATCATATGTGTCAAGATCCTATTGTGTCGACAATTCTTGTTGCGTAATGTTGTTGTAACCTTGTCGGGTAATGTTTACGTGGTTTTGTTATGCAAATTTGCATGGTTCGCAAATTAATAACCACCGAATTCATTGTTTACCAAAGTTGTATTGTCTATAAAGCAAGATTAGTCTTCTTGGTTCTCTGTAGATATGACTACATAGTAATGATGACTAACTTTGATTTTTTCAATGTGCTACATTGTAAAGATGACTAACTTTGATTTTGGTCGATGTATTGCGATTGACATAAATTTTAAGAATTTGAGCAAATCCGATAACCGCTAAAACCGATAATCAAGAAACCGAAATTGAGAAACCCGAACCGAAAAACCCGCTTATCACGGTTCATAATGCATTTTACTTATCTAATTTGATCATTTACTAACGTCCATGGATTACATATGATTAATGTGATCGTAATCTATAAACGCCAAATAATTAGTATTACTTATTTTGTTAGATATGGTAATTTGAATGTTGCTATTGCGACACAACAACATTACTATTATTCTAATATCTTTGGTGTTATTTAATTTTACTAAATGACATATTACGTTATAATTTATGTTATTGTTTCGCCCGATTCGATTCGATTATTTTTTGAATGGTTAACCGTGACCCGAACCGCGGGTAATCATTCATTCGGATACCCGCATGTCCGTTACCCGCCTAGTACGGTTCGGTTTTGGATAGTAGAATGGTTAACCGTGACCGAATCACGGGTAACCGCTCATTCGGATACCGCATGTCCGGTTAAGTGTTTTTTTGTGATTATTTGTGCAAATTGTGAGGTACATTGTAATTATGTATACTTACCTAACCATAAAATCAACACACAAGTATCAATCATTTTAACTCTAAACACACAACTATCAATAATTTTACCCCTAAACACACAAAATGTCTTCCACACCTAATATCGATCAAATGAAAGCCGCCATCGAATCCGCAAGCTCGCCGATGCTTCGGGTTGTTGATATTGCAAGACATAGCAGAGGAGAAAAAGTTGATCGAGCGGATGGGAGAAGAGAGCAACATTCGAGGGCTGTTGCCAAAAAGAACAGATAATCGATGAGGCCGGTAGATTGTTTACTCGTTTCAATGTTTGCAAAGAATCGGTGAGTATGCCTTCGTGAGATACTGGTTGAAGGATCAAGTAAGATTGATTTGGCTGGCTCGACTTTTGGTGCTATGTCGTCGGAGTCTCGCGGAGAAGGAGGAGTTCTTGGAAGATTTGGATGAAGTTAATGAGTCTCAAGATGGAGCATAGGAAGCTTTGGAAGTTTTTTTGTGTTTTGATGATGTATAGTTGATGGTTGTATGGATGCTTGCTATTAATCGCTACTTTGTTTATATAAGTAATTATATGTAAATGATCAATGATCAATGATCAAGACAATGGTTAATTTTAGGTTTTAATGCTTTATTAACTTGAAGAAATAAGTTAGTTTTATTTATTTATTTACTTTTATTAGAAAATGGTCAAGTAGTGTGTGTTTGACTTTCAAGATTTCACACATTTATCTCTCTTACACTCGGTCAAAAACACACGTTAGATTCTAATTAATAGCGATTTAGGGTTTTCAATCAAACGCAAAATCAATGAAAATAAATGTTAGTCAATGAAATACTCTTGAGGGATATTATAAAGGGCTTGATTCTCTTCCTATTGAGCCTAATATCTCGGTATAAATGTTATAATTTAATGCTAGTTTGTTAGTTTAGGATGTTTATTGATTTATAGATGATATTGTGTTATGTTAGTTTAGGATGTTAGTCGGTATTAGTCATTTGCATAGGAAAAGTAGGTGTTTGATGATTTATGGATCATTAGTTGAGGTAATAACGACACGTGTTATACATGCAGATGGGTACGTGAAGAATGAGACACTAAGAATGAGATTAGTAGACGCGAAGAATGAGATTTGCGGGTAGTGGTGCTAGGTTGGCTTTTAGGTGTCCCCTTGCCTCCTTGCGTGTTTTGTTTTGCCGTAGTCTTAGGCCCGTGCGTGGTTTGCGTTGTTCGTTGTTGCTCCCTTAGGTTGGCTCGCTTTTGGTGTGCACCGGCTTTTTGGTTTTATGTCATTGCGCTTTTCTATTGGCGTATTCTGACTGCTTGTGCATGTTTCTTTTTCATGTATGCCTGTTTGCTTGTTTGCTTGCTTTCTTTTACTACGATATTGCCTTTTGGTTTTGTCGTATGCTTTCTATCCTTTCGCACTACGCTATTGCCTTTTGTTTGTTGTTGTTGTTGTTGTTTTGATCGCATAATAGTCAATAAGGTATGCGGTTTAGTAAATATAAAAGCATAGTTAAATGTTAATGTATGGGAACTCGAAGGGTTAACTATGCTTCTTTTTAGGAAAACACTTTTTATGATCTTAAATACACAATCAAACCCTTTCGAAGTTCCCATATTGCTCCTTTTGTTTTCAACAATCTAGCAATTTGCACAGTGCGTGCAATTGCACAAAGGAGTTGAAACGACAAAAGGACGATGAGGGATCTCGTAAAGGGTTTGATTGTGTTTCTTTTTATGAGGTGTGTTGATTGCGATAATGATATAGTGTGTATTGTTCATGGCAGCCACACTCCTTCATTATCCCATTCAACACATACACTTTCGTAGAATCGATAATTATTTACACTTGGTACTTTGAGCTTCCCTCGAAAACCCATTCCTATGTCACCGCATATAGCAATGTTTGGTGCAAATCTTTGCACCATTTCGTGAGACATGGCAATGGGATTTCGAGTGGACGCTCAAAGTACTAAGTTGTCTCCACAGTTGCTTATAACATATTGACATTTAACTTTTTGACCATTTCCTTTGCATGTATAAACTCTATTTTGTTCATAAGTGTCTTACTTTGATAGAGGTGTGATGATATATCTTAATAAATCAATCGATGATGTGATAGAGGTATGTTCAACTTCCTTTGAATCCGCAACTATATCATATTGTTCCTTAACTTTTTAACAATCTAGCAAAACTATAATTATGATTTCAAAACATAATTAACCCTTCTCGCCATACAGTTCCTTTTGTTTTTCAACAATCTAGCAAATCGCGCTCGTGCGTGCCTTTGCTCAAAGGGAGTTGGTTTATTTTAGGCCACATGTGTTTATTTGTGATATGCAAGAGGTCGTGATGACGATTATCTTATTTGATATGCAAATGATGTGATTTACCGTATGTTGGCATGGCAATTTTATTACATTATTTTGCGACCATGGCGGTTATATCACGATGTTCGGTGTTTATCCAACCTTTTACGGATCCGAGCCTTGCTAATGCATATCACACCGCACACCCGTTTGGAAGTTTATATAAGTCTCGATATACTTGTTAAATACTTTTGTTAGATTGTTAAAAAGTTAAGGATCAATATGATATAGTTGCGATTCAAAGGGAACTTGAACGTACCAAGGTTACGTTACTTTGTAGATGAGTAGGAATTTCAAGATAGTTACCATTCTAAATTCCTAAACAATGCCTTTGTTTTTCAACAATCTAGCAAATCGCCGTGCGTGCCTTTGCTCAAAGGGAGTTGAAACGACAAAAGGTACCGTAGGGGATTCGAAGGGTTCACTAAGTTGAAATTACATACACATCTACAAAGTAACGCGCCACATTGGTATGTTCAACTTCCGCTTGAATCATGCAACTATATCATATTGTTCCTTAACTTTTTTAACAATCTAGCAAAACTATAATTATGAGGTGTCGGTGTGTATGAGGTCGTGATGACAAGTATCTTATTAAATCATGCAAATGATGTGATCTCGATGTTTTTGAAACTATTGATTTATACAGATATGAGCCTCACTATTATGTGCAAAAATGAGTCAATTTTTTTGACGGTATGGTAGATGGGTTGCTCAGATACAAGATCTTATTCCCTAGTTTCAACATTAAAATTTTAACCATTGCACTTAAAAGTCTTTTCATCATTGGATAGGCTTTTGTCTTTTCATCTCTCGTAAAATTAACTTTTGTAGAATCGATAATTATTTATTCGGCACACCTTTGGTACTTTGAGCTTCCTCGAAAACCCATTCCTATGTCACCGCTATAGCAATAGGTTTGGTGCAAATCTTGCGACCATTTCATAGACATGGAAATGGGATTTTGAGTGGACGCTCAAAGTACTAAGTCGCTCCACTTGCTTGCTTATAACATAGGAGTCTTACTTTGATAGAGGTTGTGTTAAGCTTACCATGACCATCAACGCTTTGATCAATTATGACGGGTAGTTTTAAACTTGAGATTGCCCATATCTTGACCGGTTTATAGCAATGTATAGACGATTATGTCGCATGTTTGTGACCGCTTTATTTTATATGCATAATATTATCACAACCTTGTACTTTAATGAAGTTGGTAAATTTCTTGGTCAATCATGTTTCATTGTGGTTGGCGTCCGTTGGCGCCACGTGTATATATAGTTTCATTAGAAGCTATATATAATCATTGGTCCCTATCATACACCCGTCCCAATGAATCATGATTGGCTCAAGATGTTAAGCATCCGTGTATATAGTCGTAGTAGAATGGGCTGGAATTTGACATCGAATAAGAATGGGTGGAAGAAGTTAATCTTGGCGGTGCTAAGTTAATATTGTCATGCTAAGTTAATCGGTAGTGCTAAGTTATTGAATAATATGTTTCTTATTTAAAAGTACCTACAATTATATACTTTATTACAACGTATAACTTTTTTGTTACTTGATTCCACAGGTTTTTATCATCACGATGAACGTGACATTCAAGGACGGAAACATCGTACAAAAACATTGCAACGTTGATGCACCGGCAAAGTGATTCAATAGCTACATTGTATATTCGATTAACCAATATTGTATTCGACATATGTATTTATTTCATAGAAGTTACGATATCGTGTATGTTAATGTAATATTATTTATTTGTATGTTAAGGTACTTAATTTTAAGGTGATTCTACCAAATATTTTGTATGTATTTAATCAAGGGTTTAGGTCATAAAATAGTTGCGTACTTTTTCAAATGTACCGCTTTGGTACGTAATTGTTGTGTAAAATTTACATATTTGCATATATACCCAAAACATGCTTAAGTTTAATTGTACATCATGCATTAAAAAATTGTAGTATGGAGAAATATGAAACTTTTGAGTTTTAGTGGGTATATATGCAATGCTCCCATAATACAAGCTAAAAAATAAAACAAAAATCCTTCCTTAATTAATAGTAATCATTGCGCTTTGAGAACCGTGACATATTACGGCTACACTTAATCACATAGTCAAAGCAAAATATTCAAGTCTATATTCTTCAACACAACAACCGCATCATCGTGTAATGTTACACATTGTTTTATTTTTATTTTTTCTTTTGTTTTTAACCATGAACCGCAAATGTAAAGTGATTGATATGCATGCATGTTTCGATATGTTGATGGATACAAATGCATGTTTGGTAATTTTTCAAGAATGTTTAACATATCCTAAAGAATATAGTATCTTTTGATCATAATGTAAATGACCGCTTTATTAGAACTATATGCGATTTGATTCTTTAGAATATTGTGTGACATGTAAATATAGGATGATTTGAATAAAAAAATCATGGATATATGTGGATTGTGGAAAAACGTAGCAGCTATTTGTTAAATAGCTAATTAGACAACTTGTAAACATATGTTTAATCTAGGTTAGTATAGCTTTTATATGATTTGGTAAAGCACTACACCTTATGTAATTAATTATCTGAGCTTAGGTTTAAACATTGGATGAAGCAATGGCGTATGGTATGTTGGGTATATTATGGATTTCTTACTAGATTTTAACAAACGATGGGGTAAGATGAATAAACGTAAAAAATACTGATTTTTACTCTAAAAGGACTATATGATTATTGGTTTTGAAACATAGTTAAATATGTAGTAGTACATCTTCAATCATATTTTGTTTGACACCCTAATGATAAAGATGTATTGATCATCTAAGACTTGTATTAGTTGAATGTTATGCATATGAGATAACCTTATTGACCATTAAGACGATTGTGGTTTTAAAATAGAATGAGCATCCAATTGTTGGTGGAGGCAAACCGCACAAACATTAGGACATTGCAGGTAAGTTGTACTTAAAATGCTTACTTAAGGTTATAAATTTATCGATGTAACCATCAAATTGATATACGTGCTTACTTTTAAATTTAAGATGCTTCCGCTTTGTTTATCAAACACTTGTACCCAAGAAGTCTTTGGATATACCTAATCCACAATAGGGAACCAAACATAAGGTTTATCGAAATTGGTTCGTGGTCGCATTACTTTGCAAGGGTCCGAGTGGCAAGCTTTTATTGATCAAAGCCAATACATCAATGTGGCCACATTCCATTTCATTCGTCGGGAAGAAGACCGTTATTATGTAACAGTACAACGATGTGAGCCACGAATGCCCCGGATACGATCCGCTCTTCTAGGTTACGGACAACGAGGTGCTCGGTTACGTTGGATGAATATCCTGCACAACCTCCGTAAGAAAAAATGTTAATCAATACATTGTATAAGTTTGTTGAAAATGGGGATTATTTTAATTGTTTGACCCGCTAATGTTTTCTTTAAACTAAACATTACGTAGGTCATTCCTTGCAATTTCCGGACAATATCGACAATAACCAATTTGACGTTCTTGTTGTTGGCGTGCCGTAGTGACTATCACTCACCGTCAAATTGAAATACCGGAGGAAAACAGACACGTGCATGAGTTTGGTGGGCACGGATGGAATGTATTGGTTCATGATGAAAACTCATTTGTCGGCACAAGAGTTGTTTTCACAAATCTCCTAAACAATACTCTTTCCCGATGCCATTTCTTGAAAATGGACCGATGATGCGTTCGAACTTGTGCAACGTATGGAGTCAATCGTACAAGACCATTCATGAGAAACCCGTAGATGAAGGTATGTTAATCAAAGTGTAGACATAATCTATGACTTTATTTTAAAAATAAACCTTTCCATATAATAGCTTTTAAATTATTAATTACCATTTTTATTAAATTCCAATTGCGGATGAGCGTATGAAACACATATGTGCATGGAACGAATGTACGAGCATGAAAGTGAAAGGATTGTTTTACGTGCCCATCCTTGCATATGTCACGGACGTGAGTCGTTTGGTAAGTAATGATACAAATCGGACCATTTCGGTCATTATCCGCTTTCGCAAAAACAAATATATGCTTCAACACATGGACATACTTTTGATTAGCATACTACATTGTTGTTTTTAATGCGAGAACATACCACATAAGTTTACGGTTTAAATCACATGTGGAAGTACCATAACGCATTCCGAGATACCGGAAGACATGGAGTTTTATGTGAACGTGAATCGCAACACCACACGATAGGCCTAGAAGCAAGAACCACGCTACCATAAACGCCATATGGAGAGAGATTGTTGAGGAGTGTCGGTGGGAACGAAACAAAATGGTCGATTCAATCTTGTTGACTTTGTCAACCACGACCAAGCTTCGGTGTCTTCCGTAATCCGCTTATAATTCCAGATTTAGCATGTGCTAAAACGTAATTCGAGCGTTATCGATTGTTATTGGTAGACACGCTTATAAATGATTTTAAGATTGTGTAGGATTTGGTTGGCTTCATTTAGGGTGTGTTCCCAAGTAGTTGAAGCCATTCATGAGATGGAATGTAAACTACTTGGTATAGCCCCTATCCGGAAGTGTATGGTTCATCTTGGTGCATTAAAAGGTGTTCTTTGATATGGGACTTGTCCATATCAAGATGTGTTGATTTTTTCATTTTACAAAGTTTCCTTGATTAATACAAGTTCATCTTTGCACCCAAAAAATATATATATATTTTGTGTTGTGGTATACTTATAAACGAAAACTTTAGTGGTTAAAGCTTCCAAGACAAAGTTAAGTCCGGTAGGTTAGTTTTAGTGGTTAAGGTCACAAGACAAGGTTAAGTCCGCGTAAATAAGATAAGTCTGTTTAGTATTCGTAGTTAGTTACGTTTATGAAAACATAATAGTTTTTGTGTGACTAATGATAATCCAATGGCCACATCAAATTTTTTTGTGGCCATTTCTAACATTTAGTCACACAAAGCATGTTTCTTTTGGTTATTTAGTCACATACAATTAAGCATAAAGTGGCTAAAAGTGTTAATAAGTGTGACCATATGGTGTTTAAGGTGAAGAAATATGTCTTTTGTGTGACTATTGATCATCCAATGGCCACTTGGATTTTATGTTTGTGTGGCCTTTTGTAATATTTAGTCACACAAAGCATGTTTGTTTTGGGTATTTAGTCACATACAATTAATCATAAAGTGGCTAAAAGTGTTAATAAGTGTGACCATATGGTGTTTCAAGTGAAGAAAGGTGTCTTTTGTGTGACTATTGATCATCCAATGGCCACATGAATTTTATGTTTGTGTGGCCTTTTCTAACATTTAGTCACACAAAGCATGTTTGTTTTGGGTATTTAGTCACATACATTTAACCATAAAGTGGCTAAAAGTGTTAATAAGTGTGACCATATGGTGTTTAAAGTGAGGAAACGTGTATTTTGAGTGACTATTCATCCTCCAATGGCCACATATTAAGTTACGTGACCATATGTCTTTGGATTTTGGCTACACTTGAATAATATGTGTGACAAAACGCTTAGTGTGACCATATATGGCATTTGGTCACGGTGTTAGTAGCAAATGTGACTTTATAGATTAGCTTTCGCAAGCTAACACAAACTAAACTTTAAACACACATATTAACTTACGTGAACATATGTATCGGATTTTGGCTACACTTAATGAATGTGTGACAAAACATTTAGTGTGACCATATATGCCTTTTGGTCACAGTGTTCAAGTGTGTGACATATATTTGTCATCGCTTATATGTATATCGTGACTAATTCTTCAACCTTACTTTTCATTTGTCACTTGTTCCAATTTCGGATGTGGCTAAAGAGTTGGCAAAACATATCGGTCACCCTTAAATAATGTGTGACAAAACTTGACTCTATGATTTAGACACACAAAAATTACTTCATGTGACTAACGATCAAGGTTACTTGTATTTGTCACGCGTTCCAAATTCATATGTGGCTAAATGATCCGAAACAAAATCACCAGATACCTTTAGCCACACAACGCTCAATTGTGTGGCGACATAGATTCTAATGGTCACACAATTAAAATTTTCATGTGTGACTAATTAGTACATGTTGTCAATTTCAGTACCTTCACCACACAAATATGCGAATGTGTGGTCGCTCCATTTCACCATGCGTGACCAAATCCCGCTTTTGTACTAGTGAGATCCAATCTTTGATTAACATTTTCTAAATGATCATCATCACTTCCCGATCAAATATTGTATTTTAAGTACTTTGGATAAAATATTTAGGAAGGATGAGGTTTTCTTTTGATTGCTCCCCCTAAATATGTGCATCGAGATTCAAAAGAGTTTTACACATATTAGAGGGAACCTGCACTTTGAGATAAATTAATCACGTTTAAATCCTTTTTGGTTTAAGATAAATGCTCCCCCTCAACATGTGCATGGAAAATTTGAAATCGTTTGGCACATGTAGGGAGGAGTGCTTGATATTATATTTATAAAACCACTTATCGAATTATCAGTTTATATCCAATTTAAATCACAAAATCTCCCCTGATCACAATTTTCAAACCCTTTGAGATTTGTGATCTCAATTGATTTAAATTATTTTGAAAGGTTTTTGAGGAGACCTGTGACTTGCTTTTTAAAACATTTAACTGATAAGGATCAGATTATAAGACTTTAAACTCCAATGATAAAACATGCTTAGGTATCTTATGAAAACACAACATTAGCATTGGTCTGGATCCAATTGTACAAAACATTGTTCTTTTTTATTATCCAAAGGTAGACCTTTCCCGTTTACGTGCCAATTGTTTGAAAAAATAACCTTTTTTTATTTGATTGAAATCATTCTCCCCCTCAATCAATGACCATAGTTGTTGATTGAGTGATAGAGATTTTGACAAATGATAAGTCCAGATGATTTTCAAAATTAAGTCCGAGTTATTTTCAAAGCGATTTAGTTTTCATTAGATGACAAATATTTTTCAGAAGAATATTTAGAAGGAAAAATATTTGTGAGGAAACATTTGTCTTTTTTGACGACAAATTTTCCTTATGAACTTTTGTTTTTAGAATCAGAGCATGAGGTTTCAAAACTAGATTAAGCATGGCCCTGTTCTTTCTTTTAAAATCGGGTTACTGCCTTAAATGACAATAAACCTACATTTTTGTCCATCTCATGTTTTTTTCTTTTTTTGATGAAAATAAAATGTTTATTGTTTCTGTTCGAACTTCATCTAAAGACCCGTGCCATTTTGAATGATGCATCAATTTCGTAGATGTTATCGAAACTCGATAACATGATATAAAAACAATGTTTTTGGACTTTTAAAATTTTTCGATTTTTATGGGTTTTGAAATTTAAATTTTTCTGTTTTCTTTTTGTTGGTTTTATAACTTTGTATTTTGCTTTTTGATAAAATATGTACAAGGATTAGATTAGAAAAACACCTTTACTCCTCTTCTTCCTCCTGAAGACGTTTGAGTGTCTCAGGTTGTAGACTCTTCAAGCCAAGTCGTGGAAGGATAAACTCAAACCGTTCTCTAGGAAGAGCTTTAGTGAAGATGTCTGCTAGTTGATATTCAATCCTTATGAAGTATAGTTCAACCACACCTTTCTCCACTTGTTCCCTGATGAAGTGATGTCTAATGTCAATGTGCTTTGCTCTTGAATGTTGAACATTGTTGCAGCAGAGAGCAATGACACTTTTGTTATCACAATACAGAGGAACTTTGTTGAATACAAAGCCATAGTAAGATAATTGGGATCTCATCCATAAGATTTGAGCACAACAAGATAACATGGCTATGTATTCAGCCTCTGTAGAGGATATAGACGTACTCATTTGTTTCTTTGAAGACCAGCTTACTAAGTTATCCCCTAAAAACTGAGCACCTCTTGACGTACTTCGACGTGTGTATTGACACCCTGCATGGTCTTCATCTGCATATGCTGTTAGTGACATATCGGTGTCCTTCGGATACCAAAGTCCCGTGTTAATGGTTCCTTGGATATACCGAAAGACCCATGCATACATGCATACAGCGAACAAAATATCAGGTCTACTGGCTGTGAGGTACATCAGGGATCCAATCATACTTCGATATTTAGTTTGATCAACCATGATCCCCGAGTTTTCCTCATCTAGTTTTGTGCGCTCCACCATCGGAGTGTCAACAAGGTCACAAGAATCAAATCCAAATTTCATTAAAATTTCATTTGCATATTTAGATTGACTAATAAAAATGCCTCCCGGACTTTGTGAAATTTGTAATCCCAAGAAAAATGATATTTGTCCCATCATAGACATTTGAAATTTGGAGCCCATCTCCTTTGAAAATTGGTCACATTCATTAGGGTCGGTCGAGGCCAAAATAATATCATCAACATAAATTTGAACATGAATTAAGTGTTTGCCTGACTTTCTGGTGAACAATGTGGGATCAACTGCTCCTTTGCTGAATCCTTTTGTCAAGAGAAACTGTGACAGTGTATCATACCATGCCCTTAGAGCTTGCTTCAAACTGTAAAGAGCCTTCTTCAAGCGGTAGACATGGGTAGGATGCTCTTGATTCACGAAACCTTTGGGTTGACTGACATAAACTACTTCTTTGAAATCTCCATTAAGAAAAGCAGTCTTTACATTCATTTGATAAACCACCATGTTCTTGCTAGCAGCATTAGCCAGGAAGATTCTGATAGCCTCAATTCGTGCAACCAGATCAAATGATTCCTCAAAGTCAATACCCTCCTCTTGTTGGTATCCTTTAGCCACTAACCTTGCCTTATTCTTCAGAACATCACCGTGCTCATCAAGCTTTACTTTGAAGATCCACTTAAGAGAAATAATCATTGCACAATCTGGAGCAGGTACTAATCCCCATACATCAAGGCGATCAAACTCATAGATTTCTTCTTGCATAGCACTAAACCAGTTTTCCTCAGACATTGATGTTTTCACGTCTTTAGGTTCTATCTTTGATAATGCATAATTGAAGAAGCACCATAAGGCATAAGTGGCAAGTCGCTTACGAGTGGATTGTTAGGTCACCATATTAGTAACACAAGCATCAATATGTAAGAAATAGAGAAGAAGAAGATCGGTTGAACAACAATCAAACACACATGCGTATGAATATAGAAGCGGTTATGCGTAGGTGAAAAGTGAAGAGAATAAATTGAACAACCAACCCTCAGTGAGGGTTATTACAAAGTATTTATAGGAGAGGGAGCTAGGGCAACACTCCTAGTCCCTTCCTTTCTCTTATGGACTTGGGCCTGGGCTTATGGGCCTTCTACATAAGCCTAAGCATAATAACTAACATAAAGGCCATATTAAGCTAACTATTACATATGAATCACTAACACTTGAATAAGGTTTAGGAGTGATTCCAACAATCTCCCCTAAGTGTTAGTGATGAATGAATGAGTGATAAGCGTTGTAGGTCTTGATGTAATAGTAGCTTTGGCGTCTTGACATTCTTCTTTCTTGTGAGAAGAAGTGTCTTGATTCGAACAATCTCCCGGTGTAGAGAAATTGTTTCTTTTGAAGTATTACGCTTTGGCGTCTTCATTTTCTTTGTTCTTTAGTTCTTTGTTCTTTGAAAGTGATAGTATGTTGTGTAATGCATCAGTGCCTTTCGTTGCTCGGTGTCTCACGTCTTTCTCCAACATGCTCACACGCTCTTTAACGTTGGATTACAGTTGATGAAGTTCTTTAAGTCTTTAAACTTTGTAGATTCTTTGTTGTGAAGAATCATTCGACTTTGTGTTGCCTTTGATTATGAGAGAACTTTCATAAGTGATGTTGTTGGTATGAGCATGTGGAGAATCGCACGATCGATCCGCTCGAGCTTCCATAAGAAGTAAACATAGGAAAGGTTAGTAATAAGCGGTTCCGGCACTTACAAGTTTGAACTTGAGAGTGTTAATGACATAGTGTGAAAACACAACTCTAATTCTCACAAAGGCCGTTCTGAACCGAGTCCCACAAGTGAGATAACGCGATGTACGAAGTACACCTACGGTTCGGATGAGTCGTTGAGGTACACGAAGCATCACCTCACGATTGTAGACCGTTTGAGACCACTAAGCGTAATCCACGGGGAGTTACAGGCGACTGCTTTGTCGGTGTTTGATGTTGACCTGGCGGGAGTTTCCATTCAATCGCGAGGATCACGGATGTGAACCTCTCATAAATGTTCTCGACAGTTGCTAGGATGCATGTAGGACTCGATAACGTACCCTTGTTGTTCTTATTGTTGAACAACAAGTGATGAAATGTCAAGTGTACCTAAGAGATCTTTTGATGAATCTCGTGGCTCTAGACTCAATAGTGCGTTTTGGTTTTCTGGCGGAGACTAGGAGAGGGTCTCCTTCTTCAATACCAGCAATCTCTAAGAAAGCCGATAGTTTACGTAGGGTTCCTGTGAGAATGAAACAAGCTTCATTGGGAGAAACTTGAGTGGCTAAGAAGGTTTAGTGCATGCGTCCTTTGGGTCCATGACGACTTTTAATCTTCAATACCGGTGTCATCAAGTGACAACCGGTAGCATATGAATTGAACCGGTTATACGCCCTAAGTTGAATAATTTGGAGGCTATTTCTTTTCACCCTTTTCTTTGCATTTCTTTTAATTCTTCAACTCCTTCTTTCTCCGATTCTCATTTTCTCCTTTTTATAATCATACCTAAGGACTTCTAATACTAACTATTTGTGATGTCCTTGGGTAGATCCCTCCGACTCTGGCGGATCATAGGACAGTTATTCTAACCTTAATCACCTTATAACTCCATTGCCATAAAACCATTTTCATGAAAATCTCTCGAAGTGTTTGTGAATGAAAAACATGTTTGAACACTTCAAGAGTTTTAGATTTTCGAAATACTCCCCTCAACATGTGCTTAAGAGGTTTTGATGAAATCGCACGGTGAGAGAAAAAGCGCGCACTTTTGAATTGATCGACTCAAGATAGACAATTCCTTGCGAGACACTATTCGTTGCATAGTTAAAGAGATACATTGTCGACTTTTAGGTGACAACTAGCTCTAATAACTACCTTGAAGATGTGGACAACCTCGAAGGTTGTCAAACCCGTCAAAGTTCATGTCTATCAAGAGCTTCTCGAATAGGTACAATTTACTTGGATAAGTCTTGGAAGACAAATCTTTTCAATGTAAGATTGTTCGGATCCGTCAATTCATGGGTTGAAGTCTTTTCACACGAGGATTCAATAGCGGTTTCACAACATATTTCTTATCACATAATTTTCTCCCTCAAAAATGGCATATAAATGTTATTTTGAAGAAACGTTGATAATAAATATGACCATTTTGAGTTTTGTGGGAAGATTACACAAAGAACAATTTGTGAACAAAGTTTTTAAGTCAAATACTCCCCTCAACAAGTAATACTAACTTTTGAGGTTTTGAAAACGTAAGGGAAGTACTTGTTCTTTTGAGCAAAACCTTGAAAAATGAAAGGTTTGATAGGTTTTACTCAAAAGTAAAAGCTTTCGCTCCTTTTATAGGATTGTGGCTGAAGCGTACCACGGGGTCCTTTCATTACAAGAACGGGTTGTACTTTGTTATGTGTGCACAAGCCATAGTCATTATAAATCACACATCAAATTAATATGAAATAGAAGCGGTTTAAGGGTACCGGAAGTCGATAATATCACGGGGAATGCGAGCAGGCGTTGATAGCGGTGAGAGTAATCTGGGGCGACCACCTACAAAGCTCTCTAGTGTTACAGGCGGTCCCTACATACAACCTCTCATCAATCATGGTGATGATCCTCTTCACATCCGTCATCACGAGAGTTCCATCGCTTTGGTGTCCCAATGTCTTCATGTATATCCTTCAACCTATAAGCCAAGCCATCCTAACCTTCTTCAATGTATGATCCCCAAACTTGTGAAGATCTCTACACGCCATCAAGCGGTTTCGTTGTAGCTCACTCGGTAAATTACTCCGAATGGTTTCTTGATGAGGGTGTATTGTGGGATGGTTGATGTCGGGAAGTTCTAGGCGAGGTGCGGTGAAGTTGACACGGTGCGATCGACTCAACGACAAGTTGTAGATCTTCTACACGTTCTGTATCACTATGCTTCGATGAATATGAGCAAGGACTTGATGTATTCGCGTTGAATTTCGATCGAGAATTGTCTCATGCGTCCCTGTACTTTGGCAAGATCTGGATCTTCAATGTCGTTGAGAGACAAGTTACGAAAGTCCGATTCACGAATTCATAGTCTCTTTCGTCTTGTCTTTTGACCACAATTTTCTTGAGGAAAGTGTAGTCCCATTTAGGCGAAGAGCTACATGCTTAACAACAACGATTCCTTTAATCTTGAACACTTCATGTTGAGACTTGAACTGGCGACACGTAGTAGATTCGTCGGCGTTCGGCCAATGGTGAATCCATACATTGCATCACGGTCATACAATTCCACATTGTTGGAAAACATGTGGGTAGCCTTTTCCTCGATGGCTATGCGGTTAGAGTATATGGCTGCCGGGAGCGGAAGTGTAAGTGATGTAGCGTATTTCCTTGAACCATCAACTGCCGTGTAGAAGAAATTCCAAGTCGTTGTTGAAGAAGTAGCGAAATGGAATCTTAGGGTTGATCTGGTTGCCAATCGTTGGTAGAGGTTTAGACCGATCGGTGTAGTAAGGAGCATTGTCTTTCTGGAGAAGTCGATGTTTGCTTGAGGTTGAGCCAATCAATGTTGTTGGACATGGCTCGTGCTATGTTTTCAAGATGGTATTCAACCTCGATGGCACTTTCATTTGTCTTTTAGTAGTTGAAAAGCTTCATTCTTGATTCGTTTCAACTCGATTTCGTCATCTTCTTCACTCGAATTTTTCTTGCGGTAACTTTGCATGCTCCAATGTACTACCGTCTTCGGATCTTGACCTTGGATGGATAGGGAGTAGAATTAACAAGTGTAGAAAACCGATCGTATTCATCGGTGTCATCTTCATCTAGCCATGATCGACATTAGCCTTGGCGACTTCTTCTTTTTCTTACGTGGCTTAGATGATGATCTTTGGTTTCTTTGCTTTGTCGGGAGAGGTGGGTTGTTGTTGGGGCTCGAGGACTTCCTCATCGTCACCACCCGTATACTCAAAGTGATCACCGGTTTTACGAGTGCAGGGTGGTAACTCGAATCTGAGGTTTTCGATAGAAAGCGAGGAGGAGATCGTGGTTGGTTGGAGTCCTTTGGGGTGGAGGTTGCATGGAGGATGATTCACGAGACTTCTTGGGCGTTTAGGCTCGTCATGCTTATCCTTATCCTTATCTTCTTCGTCTCTTGGGCGTTTAGGCCTTTGAGCTTCTTCCACATGGTGATTTGAGTTGGTATTCGGTGATGCTTCAAACAATTTACCTTCGGAAGAAGTAAATGTTGCAGAGCGTTTAGACATTTGAGCTACCGACTGTTAACCAATTGACATCGAGAATATTATGGGATCAAGCGGGTTGATGTTGACATGCATTGGTGTTGATCTCATAGTTTGCTTGGCCAAATGTAATAGATTCGGATAGAGTTGTTTGGTAAACATCTCCTTTGTAACTCGAGGAGCGATGTCAAGAAGGTACTTGTGAGTGTAACCTTTGATCATCTCGTTCATTTCCCTTGAGGATCACGTTCCATGAACTTACGGATGTACTCCTTGCATCTTTCATCTTGTCATTCTCGTCATGAAGGTCTTGTGCACAGTCGTGAGAAAATTGACTTTTGTAAAGCACGTCTTTCTTTCGACTGTTTGTGACTTTAACGATTCTTGTCTTAGCTTGAGAGATCCAAGATGCCGTTGGCTTCTTCAGCGATTTGGATGTGGATCGGTTGATCTTTTGGATGGTGGTGGTGAAGAGTGAGAGGATGAATCGATGATGAAGAGTCATGAGGAGGTTCGGGGTCCTTAGGAGGTTGAAGTTTTCTCCTTGGAGCGAGTTGGATTGTTGAGAAGATAATCATCATAGTTTACTTCGTCATCTTGCGGTTTCTTCTTCATTTCTTCACTGTTTTAGCTTGGTGTGGCCTCATCAACTTTGGCTTTAGTATCATCTTCATCGACTTTTCTTTCGGTCTTTTCGTTTCGGTTCCTCAATGTCATACTTGATAGAATCCTCAATGTTGCTTTTGTTGTTGTTCGTGAGTGGTGGCACGGTTCCCTTATCGGGTTGATTAACCGCATCGAGAATTGGTGTAGATTGAGTACCACCACTTGAACCTCCGGGGCCGAGTTTGATCCTTTGCAAACTCTTTGCAAGATGTTTGGAGTCTAATGAGTTTTGAACTTCTTTTGATATTCTTTAATCGGTCATCCGAGGTTCTTCATGAGCTTTCTTATCATGCTCAATCTTTGGGGTTTTCCTTTACCTTTGTCGGTTGGTGGGTGGGAGGTTTAGCTCTTGATGGAGTAATATCGGTTGCGGTTTGAGTAGAAAACCTCATCGTCGATTCGGTATCTTGAGCTTTCATCCACTAGCTTTCTTTGCGGTTCGAGACTTAGGAATGGGAATAGGAACAACTTCCTTAGATGGAACTTTCCTTTTGTGTGGAGGTTTCCTCTTGGGAACTTCCTTTTACTCTCGGTGCTTGCGGCACTTCTGCACTTCCTCTTACGGTTTTCCTTGTGGGTGTGCGGAAGACTTGTCATCGAGAAAACCGACTTTGTTTTCTTGTTGCCACGGATACCTTTTGTATGTGTAGAGCTTTTGATTTCATCAGACGAAGGTGATCGGCAACACCTGACACCCTGTTTCTTCGTTGTTGATTCCTTGAATCGGCGGTTAGGGTAGGTTCGAGACAACATGTCGTGATTGTTGGGGTCATTGAGTCTCTTGGGGATATCGAGTTGAGTCCAAGAGCTCTTTGGA
Organism: Chrysanthemum lavandulifolium; assembly: GCA_022545495.1. Classification (NCBI taxonomy): domain Eukaryota; kingdom Viridiplantae; phylum Streptophyta; class Magnoliopsida; order Asterales; family Asteraceae; genus Chrysanthemum; species Chrysanthemum lavandulifolium. Next base: position 80,564,741 of record CM040244.1, on the reverse strand, counting down.
TCAACAGTTTTGTATATCGATATAAGGAATCTTTGAGCCAAGCTTTTGAGGAATGACATCATGTCGTCCCATATCGAGCTTCAATTTCGATGTGCTTCATGTTGATCAAAGCCCAAAGATTTGCGGTTCCATGAGCTTGGGATGCTCATAGCCCTTGTCACGACCAGGAAGCAGATTTGGTGATGATGATGTAGAGAGTTCTCGGGGTTGAGGAATATTCTTAAGATCCACGTATGAATGCTTAGTGATTACTCCTGTAGCTTCATCATAACCAATGTCGATCATGAATTGTAGAACAGTCTCTTGATTGGTGCGACAGCGTAATCGGTTGGCTCGATGTCGGGAATGAGGAGAACGGTCCTTAAGTCTGCGGTGTGATGGTGACTTGTTTGTGGTTGAGAGTCCTTGTCACGACATTTTGTCCTTTGATCTTTTGCATTGTGTTCAGGCGATGAATGTAGATCTCGGAGCGATGGCGAGTTGGAGAGCATGTTACGATAAGGATGATTCTTGAATATCCACGACAATCAAGCAAGAAGACTACGGCGGTGAGAGTTTCAAAGTCAACACGAAGGTTGTTCTTTCCAATCTTCATCGGATAGCCATTAGGGAAGATATCGACAATGGTGAGAACATTTGGTGCATCCACATTACGCATTTGGCGTCCATGTCGTGATCGAAAGATATTTAGCCAAAAGAACCAACATATCGAAAGACATTATGTTAGTCAACGGATGGTTTTATTGTCTAATTATTGAATGTGATATGTCGATGATTATTCTGAGTCCAATGTCACTTGTTTGTCCAATAGTCCAATGGCGTCGTGATAAGTTTCGTGAGTTAATTAACTTTAAGTTTTAAAGTCCATGTTATCACTTATTTTTCACAACATATTAAGCGTTTAAGCTTATTAGTGACATTATTGGTTTCGTGGCGTTATGATTTATTTATTTACAAGTTTGCAGCGTAACAATTCATAATTAAGGTTAAACAAGGCTTAGGCGTAGAAATGGCAAGCTTATGCGTAAGCAGGGAGGTATATCGCGTAAGCGCGCAAGCTTATCGTGGGACCACGACTTCGCGTAAGAAATATTACAGCGTGGGAAAAGGGGACCTTATGCGTGGAGCTTACGGCGTGGCGCATATAAAACCTTACGCGTAAGGCTTACTCGTGAAGTAGACCTTATGCGTGAGGTCCTTTTACGCATATCCTTCACGGGATACGCGTGGTCCCTTATGTAGAACCTTACGGCGTAGCGATTCTGGCGTAAGATTACTCTACGCATAACCTTCTACGCGTAAGGTGATCCTTATCGTGGATTGCTAATAACCTTGATTACGAATTTCACGCGTAATAAACACGAAATAAGTTAATCATAGCACCAATTATTAACACATACATTCAATATTTATCGGATCAAACATGAAAAACTCATTCAAGCGGTTATGCGTAAAAATCCTTATCGTAAACCTAAACCCTAAGGTTTAATTTCTCTGAGTAAGAGATTTAGCCATAGGAATTGCACCAAAATGATTACGGTAAGTCTAAGAAGCCTATTAAGTTGTCTTATCCAAGTTTTAACATCAAATATGTCATGAATCAAAAATACCCAAACCGTATGAACATAAACCCTAGTTTCCAATTTATGAATCATTAGTGTTTACGGGTAATTTACGGGTCTAAATATGATCAATTCAACTTGAAAACAACCTCATACAACAATCTTTATCACCAAAAGCGTTCACATATGAAAACCCCAAACTAACGCATGAACCCTAATTCACAAAATCAATCAATTCGTGTTTACGGCGGTATGTTTGATGATAAAAATGGTTTCATAGTGATGTAAATGAGCGTTTTGACATAACCATTTTAACCAAAAACACTCAAACATGATTATGTGTTCATACGCTTATCGTAGAACACAAAATCACTCAAATCTCAAGTTTTAACCGTTGGATTTGTGAAAGATTCAAAACCATTGTTTGTAAACTTGTTATAAACATGAAATCACTTACAAATTGATGATCAAGTAACGGATTTGAAGAATGAATTATAGGCGTAGGATGAGTTTGGTGAGTATAATAAATGTGAAGAGTAAATGTTAGGTGGAGTGTTTTATTAGAAAATACTTTAAACTTTTGACACTTTTAGTCCCTCCACCTCTACCATTTACATCCAATGCCTTTAACTTCCATTTTGGTTACCAAGCGAAGAATATTTGGAAATAACTTTGTGACACTCCCCTCGACTTAAGAAATAATGAAAGTTTATAAATTTTAGTCAGGGTGTCGATAAACCGAAATGTGACCACCATTATTAAAGAAACAACGAGATAAGATAACATGCAAGTACAAGGTTTTATGAAGCGAAAAATATTTGCTTTCTCCCCTCAACACTTGATCGGAAAAATCTTGAATTTTGAAAGATTTGAGTGTTGACGGAAGATTGTACTTGCCATGTTGAAAGAAATAAAGATAGAAGAATATTTTTGTTGTTTTATCGATTTTATATTTTTGTATTTTGTTTTGAAAGATATTTACAAAAGAGGTTTTGGTGTTTGTTGGTTTTAAGAATGTTTTAAGAGTTCATCCGGTTCCTCTTGAGTCAAACACCGCATACCAATCCGGTGGACCAACTCATTAAACCTAGCGAGGAGCTAAGGCTTTGGTGAGAAGATCGCCAATTGGTATTCTGTACCCACAAAGTATAATTCAACGGTACCACATTCACGTGGTCCTTGATGAAATGATATCGAAGATCGATGTGCTTTGATTTGAGTGTTGAGCGAGTTGCGAGATCGCAATAGCACTCCGATTGTCATGATACATCGGGATTACATCAAATACGTAACCATAGTCTTTGAGTTGTGTTCTCATCCAAATGACTTGAGCACAACATGCCGACATGGCTACATATTACCTTACGGTTGAGACGGCGATGTACAATCCTGCTTCTTTGATTGCCAAGACACGGTTTGTCACCAAGAAATTGTAGTGCTCTGAAGTACTTTTCGAGAGTCTAAGCATCCTGCGTGGTCGGCGTCGAAAAAGCTATTAGTTCAAAAACCGAATCCCCGGATACGGATCCCCAAGTTAATGGTTCCCTTGATGTATCGGAGGATTCTTTTAGCCTCGAGAGGTGGGTTTCGATTGGTCTCGTGATAGCGGGAGCAAAGATATCTGGCAAAGACAATATCGGTCTGTGGTTATTAGATACATGAGAGACCCAATGATACTACGGTATTTTGTAGGGTCAACCGGTTTCCCATGCAAATCGCGTCTAGCTTCTTGGTATGTGACATTGGTGTGGCATAAGTATCACGGTATTCATTCCAAATTTGTTCGAATTTCAAGGGCATATTTGGGTGACTTAGAAAAATACCACGGGGTGATTGATGAACTTGCAATCCGAGAAAGAATGTAAGTTCACCCATCATTGACATTTCAAAATGTTTTGTCATAAGTTTTGCAAAAGCATTTGAGTATTTTAAATGTGTTGACCCAAAATGATGTCATCCACATAAATTTGAGCGATTAAAATATGTTCCCGTGATATTGTATGAAAAGTGTAGGGTCGACCGAACCTTTGGTGAAATTATTGGCAATTAGGAAAGATGATAACTTATCGTACCACGCCGAGGAGCTTGTTTGAGACCATCTGAGCTTTGTTCGGTTTGTAGACATGGTTCGGGGCAGCGGGATCAACGAATCCTTACAGGTGGTGACATAAACCGTTTCTTTTAGTTGACCGTTCGAAAAGCGGTTTGACATCCATCGAAAGACCGTTATATTCATATGAGCATGAGCGAGAAAGATCGAGCGACTTCAAGGCGAGCAACCGGGCGAATGATTCTTCAAAGTCAATACCTCTTCACATCTATAACCCTTAGCCACGGGCGTGACTTGTTTACGATTCGTTCCTTGACATCAATTTGTTCTTCCAAATCCATTTGAGACCAATGGCGTAGACCCTGTTGGTCTTTCAACCGATTCCATACTTCAAGGCGTTTGAATTGGTTGATTTCTTCTTGCATGGATTCAATCCGGTTGTCTTTGGTCATTGCATCTTTAATGTTTTAGGTTGATTAGCGAGCGGTGAGAGCATAAATGCAATGTTCACCATCGTGTGAAGGCGTTGTCTCGTAACGGTTGGTTGATTTGGGTTGCCAATAATGTTCTCTAGAGGATGGTCTTTCGTCCAACGATGTGTGGAAGGTTGATGTTGATATACATTATGCGATTTTGAGGATTCAAATGGTTTGTTGATGATTCCGCGACATCGGTGCGGCAGTTTCATTGGCAAGCGGGTTAAAAAGCATTTGGATCAAAATCTGCGGTGGGGTACTTCATTAAGAACATCGTGTTGGTTCGGCGTCGTTGGAAGCAGTTTGTTCAACTGTTGTTGTAGAGTCTCTTGGTGGTGCTTCTTCAACATAGTTGTTGTAGCGGTGTATCGGTATAAGAGTGTGATCGGGTTGAGCGGTGAAGCAGCGGATACACAGAGCACGTTCATCAATGTCATCACTAAACAGAGGAGCAAATAGTCTTTCCATTTGTTGTGAGTAGGTGGGGGCTTAGTTCGGTGATGATGGGGTTTGAGGAAGTTTAAGCGGTTGTGACCGGGTTCCAAGTTGTTATACTCGAAGCCATTTCGTAAGTTCATCAAAATTAGCATGAATCGTTTCCATAACTTTTGCTTTGTCTGACGATTCGGATCCGGAAACCTTTTGAATTCTCACAATATCCAATAAATACTCCAATGTCGACTTTGGCTTTGAGCTTTCCAAAGTCTTCACGATCATTATTTGGGTAGCAAAGAGATCCAAATACATGAAAGTGTTTGAGATTCGGTTTATGGTTGTGGATAAGCTCGAAAGGTGTTTTGTTGTGGCGTTTTGTAATCATTGAGCGATTTTGAGTATAGCATGCGGTTGATCGACACGCCCACAAGTAATCTGGAAGTTTAGCATTAATTAACATTGTTCTTGCGACTTCCACTAACGTTCGGTTTCGTCTTTCAACAACTCCGTTTTGTTACGGTGTCCGTGCAATAGATGTTTGATGCTCTATTCCCACTTTCTCATAAAATTCTCGAAGAGTTTGGTTCACAAATTCGGTTCCTTTATGCATTACGATTTGGCGGACGGTGTTCGGGTGAACTTGAATTTTCGTGAGAAAGGTGATGATCATTTGTGGAGCTTGATCTTTACTTGAAGAAAGTAGACCCAAGTCCATCGTGAGTAGTCATCAACAATTACCAAGATGTAGCGTTTGCCATTAATCGTTTGCACGCGCGCATCGGGCCACACAAATCCATGTGAAGAAGATGAAGCACATCTTTGAGGTTGTGTTCCACCTTTGAAGGAAAATGAGCACGAGTGCTTTTTCCTTGTTCTGGTGAGCATAGGTGATCTTTAGAATACCGGAATCTTGGGAGACCTTCAACAAGTTTGTGTCGAGCAAGGTTGGTGATGGTTTGAAAGTTTAGATGTGAGAGGCAGCGGTGCCATAGCCAAGATTTTGTTGATGTAGCCTTTGAAAGTAGACGGATGGGAGATGAAGCAATCATGTCTTGCATTGAGATTGTGTATAGACTAGAATTGCGAGAGCGGACATAAGATCGTTTCCTTGTAGATCACGAATGAAACAAGTTTTCTCCCGAAAAGCAACTTCCAAATCTCCATCACGAATTGACCGGTGAAAAGAGATTGTGACCGAGGCCTTCCACATAATAAACCACGCTAATTTCAATATTGCCATTGATATAATCTCCGTAGCCCATGATAGCTGCGAAGTGATCATTCCGAATCGGCGGTGCCAATGAACTTTGCAATAAAGTTTGATAACGAGTTTAAGATTGCTGTCATCATGTCGGGAACATCCGCTATCAACAATCAAAGGATGATCTGTATCACTGCATTACACAGGCGACACGGATGGAATAGAGGTAGATGTGGAACCCGATGAGTTAGAGGTTCCTCGGCGATTATAGTAGAAATACACACATCAATGATTTTAGGCATCCATTTAAATCCTAGTGTATTATGTATCCATTTACGCCATCTCCAACTAGTCTTAGCTTTAGTCTTAGTGAATGCACTAGGTGGTACTACATTCTTTGGAGGTGATCTTGGAACTACGAGGGACATCAATCGTTTCTTAGAATCTAAGGAGGCGGTTTACCAAGCACGGACTTAGAAGCATTAGTGGGCCTAGAGGTATTCGATTCTTAGGATTCCGTAAGCGAGACAAGATAGCTCTAGCAACACATTTGTCATGACAATCGAAAGCATACTTTTCGACAAATAACACAAGAAGCATCGGTTGAATATCAAAAGTACTTAAAGGTTTAGCATTCGTTACAACACTTTTTCCATTACATTTGTCGACGCAATATCTAAAGTAGGTGCAACGTGAGTCTTATTCAAAGTCCTATGGTGTTCTTCTACTTGACATTCCTTATTATTCTTTTCTTAGGTCGCAACTTCCTATTCTTCCTTGTATTGCTTCTAGGCTGTGAAGTGCGGACGTTTGGAAAAAAGCAACTATTCTGTTGCGATGAGGAAGCACATTAGTATCTTGTGTTTTGTCGGTAGGCAATCGGGTTCACGTTTGCTAAGTGTTACGGTGCAATTTTCTTAATGATGCTAGGTGAACTTGTTCATACTTTCCTAACATTTCCTTAACTTAGTGATAGTGTGCACCAAATCTTGATTTTCGAGCGAAGATTTCCGGCAAAATTCATGACTTCTTTAGTGTGTGCAAGATAATGATCAAGTTCGTTTGATGCTTCATCACGAGTCATTTGAGTAAATCAAATATGACACCATATTCTGTTTAACTTTTGAAAGTTCTTGTTCATATTTTGAGATTTGACATTTCAAAGACACGTTTTGATCATCCGGTTGCTCAATTTTAGAATCAAGCGGTTTTGATTTCAAGCGGTGGATTTTGTTTTGCAAAGCAAGTTCACGATTTTGACAATCTTTTGACACCATTGAAGGCGGCGTTTTGAATTTGAAAGTTCGTTTAACGATCGTTCATTTTCGACTTTTAAAGACTCGATTGAAGCACATTATCGATATTCTCAACAATTACAACAGAATCAACGATGTCGGCGAGAGATATAATCGGATGCATATGGTAAAGAATGCAATAACACAACATTATAGACATCGGCACAGATAACATCTTCCAAGAGTCGATCAACATCTTTTCGTAACATTTTCTTTTTACGTTTGGTGTTAGAAATAGATGTTTCATTTTCTCGAAAGCGACTTTCATCAATCAAGTTCCTTATGAAAGTCCGTTCCCAATACAATGCAGTTTTCAAATTTTTAACATTGGGTAAAAGTCTTTTCGAAAAATGTCTCTTTGTTCTCGCGCGAGGCGATTGAAAATGTTCAACTTTTATTTGAGAATGAAATTCAATCTCATGTTCTAAAAGTTTGAGGTCGACCATGAAAAGGTCAAAATATCTAAGAATTTGATGATTTTCAGGTTTTGAATTTATTTCACTGATGGAAGGTAAAGGACCATAAATTTGTGCATAATTTGGTTTGGGATTAACATTAGAAGACTCGAGACGTTTTGTGATAATCCTTGGTGTGTTAGAAGAATCCTTTGGTGGGACGAAAGTGACCGCTTGTGAATAAGTAAAGGTTTGTTGTAAACAACTTTTCTAATTTTGATCGACTCTCGTCTTACGCATCTAATTCCTCTTGACGATGATATTCAACAACACTCATAACAGAATCATCAATTTTATATTACGCCTTTGGAAACTTGAGATTTGGTTTAAATGCTTTGGTTGAAAGCTTAGGTTTATGTCGGCAAGATTCGGTCCATATCCATCTGGATTGGGTTTTAAAGTAAACTTTTGAATAGTTGTGGTGACTCACCATGTTTGTAAACAACATTTGAAACTCTTTAAGTTTGTTTTGCAAGCCGATAATTTCGTCAAGATGGTCATCTATTCGTTTCGTTGAATGCTTTTGTATTGAGAGACTGTTTTGACAATTTAACAACTCGACCTTAGCTTTTTGATTTTCCAAGGTGAGGCGTTAATTTGCTTTTTATGTTCATGTTTGATTGTTCTATTTGAGACAACAAAGCATTCTTGAGCGGCTAGATCACGCATTTGTCGTTCTAAATATTGTTCGTTTTGATGAGATTTTGCAAAGCGGCTTCAAAACCTTTTCACGGTTTTCTTGAGTTTTGAAAAAATTGAGTTGCATTTTAAGCATTCAAGATCCTTGGTTAACAGTGCATTTTACTTTTAATTCTTGATTTAAATCACGACATTTTCCATTCGGGATTGTTGGTCTTTAAGTAATGAGATCAACATCGGACTAGGCAAAGGTTCACGTGTTCAACGTGAGACACAACATGATCATTATTTAGATCCTCAAGTATAACCACGAGTCAATTTGAGTATCAAAGGAAACCATAAGGTCATCTTGATCATCAAATGTAACTACGGGGTCTAGTTGAAAATCGTCGAGAATGAGATGTGGGCGACTCATTTTGAACATTCGAGCCTTGCGGATTCGGATGTTGGCGGAGATATTAGATCAGAGATAAATATGGTTTGTTCGGTGCACGAGACAAGCCATCGATGTCATACTTGGGCTGTATCACTCATGTGTAGAGCTTGCATTTGTGCCATCAACATCAACTTTGCATTAGCACTGCAAGTCTTCCATGTCATCATCGAGTGCATACGCCATAAAGCTGTTCCTTGTTGTTAAGAGTTCCACCGACTTCATCCTTAAGAGCCAAGAGCAAAGCCTCTTTGAAATAAGCAACGCCTCTTGTCCTCGGCTTAGGACATGCATTAGCGGATGACCCTTTTCATTGCGGTTATAACAACGAAGACCATTAACCCCATTACGAGCATTCCCTGTTCAACCACTTGAGCTCTCTGTTGTTGTGGAGCACCACGGTTATTCCTTCCAATAGCATTAAACCCTTGACCACCTCCCATCGGCGACCATAACCACGGTTACGAACTTCAACACGTCCATTGTTCACATGACTTGATTCCTTGTGTTGGATGAGGAGCGAATGCGATTGTTGGATTTGTTTGTATACCGACCGAAGGCTTTAGCAATCATAACAAATCCTTGTTGCAATTCATCGAAAGCGGCGAGTCCTCATCGACTTCTTTGTAAAGTGCTTGAGCATTGTTGTTGTTGTATGGAACCAATTGAGTTTGTTGAGGTTGTTCTTGTGTTGATCATATGGTGTGATGGTTGCGGTTGGTTGAGGGGTGGTTCTTGAGTTGTTTGAGGAGGAAGATTAGTTTGAGCCCACAAAGCAAGTTGTTGATTATCGGGAATTGTTGTGAAGTTGGGAGTCCACGGATAGTCCTTTCTTTGTCAACTTCTTTTGGTGAGGCTTCAAATAGTCGTACAACAATCCGTATGTAGCATGATGAAGGTTCTTAGCTTGCGGAGAAAAATGACATACTTCTCCCATTCGGACCAAGACTACTTAGGAACTTAGTGTTGTGACAATTCGAGGCATGATGATGTTGTGTTTGTCCAAATCATTAATGATGTCGAAAAGCGATGATGATATGACTCTAATGTCTCTCTGGTTCAATCATGAAGTGTTCATAAGCCAAGTAGATTTTGGATTCCATGTCTTCTGATTGAGTGTTGTGCCTTCCATTAGAAGATGAATATGTTCCCATTGCTTTATTTGTCTTTTGAGCATCAACACTTGAAGGATCGGATTGGGTAGTCCCAAAAGGATGTATTGCATTGCTAGTTCATCGGCTTCAAAGTGTAGAAGTTCATCACCGGTGAGGTCGGAGATAGTTGCAATGTTGGAGCAGCATCTCTTGGTGGATTGGCATACGGATCTGCGGGTGTGATAACGATAGGCATCGAAATGGACCTTCCATAATGACCTTCTTTAAAAACTTTCCATGTGGCTTCTTTAGATCACAAAACCTAAAGAACCTTATCACCCATTGATCATAATTTCGGGAGTGAGCATTGGAGGTCTATCAAGTGAGCCGACTTCATGAATTGATTGTTGGCTACTTAAGGCTTCACACATCTTGCCAAACCATGTCGGTTCCTTCATAGTATTCTGGATGGATGTTGATTGTAGAAGTTTGTGTAAGGTTGTACTTGAAGACTAGGTGGTGGTTGAACCATTTGTGGTGGTGGAATTGCTCCAAGTTGTGGAGTATGTTGTTGATTAAATTGTTGTTGATAAATTTGTTGTTGATGATTAAATTGTTGATGTTGTGGACTTAGTTGTTGTTGTTGTTGTTGATGATAAGTGTAGGGAAAATAGTTAGAGTATGGTGGTTGTGACATGTTGAAAACTTGTGTTGTTAAATGGATCTTTGTAGTCGAATGAACCGTTGTTGATGAAGAGTCCTTAGGCGTAGAAATCACAGAAAAGCCAAGTACCACTTATGCGTAAAAACACCAAAGTTACGCGTATGACAATAGTTCGCGTAGGATTAGCTTCTGGCGTAAGTAAGGAGAAAACACTAAAGTTATGCGTAAACAAGAAGTTAGGCGTGAAAACTTAGGCGTGGGATTAACTTATCGTAAGACAAAGCTTAGGCGTAAGATAAATCTTATGCGTAAAAATTTCTGGCGTAAGCTTATGCTTATGCGTAATTTTAGGTTTTGCCCAAATGATCTTTTACACTATCACGGTGCAAAAGATATCCAAAGTCGAAGTGTTTTCGGGCTTATCCAAGCAAGAAAACACGAGTAAGCCCTGGCGAAGATCAAACCAAGGAGCGATTCTGGCGTAAGTTTAGGGTTTTACTTACGCGTAGAAACAAGCCAAAAATGATTTCTGCCAAGTGATGTTTCCAAACCAGATTTTTGTGATGAGATAGCTTCAATATCACCAAAATAACACAAAAGTGTGAAACTTGATGATCCAAAGCTTAAAAAACAGTTATGCGTAGAACTAGTACCACGTATAAAACCAAGCTTAAAAACAAAGATCTACGCGTAAAGTTTGAAACTTTTTGCCAAAAACAGATATTTTAACACCTTAAAACGTTGAAAGGACAAGAATCTTGGATTAAAAGTGTAAAAATAAGTTTTAAGCGAACCAAAGTTGGAACCGTTTTTACGCGTAAGACCAAAACAAAAACTTTAAAAACAAATATGTTCACCCAACTATTTGGCGAATGATACCTTTGTTAGGTCACCATATTAGTAACACAAGCATCAATATGTAGAAATAGAGAAGAGAAGAGATCGGTTGAACAATAACAAACACACACACATGCGTATGAATATAGAAAGGTTATGCGTAGGAAGTGAAAGAGAATAAATTGAACAACCAACCCTCAGTGAGGGTTATTACAAAGTATTTATAGGAGAGGGAGCTAGGGCAACACTCCTAGTCCCTTCCTTTCTCTTATGGACTTGGGCCTAGGCTTATGGGCCTTCTACATAAGCCTAAGCATAATTACTAACATAAAGGCCATATTAAGCTAACTATTACATATGAATCACTAACACTTGAATAAGGTTTAGGAGTGATTCCAACATAGAGATGGTGTATAGATTAGTGCCCGTGTTCCCTTTAGAAGTTCAACACCATCTAGTTCTCTAACGAAGCAAGTATGTTTTCTAAAGGCCACTTCAAGATCAGAGTCACAGAATTGACCAACAGAGAACAGATTATGACCAAGTCCTTCAACATAATATACCCGGGAGATTACACTGTCACCAAATATATAATCTTCGTAACCCATAATTGCCACAAACTGGTCGTTCCCAAACTAACAGTCCCGATGAATTTATTCACAGAGTTCTTGAGCCGTGAGCGATCTTCAGTCATATGCTTTGAACAGCCTGAGTCCAAATACCACAGAACGATTTGTACGACTTGCATTTGAACACAGACAAGGATGAATGACTGGATAATTTGGATCCCCATGCAAGAATGGTTCCACTTGGTTAGTAAATGAGATTGGAACACCCACATCAGAAATAGAAGTTATGACATCATTAGAGGTGGATGCAATACTAATAGAAGCACTTGGCCTATGTGTAGTATGATTACTTATTAAGGGGATGATCCTACCAGTAGGTTTCCATTCCTTAGTGGGCATAGAACTATTCCTATTAGGACAAAATTCATTAACTTTGAGTGTGCGGCCAGTGGGTTTCCATTGATAACCCACATTATTTAACTTTCTCCCTATAGGTTTCCAATAATTACTAACCTTTTTCAAAATTGGTTTTCTGGCATCCTTAACCTGTTTAGCAATTCTTACAGTTTTGACTGGGTATTTAACAACATTTTTCAACTCATTCGCAGCAGATTCATGATAAATACCAGAAATCAAACATTCATTACATGTTTTGCAAATAGTAGCCGAATTCGAATTAATTATAGTACGCTTATAGCTAATACTAGAATCAACACGATTCGTCTTATTCAACTCAAACTTATTGTTCCTAAGGTGGTCTTTTACTTTCTTTCCTTGATCACTCTTGGCTTCCGAGGTTCTATCTTGCTTTGTATTGCCTGGAGGCTTTGACCCGCTTACCTTGGTGTCACTGATTACTCCTATAGAAGGAATGATGGGAACATTAGTTGGTTTCACTACTTTTTGCATTCCTGGTCTAGAAGTGTTGGGATCTGAGATTCTAGGTGGCACACCAAAGGTCACATGCTTGACTTTCGGCATAGAACACGGCATAACGACACTATCTTTCCTAGTACCAGTTTTAGGACATATAGCTATTAAGGATTCTAAAAGTTCCTTAGATTGTTTGGCATATAAGCATGCATCCCTAATCGCATTATCATTTGGTTTCTCTATCTTATCCTCTTCAACAATCTCACGGAGACATTCTAGACTATCCTTAAGGTACAAAAAATATGTTTGATATGCAAGTTCATTGTTTCTAAGATGAGGGGGAATATACTTCACAGTCATAGCATATTTAGTACAAGCAGGCACCTTTGGTGCAATATTCTCACAATTAGTGATTGGCATTTTCCCTTTTACCTGACTCTTCAGATTCTCAATTTCATTTTGCAAAGAAGTTATCTTTTCATTGTTCTTGTCACGAGTGACCTTAATTGATTCATATAACTCTTTGAAATGCAGTTTAACTTTTTCATTTTCTGCTAGAAAACACTCATTTTCATGTTGTAATACATTAATGATGTTTTGAAGATGAAAATTTTGAGAATTCTGAGAATCTAAAGGAGGAGGCATATGGGAGTCAGTCACTTCATTCTTTTCTCCCTTCAATTGAGAAATTTGGGCTTTCAACCTTTTGATCGTGTTGCACTGAGCTCGAATCTATTTATCTCGTTTTTTAATTCAAAAACTGCTTCAAACTCAGAAGCATCCGAGGATGTCTTGGCATTCGAGGTTTTAACATTTTCTTTGAGATGTTGATATTTTAATTGCAAAGCAATATATTCAACTTCCAATTTAAAAAATTGTCTGACCATGTTATCATGATCATCCCTTTCGATTTTATCATGCAATTTTGAATTCGTTGTCTCAAGCTCAATGACACGATCGTGGGAGACTTTCAAAGCAATAGATAATTCATGAAATTTAGAAGTAGTAATAGAATAATTTGTGATAGTATAAAACACATCTTGAGCAATACATCTAGAAATCAGATTATCATTTAGGATGTGAAGATTCTTCCTCTCAATCTCATTACTTTTGAGCTCACATTCATAATCTCTGACCTCGTTTTCCATTTCATTAAACATTCTTTTCATATCTTTAACCTCAGTATTTATGGCCTTTTGAAGAGATTCAAATTGTTCTTTTAGTTGTTTAAAGAAAGGCATGACCTCAGTTAGGCAACATTCTTTTGTTTGCTCAAAACCCTTTCCTTGATAATTCCGTTGGAGTGATTCTCTTACATGTTTTCTAAAAGTTAACAAATAGTTGGTAAACTACATACAGGTGACTAAGGTTTTGCTTTGAGTGGCAAGAGTTCTAGGCACTAAATGCATAGGTGTATTTGGAGGATACACAGTGGCTTGAGGCAATTTCCTTAAAGAGGGATTCTTTCAACAAGATCATCAGCTTTTTGCTTATCCATATCTTTCTTCCAAAACACTTGTTTAGGAGTCAACTGAGTCTGAGGTCTAAACTTATTGAAGGCAATCCAGATTTCCTTAGCATAATTAGGTGTTTTGAATGCGATATTATACACTATGCACCAAGGATTTTCTAGTTTCTTATCCATTTTCTCCCTAGAGGCATCTTCTAATTTCCTATCATCTTCAGTGCTTTTTACACAAGTAGGCTTTAGTTTTGGCTTAAGGATTTCATTTACATCATAGATCACCTTTTGAGCAGCTTTTTCTTTCTTACCAAACTCAGGATTTGGTTCCTCTACAAGGCTAGTACTATGCTTATCGCTTAATACTCTATGCTTAGTGATCATGTGAGCAGTCTGAATGGTTTTCCCTTGTACGTACAACTTGTTTTCAAGTTTGTTTTTCAAATTTTTTAGGTTGGAAAAATCATTTAAAAGTTTTGATTCCTTAGCATTGAATTCCTGCTTAAGCACCTTTACATTTTCTTGAAGTTCTTGTTTTTATTTAACAGTTTTATTGAGCTTATCTCGTAAGGAATTTAACTCTTGTTTTAATATTTCTTCCCTAAAATTACTTTTTCTGATAAGTGTACGCATTTGGTTATCCATCTCCTGCTCACGAGTAGTCAACTCAAACTTAGAACGATGTTCGTATATAGCAACTTGTTCCTTATAGACATTTAGTTCAGTGGCTACGGAATCATCAGGGACATATGCAGTATATTCATCAAAGATATAGTCATCATTGACAACAGAAGATGCATCACTTGGTACAATTTCACTTTCATCTTGCTTCACATATTGATCATATGGGACAACATTGCTATTACCCATATTTTCAATATTTGATTCAATTGTTTTTGTTGATTGTACTTTGTTGTGAATCTTTTGCACATCAACCACATCGTATAGTTTTAATACCTCTGATATGATGGATTCCTTGGAGGGACTGGCTTGTTGAGGTGGAGAGACCATTGGTGTGATGTTAGCCATAAAGATGGTTTGTGCCGTTGGTTCATCATCAACATCAGAGTCAAATGCTTCACAATCTGCCACTTGAAAAACATTGGGATTGTTCTGGGCCACACCATGCATTGTTTGTTCATCCACATCTGCATCATAAGTTTTAACATTTCCCTTAGCAAGAAACAACAACTCTTCCTCATCCAACACTGCTCCATTGTCTTGAGCTTGCACTAGTAGCATCTTATCCCTGAAGTACTCAGCATTCTGTTTATGTTTTGGTTGAGTGCAGTTCTTAGCAATGTGCCCATCCACTCCATAGTTGTAGCACTTTATTGGCTTCCCTTGACCTTGAGCCGCAATCCTTCTTCGATTCTGATTTCCCACATAACCTGCACCTGCTCCTGCATTCCCATAACCAGTTCCAACCCCAACATTTCCTTGCTCATTATGTGGTAGATAAGCTTCTGCCTTCCTTGCACATTTTGCACTACTACCCTTCCATCTTTAACCGTAGCATGATTGTGTAGGTTAGATGCAGTTCTGAGATGATTGTTGGTGTGGGGAGTAAAGTTCAGGTTTTTCTTAACCATTAGAGCCAGTTGATTGACAAGGTGTTCCATGAATGAGTCTGAAGGTTTATATCCTGGATCCGGAATGAGTTTGTGATTCCCCAGTAGGTATGACTTGTGATGCTTTGGTAGTTATTCCCACATTTGTGTAGAATGCAGTTGAATCATTTGAAGAACCTGCATCTCCAGCATTGGTATTGAACTTTTCCATGATCATTCGTTCAAATGCAGCATGCTTCTCATGTTGGAGCAAATAAGCATACAATTGATCGTAATTGGTGTTCCTCAATCCTTTGTTAGTTTGACTGCAGTGACAAATTTGTGCCATTCGGGATTCATGTTGTTCACAAACTTTGAATTGAGCTGGATATTTGGCATTGTCATCTTGATATTCCTCGTATCATTCACAAGCTTGTGGAATCTCACATAATATTTAGTAACACTTTCTCCTGGATTCATTTTAAAGTTCTCAAAGTCATCATACAACTGAGATTCTCTATCTTCCTTAGTTAGTTCTGAACCAGAGAGAAGCATCTTGACATTATCGAGCGACCTTTGCTTGATGTTGTGATTGATCGACTTGTAAATGTCCTTTGGTAAACCTTGAAGTATGATGTTTGAGGCTCTAATGTCAGCATCATACCTCTTCTTTTCCTTATCATCAAGCTCATCATACATTCTTGGTCTATCCAACCCTAATGTAACATTTCCATCAGTTCCAGTTTCGAGAATGTCCCTAGTTGTTCCAAATTTAAATGGTCCTTCATCAATAAACTTAAGGATGTTAACCCCATTCTCTTTTCCTAAACAATACAATCTGATTTTTTGAGCCCAAGAGTCATAATCGGTTCTATCAAGCATTGGAGGACGAGTATCGGATCCTGCAGCTTGAACGTCATCAGCAATAGAAGAAGTGATTGTTGACATGATCTCTAATTCTACGGGATTTTACTACTCTTTGATTCAACCGGGAAATAGATTATTTCACGGGATTTTACTAAATCAAGAGAAAACCGTAAAACGTATCATGAGGAAGTGACAAGTTTCAAAAAACAAATCGCACAACTGAAAAACCGCTTGATTCAAATCGCACACTTGACAAATCGCTTCTGTCAAATCGCAATCAACACAAATCGCTTCACTGTCAAATCGCTTAAGTGTCAAAACGCTTAAGTATCAAACAGCTTAAAGTGACAAACCGCTTAACACACAAATCGCTTAAAGTGGCAAACCGCTTAACACACAAACCGCAGGGAAACACAAGTACGTCCACTACCTCCACTACTTTGTCCTTTCTAGTCTCTTTGTCTCAACACACAAACCGCAAAGATGACAAACCGCTTAAAATGAGATCAAACCGCTTCCCAGAAACTAAATCCGAGAGACAAACCGCATAAAATATTGATCAAACCGCTTCAAGAAATGCACTACGAGGGACAAACCGCTTCCTAGCAAAACTTCAAAAACTAAACTTTTTCATTCCAAAACACAAAAACCAAGATGATTGAAGCCTTCTAATTCAAAACCTAAACACTTATGATGATTCTAAACACAAAAGTACTATCAAAATTCAAACTTTAACACTAAAAATGATCCAAATGATGAAAACTACTCAAAACTCATTCAAACCCAAAACCTATGAAAACCACTAGAAATCCAAGAACATGAAAGATATATGATCAAACCTTAGCTCTTGATACCAATTGACACATATTGGTTTTCACAAACACATAAACAAGCACATACATGGGTCGACTAAAGTGAGTTTTAGAGAGAGAAAGTGGAAGAGAGTTGGGAACTTTAGTGAGACAAAGAAAAATGTATTATGAAAACTCCAACCCTTTGCCTTGCTAGGAAAAGGGTATTTATAGTTTGTTACATGAGACGCCTCCTACGGGCTGTGAATCAGGCATACAGTGGGTAAAAACCCGTCCGTCCTCCACGGTGTTACATAACAAACTAATAACAATCACTAAATGACTACGACTACGAGCTTTCTAACGAATACATATACTTGAGGTGACCGACTCTTTAACTACCGGATTTTCTAAATCCTAACAAACAATCAAATGCAATTGTTGGAAAGCATACATTGATGCCATTCAATGGAGCAAAGTTAACATCGACTATACGACCTTCGTGTATGTAACAATGTTGGACTTTTTGGAGATGAGCTTTTATGTCGAGAGGAATGTTTGGATCATCAATTAGGAGAGGGATGTAGGATTTGGTGTCTTAATAATCATTACGAGGCATTGTTACCTACAAAAATATATAAGTATATATATGTTAACCTTTGTATATTTGATGAACATGTTTCTAGTGTGTGCCTATATGCATACGGCATGGAGGTGTGGTAATCTCGACTCTAAAATGAAAATAATAAGATTACCCAAACACTTCGAATTTACTATCCGCATTCGAATATGTTGAAAAATACATGTTAGTTATTGATGAGTGTGCAAATACTCATCATTTTTGTACTTTTTAGACTGCAAAAATATCTGAAAACACTCAGAAATGCATCAAAATGATGAAAATATCACAAATAAGTGTTTTATGTGTTTTAAATGCAAAATACCAAAATCATGTGAAAATGTATCAAGTTTGCATAATTGGCGGTTTAGTCCCCAAGTTTCAAAAGTTGTCAAAAATAGTCCCTGGTAAATCAAAATAAAGAAAAATGTTATTTAAAGTCCCTAGGGATTCATGAGTTGTCAAACTTGGTCCTTGAAATTTAAAATTGCAAAATGACAACTTTAGTCCCTTAAGTTTAAAAATTGTCAAATATAGTCCTTGGTGAATTTAAAAAGTGAAAATAATCAAATGTGGTCCTTGTACTATTCATATTTGGCAGGATTGGTCCTTGGAATAACTTTGGAAAAAGTACAGTTTTGGTCCCTCAAGTTTGCAGAAATTACAAAATTGGTCCTTGTGTTATTAAGTCCAAATCCAAAACCAAACCGGACCCCCTTTGTATTATAACCCATTGATTTCAACATTATAACCCAACCCATGTGTTTAAATAATAAAACCCGCCACCCTGTCTTCTCCTTCCTCCCACTTGCCCGCCATAGCCCCCCATTGTAGCCTCCTCATAAATGCTTCCCACTCCTTTCCTCCTCCCCAACACACTATCCTTCCTTGTCCCCTCCTCTTCACCCTGGTCCAAAACTAATAAAAAGCGGCGACCCTTGTTCACCTTTGGCGCCAAAATCCACTTTGATGGCTAGGATGCATTTGAGCACCAATGGTCAAGATTGTTGATGGGATATGTTCGAGAGGCATATGGGAGTCTCAAAATGCTATAAAGAAGAGGAGATGCGATGTAAAGAATATCTAGTTTTAATTTAGTTAATGTATGTCGTTTTCATTAATTTTACATTTCCAGTATAATTTTAAGCTTTCAAGTACTCTTGATATCAATTCAAGTGTAATATAAATCTTTTGCAATCATCAATTCCAAGTTTTCAGTTGCAAATTCAGTTTATGCAATTTTCATTTCAAAATCGCAATATGTGTTAATGTTGTTGTTAGTTGTTGCTTTGGACTTATAAGCTAACATAAGCTCTATATAGCTTATTTAAGCTATTAGAAACCTTAAAACTCGGTTTAGAAATCAAAAGAAAAATTACCAAAATACAAAAAATTAGTGAAAATAAAAATCAATGGAGAAGGTCATCAAAATTTGGGAGGGGTGAATATTGGATTGCCACAGGTTGAGGCTTAGTGGTAAGCCTATAGGAGTGGTCTTTTGTTCTTGGTTACGTGTTTTCGGTTGGATAGCCTCTTGTAAGCTTTTAACTCAACTTTTGCATTTCTTGTATAAGTAAGTTTATTGCACGAATCTTTGTGTTTTCATGTTTACGTGTTATGGTTAAGTAGATTCATTGATTAAAATAACTTGTTTGTTCTTTGGAATTCATAATTGCTTTAAAATCTCATTTTCACAGCTTTTAATAACATAATGATCATTCTTAAGTTTCATGCTTGTAACTTTGTTGTTTAATGCTCATTTGGACTTGTTATTTGATGATAAAAGGCCTTGGATCAGTTGCATAGTCTTAACTTGTGAAATCCTTTGGAAATCACAAGTTCACAGTTTTTAAGTGTTGTTTGGATTTGTTTGTTTAATTGTGATAGAAGGTGTTCAAGTAATTGTTTTTGCTTGTTACATGTCACACTTGGTCAATATAACTCAGTGCAACAAAGAAAACCAGTACTCATTTGATAGAAAGTCAAAATAGACTTTGATCTCATCTTGTTCATCAACTGTTGGATTTTCATGTTCTATGATAATGTTTTCATGTTTATAAGTTGTTAGAATTGATCAAACCGGTCTTAATCCATCTTAATACATCATAATCGATGAGTGGGATTGATCAAAAGTTCATAAAATTCAAACTCTTAGTATAATTCAAAAAGTCAAATTTTCCTAATTGTAGTTTTTAATAAAACTTGGTGATTTTCTTGTGCACTTACTGTTAGGATTTAGGATTTGAGCTTTTAGGATTACAAACTTTAGTTGCTCATCTTAATCACTGTATTTTTTATAATTTTCAATTAGCTTATTTAACTCGCTTAATTCTTAGCTTATTTCAAGTACCTTTTCAAAATGTGTCCTGCATACGGTTGAGTAGCCTTTTTCACAAGCTCACACCAAGCTTATTAGTTAACCTCGACATGAACCTTAGCTTTTTGGAAAGCCAACCTAGCCAACTTGTTGTGTCAGTGCTTATTTTGAGCTTTGGAGCTTTTGCCCCTAGCTTATTTTAGCCTACAAAAAGTGTGCAGACCTGTTTGGTTGAGAGATTTAGCATAAGTGCTTATTTGCTCATTTCTAGCTTATCAGTGTGCTTCTTTGTGTCTTTTAGCTTAATATAAGTACTCTTAGCTTATTTACACCTTATTTTTCTTTTGGTTCCAGTTTGTAAGCTTATTTAAGCTTGAAAAATCCAAATAAGCTCATTAGCTTAACTGTTGAGCTAAGAAGCTCTCAAGCGACTTATTTTCAAGTTTCAAAATTTTGTTTTCATAAAAGTTGCTTATAATCGGTAGTTAAATAGTTTTCAAAAGAAAAATCACAAAACATCATTTAAAAAATAGTGATAGCGTTTATTTAATAGAAATTAGCTTTTTGATTTTCTTTTCACTTATTATTAAGCACTTCTTGTTTTAATAATTTTCTTAGTTTTACATCATCATAAGATATTTTTAGAAAAAGTTTCATAATTTTCTTAGCTTGTTTAGTATTTATTAGAATTTAAAATAGTTAAAAGTATTAAATAATTAATAATAAATAAATAAAAGCATAAAAATATCTTTTCAGTTTAAAATTAGTTTTCTAATATTTTAGATTTTCTAAGTTATAATTTTATTTTTCGAGTTAATTTTGTATTTTCTTGTATTTAAGTGTATTTTAAATAGTAATTAATTAATAATAAATAGATAAAAGTGTAATAAATATATTTTCAATTTTAAAATAAGTTTTATAGTATTTTAGATTTTTCTAAATCATAATTTCATTTTTCTAGATTTATTTCATATTTTCTTATATTTTAGAGTATTATTAAATAGTTAAAAATAGTTTTTAATTAATAATAATTAAATAAATAGTCATAAAAATCATTTTCTTTTTCCAATAATTTTCTTTTATTATTAGGATTGTAAAAATATCATTTTCATATTTTTAGGTCTTTTAGTTTTTTAAAACTCACGTTTTATCTTGTACGTTTACGTAGTTTATTAAACGTACGCGTTTAAGTTTGTTTAATCTGATTGTTGTACTTTACAATTCAATATCCAAATACAATTCCAATCAATCAGTAGTGTAATTATCCAGAAAAATCCTTACTGATCATTATCCTTAGTGATCATTCGACATCTGAAAGTTTTGAACACCATTAATCCTCCGTGGGACTTAACGACCTAGGGAAACACTATATTCCTCTGATCTTAATTGTATTGGTTTTAGACTGTTTGAATTTTATTACGGTTGACCATTCACAAGTGGTTGACTTGTGTGATAAACTTGACGGTTTGCCACCAATCAAATTTTGGCGCCGCTGCCGGGGAGGCTTTAGCGTGTTCTAAACAGTTTTCAGACCCGTACTTACACATATACCACCTTTTGTAAACAGTTTTTTTTTTGTAAAGTTATCAAAAAGTTCATTAACACTTTTCCTAACGTGTTAACAACACCAAAAAAAATATAAAACAACAAAACAATCGTAGCGTTTTCTATCCTGTATTTTCTTTAAGGTGATTCTTAAAGAGATACAATTTGGTTAAACGAGACGATACCAAAAATATTGTCCAAAAGTTTTTAAACCCTTAGCACAAATCCATACCTCGTCTTTTCGGTGATACTTAAATACATAAAAATCAACCACCGAAACCAAGGCGATACACCTACCAACTGGGGTGTGAACATTAATAAGTTCCCAATCTTAAAGATCAAAACTTGCCTTTGTGTCCTTGTGATTTGGTGTACCTTTTCAAAGAAGCCATTTCATTTGTGATTATTGGTTTAAGTTCACTTGTCTTTTGCCTCGCATTTGTTTTGAAAAGCGATTTTATACTTAGTGCATGCGCTCGTTCTTCCAACTCTACAAGTCCACTTTTCGAGCTTGCAAATATTCCTCGTAGAGCGTGAGGGCGTTTCGCTCCTTGATCGTGGTCGAGGAACATCTAGTACCACCACCCCCGTCGTAATGGCGAAGACAAACCTATGAATGAGCTTCTCCAAGCACCCATCGAGGTTACGGAGATGCCATTATTGTCCAACCATCGTGGTCGATACCTTTGAGCTCAAAACCGGGTTGCTTAATCTTGTAACCCAAAGTCAATTTTATGGTTTTGGCGGGTGATCCTCATGCACATATTCGATGGTTCAACAAGATTGCATCTACCATCAAATACAAGAATGTCCCACATGAAGCAATTAAGCTTCTTCGTTCCCATTCTCTCAGAGGACAAGCCGGAATTGGCTTGAGAAACAACCCCTCGTTCCATTGAGACATGGGAGGATTTAGTCACTAAGTTTGTTAACAATTCTATCCTCCATCCCGAACTACAAGTCTTAAGAATGAGATAATGAAATTCTCTCAAAGATTTGATGAATCATTCGGTGAGGCATGGGATCGTTATAAAGAGTTGTTCATGATGTCCGCATCATGGTTTTACCGAGTTAATGCAAATGGATACTTTCTACAATGGTCTGAGACAAGCTAACCAAGACTCTTTAAATGCCTCCGCGGGAGGTAATTGTGACAACTCGCAATTTCAAGTCATTTCTCAAGTTTCACTATTTCAACATTTATCGTAAACTAGGTTTACGTGTTCCAAACTCGCGTAACCTTAATGGTTTAGCGGCGAATTCATGATCATATCATCACGAACACTTCATATGGACTAAGTTTAGTCTACATTTCATTAGCATCATTTGCATCATGTTAGTTCATTCATGACTTTGCATTTCACCTTAAACGCGTAAATTTTATATTAAATAAACGTTATCGCGTGAGTTATTATTTTGAGCAGTTAATCCGTTACTTCTAAAATGATCCGATATATTTTATACTTACATTTAGTTTATAAAACTATATTTTGAGTTTACCTAGTGTTTTAAATTTATTTTGTATATAAATCGTTAAATTTATATTATTACGGCGTTTTCTTGAAAACTACACGATAATTATATTATCACTCAAATTTTGCAAGAAATGCATTTTACAATTTATATGATCCCAATATACTTTACTTTGATCCATTAAAGTTTACTTTTAGCTAAAACTACCTTAAATACACTAATGTATATACAAAGTTACAAGTTATCCTTTACTTACTTTCATTTTCATACACATTTATATATATATACATTATAAAAAATATATATATATATCTTTGAGAAACATTTTCCCCAAAAATCCGGCCCTAAGGGGAAGGGTTGCATTTATTAGTTGGTAGCAAATTTTCTTACTTGTATGGATAAATACTCAATCTCACAATCACCTCATTCATTCACTACAATAATTCAAAGTTCAATCAAGTTTTCTCTCTCTTGTTTCCTTCCAAGAACCGCCACACTAGGAGGGTGAAGAGATTTCATAAAATTTTCCAATTCAAGTGTTAAACAATCTAGATTACACTCTTATATAAGGTTTTGAAATAAAACCTAGGGTGTTTAGGTTAATCCTTGTTCTAATCACCTCATCATAGTAGCTTGTAAGCATATCACTTCATTTTACATCTTTCATTTTCCTTTCATATGTATTTCATCATTTTCTTAGCTAACATGCAAGACTTATTGTTGTTTATACCATTTTTACATTGATTTTAAGAGTTTGATATATAAAAGTCATCCTATAATTATTCCCTTGTTATATATTGGTCTTGATGATGTCTAGGAACCCATGACACCCTAAGAAGGTGTATGGTAGGATTAGAATAGCTTTGGAGTTGTTTTGAAGGGATTAGAATAGGTTTAGTACGAGAAAAACTATTTTCGACAAGTATTAAAAGTAGTCTGATCTTGTTTTGTTTTTCTGGAAAATCCGACAGTAGACAAGAGTTTTTGGCTTAGATATTTAGAAAATATACTTTAAAAGCGAATCCGTGGCCGCTTGAGCGGATTAAAGCGGAGTTATAACGAAGAAGTTATGAATTTTTCAAGTTTGACGACGAAATATATATTTTACGAAATTTCAGCAACCTATTTTAGTTTTATGCGAGTCAAAAGCAGTCCTAAGCTTACAAATTATTTAGACTTATCAAAATATATTAGTATACTTTGATACGAAGCTAAGGACGATAATACGTGAAAGCAGTTTGAAACGACTAAGATATACACGTTTTCATAAAATTGCCGTAACTATTATTTTTAGAAAAACTATATTATTTTTACGAGACAAGTGTTACGGTAACTAAAGCGACCATGTTGAAGGCTATTTTTAACTATGACGTAGAACTTTTTGTAACGAGATGTCTTCTAATAAAATTAAGATCACCAAGCATATTTTCCAAAGCGACTAACCGTTTGTATAGCGGAGTTGTAATAAATTATTCTGGTTGCTTAAACTTTGCGAAACTCACTTTTAAACAACATTTTGGAAAAAATCACCATAATTAATCTCTATTATCTTTATGTTCGAGACCTCTATGACGAAAACTCATGTACTAAAACTTCTAGATTTTGATACAAGCTTTCCAAAACCGTCGAGTTCGTTTCCTAACGTTCGACGTACACCATTTTACGACTAGTTTTTCGAAGCCATTTTTGTCACTTTCATGAAATTTCCAACGACTTTATTTTACGACGAAAAGTTAAATTTCACAATAAATCATTAAGAAACTATTGTAGGATGACATTTTGACGTAAATACTTGTAAAGTAATTTAAGATTGGTCAAGACGTCAAAAGAATATTTTTCGACGATAAGTATTATTTTCAAAACTCACAAATGGTATAAATAACATACGAAATGCATGCATAACATTACATCATAACTTATTACATATCATATCATCCATAATAGGTCATTTTCGAGATTCACGCTATATTTCTGTGTATCCACTTTTGTCATCGTAATCATTGCAACAGGTGAGTTCATAGCCCCACTTTCTATTTCTTAATTGTTTTACAAACTCTTGGGGGAGATACATGCTATATTTTTAATCGAACACAAATGCTTTGAATCGTATGCTATATCCAAATGTTTTATTGTCACTAAGTATTTGCCATGTTCAAGTCCCTACATCATGCACCATTAGTCACTTGCAGTGGCGCGAATATTGTGAATAGGCCTATTGGAATTAACACTCCGCTCTTATTGACCCGGTTAGGAAATCGGCGACTATATTGAACCGAGAAGGTAAATTGGCAAGTTTACCTATTAGGGCGGCGATGAAACGATGATTACCAATTTTTATTGGTGCGATGTTTACGCTTTGGTGTCATGAACTTAGTGAAATAAATACTGTTTTGTTTTCAACGATGAGTGTGAAACAATTTAACTCACACTACGATTATTGTGTTCAAACGAATTAATTAAACCTATGGATTTCACTCAACCTTTGTGTTGACCTTTTTAAGCATGTTTTATCTCAAGTATACAATTCATGGCATACATTTGGACATATCATAGAGTCGCGGTGACGACGCGTCTCACATGGGATTGATACACTTTAAAAACATCGTTTGACTTGTACTAAACTTATTTTACGTGCATAGTAACTTTCATTTGCGACCTATCTTTGTAACTCGAATGTTTTTATTAAATCAAGCGATGTATTTTCCAAACGACACTTTAGGTCGTTCAATATGACTGTGATTGTGATGCTATGATGATCAATCCCGAAATTCCATTCACGCAAAGCAGTAATTTAGGGTGTGTGATTGGCATCGAGCTTGGTTATAGAGAACTAGGTTGCATCATTGACCCTAGACTATAACTACATCATCATAGCATCTCATCATTTCATCATAAGTGCAGGTTCACTTTACATGCGGTTTATACGTACATTTTTCGAGTTATTTACTTTCATTTCATATCGATTGTCACATGGATGCCCTTAAATACCCATCCCATTATCCTTTCCTCATACTTCAATGTCGAGAATGCCTTGTTATTCCCCATCAAAATTTCAACATCAATTGACTCATCACCGATAACGTCGAACGCCGAGATAAACCTTTAAGAAGGGCGAAGTCACTCTCACTCCTTTGTTTCACCACTAACATGTCGAGTTACACGTTATTAACACATTAAGTCACTAAACCACCATACATTTGAAGCACTTACGACATCTCATAACCCATTTCTTAGGAAACCGTCGATCATTTTGAAAGATAACCTCAAACTTATCATTTCTTATCACATCTCTTTAGAGCGCTTATTATTAACATAGGACTTTGATACGTCTCACCATTTCCTCTTGTTTTGAAGAAGATATGGCACCGAAGAAAGCTGCACCTGAAATGACTCAAGCGGCTATTCAAAAGTTGGTAAGGGATAGCATAGCCGATGCTCTAAGGATTGAAAGGAAGCAAGGCTGCTGCCGACGCTGAGGTCATGCGCTTCTTTGAAGCCGCTGGGCTTCTGCCTCGCAGAAATGCGGAGGATCCGGAGTTAAAATTGTTCGTACAAGGATTTCAAAAGTGGAGATCCCACGAAGTTTAGAGGATGAAGGAGCCTTTGCCATGGTTCGATGGTTTGAGAAATTGGAGTCCGTGTTTTCTTTGTGTAATTGCCGGATGATAGTAAGGTCAAGTTTGCTACAAGTACACTACTTGATGGAGCATTGTCGTGGTGGAACTCATATGCTCAACCGATGGGAATGGAGAATGCTTTCAAGCTTACTTGGGAGCAATTCAAAGGTTTGGTAACAAAGAAATTTTGTCCTCGTGCGGAGTGAAAAGTTGGAGATGTAATTCTATGAACTGGTAACTATTGGGTATGACATTGATACTTACATTCGAAGGTTTCAAGAATTGGCCGTGTTATGCCCATCGATGGTTTCGGATAATGAGAAGCTCTGGAGGCTTTCATTGAAGGAGTTCGAGATTATTCAAGGTGATGTGACTTCTTTTGATCCACAAACGATTGAGGAATCTATTAGAGTGTCTCAAAAGCTCATGGCACAAGTAGTAAAGAGGGGCAACATCACCAACACCAACCGTAACAACAATACCAACAACCGCACCAACTACAACAATAACCAAAACAATCACAACAACGACGATAACCAAATCAACAACAAAAGAAAATGGGAAAATGACCAAGGAGGTTATAATAACAACAACCAAAACCGCAACACTAACCATCATCAACAACAAAATAGAAGGCAAGAAGCGGGAATGGTTTATGTCGCTGCACCAATGGGAGGTAGAGGTATCTTGGAACACACCCACTATGTAATCGATGTAATTTCCATCACTCGGGTCCTTGCCACCGCCAAGTGCCACAAATGCCAAAAATCGGGACACCTAGCCAGGAATTGTAGGGGTAAAGCCGTAGTCACATGCTTCGAATGTGGGGAGCAAGGACACTATCGGAATCAATGTCCTCAAAACCAAGGTCAACAAGTTGAAGGTGCTCATGGGAATGCATACATGTTAGGAGGAGGAGAAGCTCAAAAGGATTTCAACAACGCGGAAGACTGAAGAAGTTCAGAAACTAACAGTCTTATTTCTCCTTATGTATTATGTCGTACTAAGTTTATGTTTTCCATCGTATCCGAATCTTTATAACTTAAGATGTACTACTTTTGCTAAACCACTCGTTGTAAAATATTCTCATCTATCGTACTTTATTTCCATTCGATTCGATATCATGTGCGAGAATTTTAAGTCTTTTTACTTTAACTACCATTTTAGCGACACGGTTTAAATCTTTGTAAACGTTGAGAGTTATAACAACTAAACCGTACGTCACATCATCGTTCCTTAATTATACATAGCCTAGCTAACTATGTCTAATTCTGGAGGGATCATGTTATGTTGGGAGCAGTTATTTATAAATCTTAGTGCAAGCAAAATCTTCACATATTTCAAAGTCAAAGTGTTGCTCATGGAGATTCATCCAATATTTCTTCACTACGATGTTTTGTACACTCTCAATCATCAATAACAGAACGACACCTCTTCATGTCTTCTTTCCTCGGTATTCATCACAAACTCAAAAATTCGATAGACCCACGAACCGAATTGGGGATGAATTCCTTTTGGATGGGCGAATGTGACAACTCGCAATTTCAAGTCATTTCTCAAGTTTCACTATTTCAACATTTATCGTAAACTAGGTTTACGTGTTCCAAACTCGCGTAACCTTAATGGTTTAGCGGCGAATTCATGATCATATCATCACGAACACTTCATATGGACTAAGTTTAGTCTACATTTCATTAGCATCATTTGCATCATGTTAGTTCATTCATGACTTTGCATTTCACCTTAAACGCGTAAATTTTATATTAAATAAACGTTATCGCGTGAGTTATTATTTTGAACAGTTAATCCGTTACTTCTAAAAATGATCCCGATATATTTTTATACTTACATTTAGTTTATAAAAACTATATTTTGAGTTTACCTAGTTTTTTAAATTTATTTTGTATATAAATCGTTAAATTTATATTATTACGACGTTTTTCTTGAAAACTACACGATAATTATATTATCACTCAAATTTTGCAAGAAATGCATTTTTACAATTTATATGATCCCAATATACTTTACTTTGATCCATTAAAGTTTACTTTTAGCTAAAACTACCTTAAATACACTAATGTATATACAAAGTTACAAGTTATCCTTTACTTACTTTCATTTTCATACACATTTATATATATATACATTATAAAATATATATATATATATATCTTTGAGAAACATTTTTCCCAAAAATCCGGCCCTAAGGGGAGGGGTTGCATTTATTAGTTGGTAGCAAATTTTCTTACTTGTATGGATAAATACTCAATCTCACAATCACCTCATTCATTCACTACAATAATTCAAAGTTCAATCAAGTTTTTCTTCTCTCTTGTTTCCTTCCAAGAACCGGCCACACTAGGAGGGGTGAAGAGATTTCATAAAAATTTTCCAATTCAAGTGTTAAACAATCTAGATTACACTCTTATATAAGGTTTTGAAATAAAAACCTAGGGTGTTTAGGTTAATCCTTGTTCTAATCACCTCATCATAGTAGCTTGTAAGCATATCACTTCATTTTACATCTTTCATTTTCCTTTCATATGTATTTCATCATTTTCTTAGCTAACATGCAAGACTTATTGTTGTTTATACCATTTTTACATTGATTTTAAGAGTTTGATATATAAAAGTCATCCTATAATTATTCCCTTGTTATATATTGGTCTTGATGATGTCTAGGAACCCATGACACCCTAAGAAGGTGTATGGTAGGATTAGAATAGCTTTGGAGTTGTTTTGAAGGGATTAGAATAGGTTTAGTACGAGAAAAACTATTTTCGACAAGTATTAAAAGTAGTCTGATCTTGTTTTGTTTTCTGGAAAATCCGACAGTAGACAAGAGTTTTTGGCCTAGATATTTAGAAAATATACTTTAAAAGCGAATCCGTGGCCGCTTGAACGGATTAAAACGGAGTTATAACGAAGAAGTTATGAATTTTTCAAGTTTGACGACGAAATATATATTTTACGAAATTTCAAGAACCTATTTTAGTTTTGTACGAGTCAAAAGCGAGTCCTAAGCTTTACAAATTATTTCGACTTATCAAAAATATATTAGTATACTTTGATACGAAGCTAAGGACGTATAATACGTAGAAAGCGGTTTGAAACGACTAAGATATACACGTTTTCATAAAATTGCCGTAACTATTATTTTTAGAAAACTATATTATTTTTACGAGACAAGTGTTACGGTAACTAAAACGACCATGTTGAAGGCTATTTTTAACTATGACGTAGAACTTTTTGTAACGAAATGTCTTCTAATAAAATTAAGATCACCAAGCATATTTTCCAAAACGACTAACCGTTTGTATACGGAGTTGTAATAAATTATTTACGGTTATTTAAACTTTGCCGAAACTCACTTTTAAACAACATTTTGGAAAAAATCACCATAATTAATCTCTATTATCTTTATGTTCGAGACCTCTATGACGAAAACTCATGTACTAAAACTTCTAGATTTTGATACAAGCTTTCCAAAACCGTCGAGTTCGTTTCCTAACGTTCGACGTACACCATTTTACGACTAGTTTTTCGAAGCCATTTTTGTCATTTTCATGAAATTTCCAACGACTTTATTTTACGACGAAAAGTTAAAATTTCACAATAAATCATTAAGAAACTATTGTAGGATGACATTTTGACGTAAATACTTGTAAAGTAATTTAAGATTGGTCAAGACGTCAAAAGAATATTTTTCGACGATAAGTATTATTTTCAAAACTCACAAATGGTATAAATAACATACGAAATGCATGCATAACATTACATCATAACTTATTACATATCATATCATCCATAATAGGTCATTTTCGAGATTCACGCTATATTTCTGTGTATCCACTTTTGTCATCGTAATCATTGCAGCAGGTGAGTTCATAGCCCACTTTCTATTTCTTAATTGTTTTACAAACTCTTGGGGAGATACATGCTATATTTTTAATCGAACACAAATGCTTTGAGGCTGTATGCTATGTCCAAATGTTTTATTGTCACTAAGTATTTGCCATGTTCAAGTCCCTACATCATGCACCATTAGTCACTTGCGAGTGCGCGAATATTGTGAATAGGCCTATTGGAATTAACACTCCGCTCTTATTGACCCGGTTAGGGAAATCGGCGCACTATATTGAACGATGAAGGTAAATTGGCAAGTTTACCTATTAGGCGGCGATGAAACGATGATTACCAATTTTTATTGGTGCGATGTTTACGCTTTGGTGTCATGAACTTAGTGAAATAAATCTTGTTTTGTTTTCAACGATGAGTGTGAAACAATTTAACTCACACTACGATTATTGTGTTCAAACGAATTAATTAAACCTATGGATTTCACTCAACCTTTGTGTTGACCTTTTTAAGCATGTTTTATCTCAGGTATACAATTCATGGCATACATTTGGACATATCATAGAGTCGCGGTGACGACGCGTCTCACATGGGATTGATACACTTTAAAAACATCGTTTGACTTGTACTAAACTTATTTTCTGTGCATAGTAACTTTCATTTGGGACCTATCTTTGTAACTCTGAATGTTTTTATAAAATCAAGCGATGTATTTTCCAAACGACACTTTAGGTCGTTCTATATATTGTGATTGTGATGCTATGACGATCAATCCCGAAATTCCATTCATTTGCCAAAGCATGTAATTTGGGGGTGATAAGTAATTTCTGAGCAAGACCACAAAAGAAGCCTTGCAAATCATTGAAAACAAGTCCCGGTCCATACTTTCCGAACAAAGACATATCGGTCTCGATCTAATGCGGGACCTTCTACTTCATCTCACGTGAGTACATCTAGCACCGATGCTAAGATTGACAAACTCATAGATATTGTTAGGGCTTTGGTTCTTGCTAACAAAGAAAATCACTTTCACACAAACACCATCACATGATGAAGTGAAGAAAGTCGAGTCGTGTTACTTGTGGTGGCCCTCATGCATACTACAAGCTGTCACGCCACCGATGGTAGTCCATTTGAAGCCAATGCTATAGCCGGTACTTCACATCGGGAGGTAATCAATACCGTCCTCAAAATGAACCAAACTACCGTGCTAACACTTATCAAGGACCACCTGTTTTAGCGAATCCTAACATACAAAACCGAATTAGAACCAACCTAGAATGAACCAAGGTTATCAAAACCAAGGTAATTTCTATCCGGACCAAATCAAGGTTTCCAACATCAAGGAAACCTTAATCAAAACAATTTCAATCGAGGGAATCAATTTAGGAAATGTGAATCCTAACCAAGGAATTTTCAACAACAAGGTCATAATCAAAACATACGACCTCAAAATTTCCTCCACATCCTCCAGTACCATCATCGATGAGTTATTGAAGCAATTCATGAAATCCTAAGATGAAATGAGCAGGTTGTTGGTCGGTCGGATCGGCGATCTTAAGAAGTATTTAAATGATCAACCCTCGGGCTCGGAAAACTTCCGAGCAACACGATCGCTAACCCAGGGGCGATGCAAAGCGATCACAACCGAAGTGGTGTTTCATACAATGGACCCGCTATTCCTACTACCTCTTCTTCTCTCCCAAAGGTAGTGGAAAGTGAACCGAGGCGACAAAGGACAAGGAACTTCCTACTAATAATGGAGGTACCAACGATGTCCAACCTCGAGTTGTCACAAACCCAAATCCAATCCAGAGTTGTTTTGAACCTCTGTAGCTCCGTTGAAAACCCAAATCCAAAACTTCTATTCCTTACCCATCACGTTTGAATGAGCAAAAGCTCCAGCGAAAAAGCCGGTCATCAAATGGACAAATTTTTCAAATTTTCCAAGAACTACATTTTGACATAAGCTTTGCGGATGCTATCATCTTGATGCCCAAGTTTGCATCAACTCTCAAACACATGTTAAGCAACAAGGAAAAAGCTGTTTGAGATGGCAAAACTCCTCGAATGAGCGCTCTGCGGTTATCTTGAAAAGCTTCAGAAGCTTGGAGATCTGGAAAATTTCTCTTACCTTGTGTATTTCGGGAATGGTTGAATGCTTTGCCTTAGCCGATCTTGGTGCAAGCATCAATCGATGCCTTATTCGGTATGGAAGAAACTTTCTCTTGGAACTTACTCCTACATGCATGACTCTCGAGCTTGCGGATCGTACAATATCCGTCCTCTTGGCATTGCCGAGGCGTGTTGTAAAGTAGGAAAGTTCCATTTCCGGTGACTTTGTGGTTGTTGATTTCGATGCGATCATCGGGTTCCTCTCATTGTTGGGCGAGGATTCACGAGAACGGTCGTGCTCTCATTGATGTATTTGAGCAAGAAATCACATTACGTGTTGGTAATGAAGTTGTCACCTTTAACCTTGATCAAACTTGAGGTACTCCATGCAAACTATGATTACGAGTCGGTTAACCGAATAGATATCATTGATGTTATACGAAGAGTACTCAAGAAGTTCTTGGTTATGATCATAATTCTTGGTGATAATCTCACTCATTCATCTCAACCCATCATCGCCAATTCTACTCCTTCTCGCTCCGTTTAAGGAAAGTGACTTCATCTTGGAAGAGATTGAAGCCTACTTGTCTAGTGATTACATTCCATGGGAAATTGATCACGCCCCATCGACATCGAGGGGATAAACTTCTCATTGAGAAGTTGCTTAATGATGATCCATCATCACTCCTCCCGTCAAGCTTCATAACAAGGAAGTCAAGTCGGTTGAGAAAGCGAAGAATTTTCAAGTCGAACTTAAGGACTTACCACTCATCTCGAGTATGCATTTCTTGAGGGTGATGATAAATTACCGTCATTATTGCTCGAGATTTGAGTAAAGATGAAAAGACTCCTCTCATAAAGGTCTTGAAGTCACACAGGCAAGCAATTGCTTGGAAACTCTCCGACATTAAGGTATCAACCACGAGTTTTGTACTCACAAAATCTTGATGGAGGATGACTTCAAACCAATGATTCAACATCGAGGAGAAGAGTAAATCCAAAATCCATGATGTTATCAAGCGAGGTTATCAAACTTCTTGATGCGGGATTAATTTACCCGATCTCGGATAGTCCTTGGGTTAGCCCAATTCATTGTGTTCCTAAAAGGGTGGCATAATTGTTGTCATAAATGAAGATGATGAGTGTCTAAATACTCATCATTTTTATCTTGTTAGAATGCCAAAACATCGAAAACACTCGAAACTCATCAAAATGATAAAAATATCACAAACAAGTGTTTTATATGTTTTAAATGCAAAACATCAAAATACGGTGAAAAGCGTATCAAGTTTGCATAATTGGCGCTTTAGTCCCCAAGTTACAAAAGTTGTCAAAATCGGTCCACAGTAATTCAAAAACTTGTAAAATATCATTTTAGGTCCATAAGATTCAAAAGTTGTCAAAACAAATCCTTTAAAGTTCAAAAATCACAAATTGACAACTTTGGTCCCTCAACTTTGCAAAAGTGTCAAAAATAGTCCTTAAGGTTTTAAAAAAAGTGAAATTGATCAAAAATAAACCTTGTACTATTTATAATTGACAACATTGGTCCTTTATGATAAGTTTTGGGAATTTACAACTTAAGTCCCTCAAAATCCAAAATACATTTAAGGTCCTTAAAGTTTTAAAATACAATAATTATATATTTTTGGTCCTTGTGTTTATATTATTGGCAGGTTTGGCCCTTCAAAGAAGTTTGGAAAGATGATAAAATCGGATCCTCAAGTTTTCAGATTAACAAAAGGGTCCTTGGGCTTATATTAATATCAACCAAATCGAATCCACTAAACCTAATCACGGCCCAAATATATTACCCACCCAATCCAAAATTTGAAAGCAGAGAAACACGCGTCTCACTGTTCATCCACCCTCCCCAACACCTGTTTCCACACCATTCATCCACCTGCTACCACCACCTGTCCACCACCTTTCCAGCTACTTGCCTACCTCTCACTATCACCCCCCTCCACCTCCATATCCTCCCAAGAATCATTAATGAACAAAAACCTGCTTCAAAGACTTTTCCCGCCAAAAGCAGAAATCAAAGGCTGGGATTCGTTTGACCAATTCAATGGCTGGAAAATGGTGGGAAAGACTCAGAGTGTCAGTAGGAAACTTTTGGTTGAATAAATAGAAGGAAGAAAAGACAGAGAAAAGAGTAGTAGTTTTAGTTTTAGTTTATTAATGTCGACCTAGTGTAATTTCAACTTTTTAGTTGTAATTTTTAGTTAAAAAGCTTGTAATCTCTTCTTCGGTATAATTTTATCTTCAATCAATCTTAATTTCGGTTTCCTCATTAAAATCGGTTTATGCAATTTTTAGTTGAAATCTCATCTTGTCTTTAATGTTATGAAAAGTTGTTGTTTGTTGGTTGTTTAGACTCATTTAAGTCCCTAATAAGCTTTTATAAGGCTACTAATCATAAAAATCAGTTTAGCTTCAGTTTACATTCAAGACTCAAAAATACCAAAAATCACTAAAAAATTAGTTAAAAATAAAAATCACATGGAGACATGATCAAGACAAGATTGCAGTGTTGATTGTGAATTGATTTTTGGTTTAGAGCTTATTGGTAAGCTATAGGTTGAGGTCTTGTGCATCAGTTCTCATCTTTCACTTGGAAACTCATCTTGTAAGCTTTTTACTTAATTTGGCATTTCACTGTTAAATTGTTAATTAGCTTGAATTATTTTGTTTCCATGTTCAGTAGTCATAATTGAGTATTATTCAGTCTTTAAACCAATTGTTTGCTCATTTAAATTAGTAGTTGTTAAAAACTTAATTTTCCTTTGTCATAATAACATAATCTTAAATCCTTGGTTTTATGTTTTAGTATTGTTTTTAGTGTTTATTTAGTCCTAACTTATGATAATATAAGCTCGTAATCATTGGAATAGTCTTAATTTGTTTTGGTCTTTGAAAAGTACCAAAACAGTTTGGTTAAGGCTCTGTTTGGATTTACTGTCTCAACGTGTTACTGAGTGTTGTTTGTGTAATTTCATTTGGTTGGTCTGTGCAATACTTGGTCTATAAAACTCATATCGGACAAAGAAATTAATGCTTGTTTATTAAAAGTCAAATTAGTGTGTAAGCTCAATTCACGATCCTTGTTGGAGATTTGAGTAGCCAAAATCATCATACATGTTTAAAAGCATTAGTTTAGCTCTAGTTCATCTCATATTAGTTTTTATAACATAATAAGTCTATAGAATCGGTTGTAAGTTCGGTTAAGTCAAACTTTTAGTATTAATCAAAAGTCAAAATTCCATTTGGTCGTTTTGGAGTAAATAGATTAGTCTATATAAGATTATATATTGAGTTTCATTATTTGAGCTTATAGGATGTTAAAATATAGTCGCTTAGCTTTACATTAGTGTTTTTATATTTTCTATAAAGCTTGTTTAATAGCTTTTCATTAGCTTATTTTAGACATCATTTCAAAAATGTGCCTTTGTGCATGAGATGTGATACCATTTTCACAAGCTTGTACAAAGCTTATCAGTTGACCTCGACTTGTGATCCTTGTTTCTTTGGAAAGCCAACAAGTTCATTTCAATGTCCCAAGTCTTATTTTCAAGTTTGCGACTTATTAGATAAGCTCGCACTCGCTTTTAGTTTGTCCCATTTTAACTCAAAGACATTGAGTTATACTCGATGATTTTTTCCAAATTTTCAAAAGCTCACCAAAATTCTCTAGTGAACCAAACAATTAGCATTTTAGCTTTTTGAAAAGCTGAACAGGTAATCTAGCTTATCCAAGTATTTATTTTCTATTCCTAGCTTATCTTAGTGCTTAAAAAATAGCCTATAGGTGCCTAGTAATTCCATAAAGTGTCCTGTGCAGATAAGTTAAGATAATGCTTATTTATAAGTTGTTAGTGCTTATTTCTCAGTACTTGTACCTATCCAGTTGTCATTATTAGCTTATTACTAATTGTTTAGCTTATTTCAGTTACCTCTTGCTTATTTTCTAATTTATTAGCTAAGTTGGCTTAACCTTGTGCTTATTATAATATTTGCACCATCGTTAGAAATTTTGTGCTTATTACGTAGCTTATTGATAGTTTTAGAGAAAGTTGCGGTTTACTAATTGCTTATTTTCATGTTCTTAGCAAGTTTGTAAAAGAAAATTTTCAAAAATAAAATGTTTGTGCAAAAAGGGAGAGGCAGGGGTCGAACCTGAGACCTCTCCCTTATGGGAATGATAGTGGGGGTACCTGTAACCAATGCGCCCTTGGGTCTTTCTCGTTAAAGTTTTACACTATCTAATATATAACCACGTTTTACATTTTAAGCTTAAACGAGTTTTTAAGCTTATTTCTAGCTTATTCTTAGTAGCTTTTTCAAGTTTTCTATTTTTCTTAAATTTGTAATAGTATAAAGTATTTTCTAAAAAAGTTTCAGATTTTTCTAATTAGTTTTAGTGTTTTTAAACATTTAATTAGTGTTTTATAGTAATTAAATCATAATAAAAAATATAAAAGTCTAAAAAATATAAATCTTTTTTCTAAAATTTTCTTTTATCAAATAGTACGTAAGAAAATTAGTTTCACATTCGTAGGCCTTTTATTTCATAAATTTTACGTTTTGCTTGCGCTCGGCGCCATTTTAAATAAATAACGCTCGCTTCCGTTTTAAGTAACGTTTTTAAGTAATTTAAGTTTACGTTTTGATTAAAATAGGTTATTTAAGTTATTTTGTTTTATAAAATCATAAGCGTTCATCGATCTGTAAAAATAGTGATAGCGTTTATTTAATAGATTTTAACTTTTAATCTTTTTAATTTGCATTTAAGTCGCTTTTATTTGTAAATCTTTTCTTTAGGTAATTTTCCATCGATATCCTTCTCGATCACTATCCTTAGTGATCATTCTATCATCTGAAGTTGTTTTAAACACCAATTCATCCTCCGTGGGACTTAACGACCCGAATTCCCTATATTCCTCTCGATCTAAATTGTATTTGTGTTTAAGTTGTTTTAAGTCTATTAGACTTGTTGTTTAGCACCAATCAAATTTTGGCGCTACGCGGGAGGTCAGAAGCGTGTTTTAAGCATTTCGGACCCGTACTTGCACATATACCATCGTTTGTAAGCAGTTTTACGTAAAGTTTTCAAAATCACAAAGTTCATTAACACTTTTCCTAAAGTGTTGATAACACCAAAAATATTTTCATTCTTTGTTGTTATGGCATGTTTTCCAAAAATCCAAAATATTCATCTTTACCTTCTTACCCTTTTGATTCTTTATTCCTTTACCCTCTATCAATTTGATTCTAAACTTCTATTCTCATGGAATCTCTAGAGAGCGAATTACGGGACGGTGAAAAGCTTGGACTTTATCACAAATGTCTAGAATTCGTGTTGTTCGAAGATCCATTAATTACGCTTTCGGAAATGGAAAGAAAACCGAGGTGACAAAGGACCGGTACTTTCATCGATAATGAAGGTGCTAACACGTCCAACCTACGGTTATCCAAAGATCTAATCCTCGATTGCTCCTAAGTCGTCTAGAATTGATAATAAACTTTCACGATTTACGGTTAAAAGCAAACATGCGAATTCGATCCGGTGACTAGCAAGAATGACTTGCCTAAACTTCACGCTTCTCAAGAACCGAACCGGAGTCCATAACGGAAGTGATGGAAATTGCTAGCTCTCGAGCACACCACTTGTCCCACCTCCGGATTTTCAAAATGTTCTTTGAGTTTAAATAGTCATTCGGATCACCATGTTGGTTTTGTTGATTCTTTGAATGAACAGATTCCTTCTCATAACTCTCAAATAGAATCGTTTATTCCTTGTGTCGGTTGTGGTGAGCCTCTTTATGGTTCACCATGTCATTGATGTGCGTGTGTACGGTGTGGTAATGATATTCGGAGCGGAGGTGTTTGTTTTGTGGTTCGAGGAATTCATTTGATTATGATCCTAATCGAACTTATTTAACGACCCTCAAATTTTCTAATTACCCACCACACCCGACTTATCTTCATATAATCAACAATCTCTTGTGAATTTTGTGGTGGTCCTCACCAAGGATTTGAGTGTCAATCCGGAAACACGATTGTCTATGAACAGTTTTCCAGTGATGCTCAGAACTTTGACTATGACCAATATCCATATGATTCACCTAACCACCCACAACAATCATTTTGTTGTGAGAACTGTGGAGGTCCCCATTTCACTCGATTGTCAAACGGGGACTCCATTTCCTTGTGACAATTTTGACACATCATTTCAAGACCAACCTCCACAAGATTAAACGATTCAAGCAACTCCTCATGAAACTACAAGCAGACTTTTCTTGAAGGGTGCGGGTTATTAAAAGAACTTAAGGAGGAGTCGGCTATGTCATTTCAAAACTCTCATGAGAAATCCATGGAAGTTTTGTTAGGTGAAGAACAAGTGCTAAAATAAATTTCAAATTGCTTTTGAAAAATCTATTAGGGAATCAATTGCAAACGAAAAAGCAGCGGATCTAGCTCTAGATTCGGTTTTATTCACGATGATAGTGATGATGAAGATACACTTGAAGATTCATCAGATTCATCGATGGATATTCCAGATTGAGATTCATTCTCAAACAAGCGCTATCACACCCGAGGTTCACACTCACTCTCTAAACATGGGGACGAGCATCTTGACCTTGTTTACGAAAGGAATCGGACGAATTCATAAAGTCTAGTGTTGAGGACCTTGTCCCAATCCAAGAGAGTCACGGGGAACTTTTGATCATGTGTGTGATATCCTCCTCCTCTTGTCTTCCAAAGTAATCATGTTGAGATGTGCTCCGATTCTAATGATGACGATTCTTTATCTTGTGGAGACATAAGTTATGTGGGGAATTACCTTACGAGCACTGTCGACTTAGGAGAAGAGAATGAAGAAGAAATAATCCAAGACGAAGCTCTTCGTCTTACAAGATGAATGTTAATCTTCTCATTTATAGAATCGAGGCTTTTAATGAAGAGCCTACTTCATATTCTATCCCTTTGAGGATAGTGAACTTTTCTTCAATGATTCTATTCCGAATTGCAAGCGTTCCATTTTGATCATATGGGAGAGAAGATTAGTGGTATTACCACTTCTCATTCTCATAATTCTCTCCCGATTATGAATCATTCACTTTTGAGGAGTTCCCAGTGAACTCGGTCAAATCAATCACGAATATGAATCATTCGCCTTTGAGGAGTTCTCCGTGAACTCACTCATATCATATCTCCACCGGAGTATGATAATTTCTACTTTGATCTAGACACACCCGGATATGTCTAGACCAATTGAGCTTAAAGATGAAATTCATGAAACCATGAATTCTCCGGTGAGTGATGATGAGTTAATCATGATCTTTATCATGACTTTCTTTCTCTTCTTCGCTTATCCGTAGCTTCTCTGTTCTTCACTCCTTCGGAATGAAGACATTATCTTGACCCCGGCATTTTCATTTATCAATTATGAGCGGTTACGTGTATATCTCATCGGTGTGGAACTTTCATGTACTTCAATGTTTATACAAACATCTTGAATGAAAGTCCGATGGAGATGTCTCTTCCACTTACTTCCCCATGAACAAATTAATTGAGGTCGAGTCAAGCTAGCGACTGGAAATCAAAAGCATTAGCTAAACATGGGTTTTCACCCGTGTGTACCACCTAAGTGTGGGGAGATGCCCCACATGTTGTATATAGACCTTAAAAATGTTTGAAAATTGTAAATACTAAAAGAGAAAATAAGCTGTTGTGTTTCTACACTTAGTTAGTAATGTTATCTTTTCGTTCTAAGTTTCGGCATAACGGTGGTACTTTGAATATTGAGGACAATATTCATTTCTAAGTGTGGGGGATATTCGGCGAATTTGATCGTAAATGTACCCTTTTAGTCCCTTTTTCCCCCAAAATGGCCAAATTTTAAAATTTTTTATCTAGTGGAAGTACTATGTACTAAACACAACAAATGGTAATCAGTTCACCATGTCTAACCCACATAAGGATTGGCTAATCCAGGAGCAAACGGCTCTTGGTAAAGATATATCAAATCCGTTTATGGCTTGCAATTTGCCTAAAATTGTATGGTGTTCAGCTCACCATATCTTTAAACTAGTGAAAAGTTGGCTAGCCCGCAAGTTTATGGCTTGTGGTAAAGGCAGTTGAAAATCCATAATTGGTAATCGGCTCACCAAAGATAATACTAATAATTTATCTAAGAGTTGGCTAGTCCGGATGGTGCGGCTTCGGTAAAGACTAATCAAATCCGTTGACGACTTATGATTTGCTCAAAATCATTTGGTTATCATTGTACCAAAGTTCTTACTTGAACTAAAACAATTGGCTACTCCGAGTAATGGCTTTTGGTAAAGAGATAAAATCCATTAAATTTTCTCAAATCATTGCTAGGGACTAGCAATATCTTAGTGTGGGGGATTGATGAGTGTCTAAATACTCATCATTTTATCTTGTTAGAATGCCAAAACATCCGAAAACACTCGAAACTCATCAAAATGATAAAATATCACAAACAAGTGTTTTATATGTTTTAAATGCAAAACATCAAAATCGGTGAAAACGTATCAAGTTTGCATAATTGGCGCTTTAGTCCCCGAGTTACAAAAGTTGTCAAAATCGGTCCACAGTAATTCAAAAACTTGTAAAATATCATTTTAGGTCCATAAGATTCAAAAGTTGTCAAAACAAATCCTTTAAAGTTCAAAAATCACAAATTGACAACTTTGGTCCCTCAACTTTGCAAAAGTGTCAAAAATAGTCCTTAAGGTTTTAAAAAAAGTGAAATTGATCAAAAATAAACCTTGTACTATTTATAATTGACAACATTGGTCCTTTATGATAAGTTTTGGGAATTTACAACTTAAGTCCCTCAAAAATCCAAAAATACATTTAAGGTCCTTAAAGTTTTAAAATACAATAATTATATATTTTTGGTCCTTGTGTTTATATTATTGGCAGGTTTGGCCCCTTCAAAGAAGTTTGGAAAGATGATAAAATCAGATCCCTCAAGTTTTCAGATTTACAAAAGAGGTCCTTGGGCTTATATTAATATCCAAACCAAATCCAAATCCACTAAACCTAACTGCTGGCCCAAATATATTACCCAGCCCAATCCAAAATTTGAAACAGAGAAACACGCGCGTCTACTGTTCATCCACCCTCCCCAACACCTGTTTCCACACCATTCATCCACCTGCTACCACCACCTGTCCACCACCTTTCCAGCTACTTGCCTACCTCTCACTATCACCCCCCTCCACCTCCATATCCTCCCAAGAATCATTAATGAACAAAAACCTGCTTCAAAGACTTTTCCCGCCAAAAGCAGAAATCAAAGGTGGGATTCGTTTGACCAATTCAATGGTCGGAAAATGGTGGGAAAGACTCAGTGTCAAGAGGAAACTTTTGGTTGAATAAATAGAAGGAAGAAAAGGCAGAGAAAAGAGTAGTAGTTTTAGTTTTAGTTTATTAATGTCGACCTAGTGTAATTTCAACTTTTAGTTGTAATTTTTAGTTAAAAAAGCTTGTAATCTCTTCTTTCAAGTATAATTTTATCTTCAATCAATCTTAATTTCGGTTTCCTCATTAAAATCGGTTTATGCAATTTTTAGTTGAAATCTCATCTTGTCTTTAATGTTATGAAAAGTTGTTGTTTGTTGGTTGTTTAGACTCATTTAAGTCCCTAATAAGCTTTTATAAGGCTACTAATCATAAAATCGGTTTAGCTTGGTTTACATTCAAGACTCAAAATACCAAAATCACTAAAAATTAGTTAAAAATAAAAATCACATGGAGACATGATCAAGACAAGATTGCGGTGTTGATTG
Source organism: Chrysanthemum lavandulifolium (assembly GCA_022545495.1). NCBI lineage: Eukaryota > Viridiplantae > Streptophyta > Magnoliopsida > Asterales > Asteraceae > Chrysanthemum > Chrysanthemum lavandulifolium. The sequence goes on along the minus strand of CM040244.1, from coordinate 80,522,117 downwards.
TGAATTGATTTTGGTTTAGAGCTTATTGGTAAGCTATAGGTTGAGGTCTTGTGCATCAGTTCTCATCTTTCACTTGGAAACTCATCTTGTAAGCTTTTTACTTAATTTGGCATTTCACTGTTAAATTGTTAATTAGCTTGAATTATTTTGTTTCCATGTTCAGTAGTCATAATTGAGTATTATTCAGTCTTTAAACCAATTGTTTGCTCATTTAAATTAGTAGTTGTTAAAAACTTAATTTTCACTGTCATAATAACATAATCTTAAATCCTTGGTTTTATGTTTTTAGTATTGTTTTTTAGTGTTTATTTAGTCCTAACTTATGATAATATAAGCTCTGTAATCATTGGAATAGTCTTAATTTGTTTCAGTCTTTGAAAAGTACCAAAACAGTTTGGTTAAGGCCTGTTTGGATTTACCTGTCTCACTGTGTTACAGGTTGTTTGTGTAATTTCATTTGGTTGGTCTGTGCAATACTTGGTCTATAAAACTCATATCAGCACAGTAAATTAATGCTTGTTTATTAAAAAGTCAAATTAGTGTGTAAGCTCAATTCACAGTCCACTGTTGGAGATTTGAGTAGCCAAAATCATCATACATGTTTAAAAGCTGTTAGTTTAGCTCTAGTTCATCTCATATTAGTTTTTTATAACATAATAAGTCTATAGAATCAGTTGTAAGTTCAGTTAAGTCAAACTTTTAGTATTAATCAAAAAGTCAAAATTCCCATTTGGTCGTTTTTGGAGTAAATAGATTAGTCTATATAAGATTATATATTGAGTTTCATTATTTGAGCTTATAGGATGTTAAAATATAGCTGCTTAGCTTTACATTAGTGTTTTTTATATTTTCTATAAAGCTTGTTTAATAGCTTTTTCATTAGCTTATTTTAGACATCATTTCAAAAATGTGCACTGTGCACAGATGTGATACCATTTTCACAAGCTTGTACAAAGCTTATCAGTTGACCTCGACATGATCCTTGTTTCTTTGGAAAGCCAACAAGTTCATTTCAATGTCCCAAGTCTTATTTTCAAGTTTGCGACTTATTAGATAAGCTCGCACTCGCTTTTAGTTTGTCCCATTTAACTCAAAGACACCGAGTTATACTCGATGATTTTTTCCAAATTTTCAAAAGCTCACCAAAATTCTCTAGTGAACCAAACAATTAGCATTTTAGCTTTTGAAAAGTTGAGCAGTAATCTAGCTTATCCAAGTATTTATTTTCTATTCCTAGCTTATCTTAGTGCTTAAAAATAGCCTATAGGTGCCTAGTAATTCCATAAAGTATCACCGTGCGATAAGTTAAGATAATGCTTATTTATAAGTTGTTAGTGCTTATTTCTCAGTACTTGTACCTATCCAGTTGTCATTATTAGCTTATTACTAATTGTTTAGCTTATTTCAGTTACCTCTTGCTTATTTTCTAATTTATTAGCTAAGTTGGCTTAACCTTGTGCTTATTATAATATTTGCACCACTGTTAGAAATTTTGTGCTTATTCTGTGCTTATTGATAGTTTTTAGAGAAAGTTGCAGTTTTACTAATTGCTTATTTTCATGTTCTTAGCAAGTTTGTAAAAGAAAATTTTCAAAAATAAAATGTTTGTGCAAAAAGGGAGAGGCAGGGGTCGAACCTGAGACCTCTCCCTTATGGGAATGATAGTGGGGGTACCTGTAACCAATGCGCCCTTGGGTCTTTCTCGTTAAAGTTTTACACTATCTAATATATAACCACGTTTTACATTTTAAGCTTAAACGAGTTTTTAAGCTTATTTCTAGCTTATTCTTAGTAGCTTTTTCAAGTTTTCTATTTTTCTTAAATTTGTAATAGTATAAAGTATTTTCTAAAAAAGTTTCAGATTTTTCTAATTAGTTTTAGTGTTTTTAAACATTTAATTAGTGTTTTATAGTAATTAAATCATAATAAAAATATAAAAGTCTAAAAATATAAATCTTTTTCTAAAATTTTCTTTATCAAATAGTGCGTAAGAAAATTAGTTTCACATTCGTAGGCCTTTTATTTCATAAATTTTACGTTTTGTTAGCGCCAATGCCATTTTCGTAAATAACGCTCGTTTCCGTTTTAAGTAACGTTTTAAGTAATTTAAGTTTACGTTTTGATTAAAATAGGTTATTTAAGTTATTTTGTTTTATAAAATCATAAACGTTCATCGATCCGTAAAAATAGTGATAGCGTTTATTTAATAGATTTTAACTTTTAATCTTTTAATTTGCATTTAAGTCGCTTTTATTTGTAAATCTTTTCTTTAGGTAATTTTCCATCGATATCCTTATCGATCACTATCCTTAGTGATCATTCTATCATCTGAAGTTGTTTTAAACACCAATTCATCCTCCGTGGGACTTAACGACCGTGAATTCCCTATATTCCTCGATCTAAATTGTATTTGTGTTTAAGTCGTTTTAAGTCTATTAGACTTGACCGTTTAGCACCAATCGAAGATAACGAGTTAATTCCAACTCATTTGGTAACGGATGGCGTGTGTGCATTGACTATCGTAAGTTGAATGACGCCACCAGTAAAGACCATTTTCCTCACCCTTCATGGACCAAATGCTTGAGAGATTAGCGGGGAATGAATACTATTGTTTCCTTGATGGTTTCTCGGGTTATTTTCAGATCCCCATTGATCCACGGGATCAAGAAAAGACCACATTCACCGCCCATACGGAACTTTTGCCTACAGACGTATGCCTTTTGGCCTATGTAATGCTCCGCACGTTCCAACGATGTATGATGGCCACATTCCACGACATGATCGGGAAACAATGGAGGTGTTTATGGATGACTTCTCGGTCATTGGGGACTCGTTTCAAACATGTCTCTCCCATTTAGAAAAATGCTCAAGCGGTGTGAAAACACCAATCTTTGTCTAAATTGGGAGAAGAGCCATTTATGGTCGAAGAAGGCATAGTCCTTGGCCATAAGATTTCCAAAATGGGATTGAGGTCGATAGAGCAAAAGTCGATGTTATTGCTAAATTGCCTCATCCTACTACCGTCAAAGGTATTAGGAGTTTTTAGGTCATGCCGGTTTTATCGCAGATTCATACAAGATTTTTCTAAAATCGCCTGGCCTATGACCCATCTTCTTGAAAAGATGCTCCTTTTATCTTCTCACCGAGTGCATCGAGCTTTTAAAACATTAAAGAAAAAGCTTCTGAAGCACCCATTCTCGTTGCTCCGATCGGGATTTACCCTTTGAGCTCATGTGCGATGCAAGTGATTTTGCTATCGATGCGGTCTTAGGGCAATGTAGAGCCAAGCATTTTCACCTATCCACTACATAGTAAGACTATGATGAAGCTCAAACTCATTACACCACTACGGAAAAAGAGCTACTAGCCGTGGTGTATGCATTTGAGAAGTTTCACCATACTTAATCTTGACCAAATGCGTGGTGTATACGGATCACTCGGCTCTCAAATATCTCTTTGCAAAACAAGATGCAAAGCGAGATTGCTCCGTTGGGTTCTCCTTACGCAAGAATTTGATATCATTATACGTGATAAAAAGGAGCCGAGAACACGGTCACGATCATTTGTCCCGATTAGAAAACCCTCACCAAGATGTTTTCGAAAAGGAAATAAATGAAACATTTCCTCGAGACACTCAATGCGGTTTCTTTTCGTGGAAACTCTACTACCCCATGGTTTCTTGATTTGCAAATTACCATGCGGGTAACTTCATAGTGAAAGGGATGTCGACCCAAGAAGAACAAATTCTTCAAGGATGTTAAACATTACTCGGGACGACCCTACTTATTCAAAATCTGTGCGGATCAAGTCATCCGACGGTGTGTTTATGGACGAGGAAGCTATGGACATTCTCAAAGCTTGCCATCTTTGGACCCACTGAGGAACATCATAGTCCAAACTACACTGCCAAAAGGTGTTTGACTCGGGTTTTATTGGCCCACAATTTACAAGGATGCCCACGAATTTGTCAAAACACATGACGCTTGTCAACGTCACGGAAATATCTCTCAAAGAAATGAAATGCAAAAGCGCCATTCAAGTATGTGAGATCTTTGACATCCGGGGCATTGACTTTATGGGGCCATTTCCATCATCTCGAGGAAACAAATACATACTTGTGGTGTTGACTATTTGTCAAAATGGGTTGAAGCGAAAGCTTTACCTACTAATGATGCCCGAGTAGTTGTGAAATTCTTAAAATCTCTTTTGCTAGGTTTGGAACTCATGAGCTATAATCGATGATCGTGGTACACATTTCGCAATGATCAATTTGATCGTGTCATGTAAAAGTATGGTGTAACTCACCGTCTCTCTCGCTACCACCCCAAACAAGTGGGCAAGTGGAAGTTTCCAACCGTGGTATAAAAAGAATTCTTGAAAGGACGGAGGCGAAAACGTGCATCCCGGTCGGATAAACGGATGGACGCTCTGGGCCTTCCGTGACAACTTATAAAACACCAATCGGTGTACTCCATACAAGCTAGTGTCACGGAAGGCATGTCATCTGCCGATTAAGCTTGAGCACAAAGCATCTTGGGCCTTGAAACATGCAAACTTCGATATTCAGAGACGTTGGTGATCACGAAAAGTTCAAATGAATGAATTAAATGAACTCCGTGATCAAGCATACGAGAACTCTTTGATCTACAAACAAAAGACAAAGAAGATTCATGACTCTAAAATCAAGAACCGCGTTTTCAACGTCGGTGATCGAGTCCTTCTTTTCAATTCAAGATTGAAGATATTCTCGGGAAAGCTCAAGTCCCATTGTTCTGGTCCATTTACTATTGCTAAGGTTTATCCTTATGGTACTATTGAGTTATCTCAACCCGATGGTCCAAATTTTAAAGTGAATGGTCATCGATTAAAGCACTATTTTGGAGAGGACATTCCACCCATGGTTGTCCCGGATCTACAAACTTTCTCCATGAACCAATGAATGCGGGATCGAGTCAAGCTAGCGACTCGGTAATAAAAACAGTAGCACACCACATGGGTTTTCACCCGTGAGTACCACCCTAGTGTGGGGAGTTGCCCCATTGTTGTATATAAGTTTTCATTCAAAAAATGTGTATATATCAAAAATAAAATAATGGCGTAGTATTTCCCTTTTATGTTCTACGTTTGGCATAACGTGGTACTTTGAATATTGAGGGCAATATTCATTTCTAGTGTGGGGGAATTCTCACGAATTTTATCATGTAATTATACCACCCAATTCCCGTTTTGGCAAAAAAATTTTTGGAGTAAGTGTTTTCACTTACTCGGAATGGTAATCATCCGCCATGTCTAACCCACATAAGGATTGGCTAATCCAGAGCAAACGGCTCTTGGTAAAGATATCTCAAATCCGTTGTGACTTGCAATTTGCCCAAAATTGTATGGTGTTGACTCACCATATCTTTAATTAGTGAAGAGTTGGCTAGCCCGCAAGTTTATGGCTTGTGGTAAAGGCGGTTGGAAAACCATAATTGGTAATCGACTCACCAAAGATAATATTGATAATTTATCTAAGAGTTGGCTAGTCCGAAGCAAACGGCTTACGGTAAAGACAAATCAAAACCGTTGAAAGTCGGTGATTTGCTCAAAATCAATTGGTTATCATTGTACCAAGGTTCTTACTTGAACTGAAACAATTGGCTACTCGAGTAATGTCTTTTGGTAAAGAGATGAAATCCATTAAGTTTTTCAAAAGATTGCTAGGACTAGCAATATCTTAGTGTGTGGGATTGATGAGTGTGCAAATACTCATCATTTTGTACTTTTAGGCGCAAAATATCCGAAAACACTCGTAAACGCATCAAAATGATGAAAATATCACAAATAAGTGTTTTATGTGTTTTAAATGCAAAATACCAAAATCATGTGAAAATGTATCAAGTTTGCATAATTGGCGCTTTTAGTCCCCAAGTTTCAAAAGTTGTCAAAAATAGTCCTGGTAAATCAAAATAAAGAAAATGTTATTTAAAGTCCCTAGGGATTCATGAGTTGTCAAACTTGGTCCTTGAAATTTAAAATTGCAAAATGACAACTTTAGTCCCTTAAGTTTGAAAATTGTCAAATATAGTCCTTGGTGAATTTAAAAAGTGAATATAATCAAATGTGGTCCTTGTACTATTCATATTTGGCGGGATTGGTCCTTGGAATAACTTTGGAAAAGTACAGTTTGGTCCCTCAAGTTTGCGAAATTACAAAATTGGTCCTTGTGTTATTAAGTCCAACCAAACCAAACGGACCCCTTTGTATTATAACCCATTGACCCAACATTATAACCCAACCCGGGTTTAAATAATAAAACCCGCCACCCTGTCTTCTCCTTCCTCCCACTGCCTTGCCATAGCCCCCAAGTGTAGCCTCCTCATAAATGCTTCCCACTCCTTTCCTCCTCCCCAACACACTATCCCTTCCTTGTCCCCCTCCTCTTCACCCTGGTCCAAAACTAATAAAAGAAAGCGACAGCCACTGTTCACCTTTTGGCGCCAAAATCCACTTTGATGGCTAGGATCTGTTTCAGAGCACCAATGGTCAAGATTGTTGATGGGATATGTTCAGAGGCATATGGGGAGTCTCAAAATGCTATAAAGAAGAGAAGAGATGCAGTGTAAAAGAATATCTAGTTTTAATTTAGTTAATGTATGTCGTTTTCTTTAATTTTACATTTCCAGTATAATTTTAAGCTTTCAAGTACTCTTGATATCAATTTCAGTGTAATATAAATCTTTTGCAATCATCAATTCCAAGTTTTCAGTTCCAAATTCAGTTTATGCAATTTTCATTTCAAAAATCTCAATATGTGTTAATGTTGTTGTTAGTTGTTGCTTTGGACTTATAAGCTAACATAAGCTCCTATATAGCTTATTTAAGCTATTAGAAACCTTAAACTCGGTTTAGAAATCAAAAGAAAAATTACCAAAAATACAAAAAATTAGTGAAAATAAAAATCAATGGAGAAGGTCATCAAAGTTGGAGCGGGGTGAATATTGGATTGCCACAGGTTAGAGGCTTAGTGGTAAGCCTATAGGAGTGGTCTTTTGTTCTTGGTTACGTGTTTCGGTTGGATAGCCTCTTGTAAGCTTTTAACTCAACTTTTGCATTTCTTGTATAAGTAAGTTTATTGCTGAATCTTTGTGTTTTCATGTTTCGTGTTATGGTTAAGTAGATTCATTGATTAAAATAACTTGTTTGTTCTTTGGAATTCATAATTGCTTTAAAATCTCATTTTCACGCTTTTAATAACATAATGACTGTTCTTAAGTTTCATGCTTGTAACATCGTTGTTTAATGCTCATTTGGACTTGTTATTTGATGATAAAAGGTCTTGGATCAGTTGCATAGTCTTAACTTGTGAAATCCTTTGGAAATCACAAGTTCACAGTTTTTAAGTGTTGTTTAGATTTGTTTGTTTAACTGTGATAGAAGGTGTTCAAGTAATTGTTTTTGCTTGTTACATGTCACACTTGGTCAATATAACTCAGTGCAACAAAGAAAACCAGTACTCATTTGATAGATAAGAGGAGATGCAGTGTAATTTAGTTAACTTGATGATAAGAGGAGATGCAGTGTAAAAGAATATCTAGTTTTAATTTAGTTAATGTATATCGTTTTCATTAATTTTACATTTCCAGTATAATTTTAAGCTTTCAAGTACTCTTGATATCAATTTCAGTGTAATATAAATCTTTTGCAATCATCAATTCCAAGTTTTCAGTTGCAAATTCAGTTTATGCAATTTTCATTTCAAAAATCGCAATATGTGTTAATGTTGTTGTTAGTTGTTGCTTTGGACTTATAAGCTAACATAAGCTCCTATATAGCTTATTTAAGCTATTAGAAACCTTAAAACTCAGTTTAGAAATCAAAAAGAAAAATTACCAAAAATACAAAAAAATTAGTGAAAAATAAAAAGTCAATGGAGAAGGTCATCAAAGCTGGAGCAGGGTGAATATTGGATTGCCCTGGGTTAGAGGCTTAGTGGTAAGCCTATAGGAGTGGTCTTTTGTTCTTGGTTCTGTGTTTTCAGTTGGATAGCCTCTTGTAAGCTTTTAACTCAACTTTTGCATTTTACTGTATAAGTAAGTTTATTGCCTGAATCTTTGTGTTTTCATGTTTCTGTGTTATGGTTAAGTAGATTCATTGATTAAAATAACTTGTTTGTTCTTTGGAATTCATAATTGCTTTAAAATCTCATTTTCACAGTTTTAATAACATAATGACTGTTCTTAAGTTTCATGCTTGTAACACTGTTGTTTAATGCTCATTTGGACTTGTTATTTGATGATAAAAGGTCTTGGATCAGTTGCATAGTCTTAACTTGTGAAATCCTTTGGAAATCACAAGTTCACGGTTTTTAAGTGTTGTTTGGATTTGTTTGTTTAACTGTGATAGAAGGTGTTCAAGTAATTGTTTTTGCTTGTTACATGTCACACTTGGTCAATATAACTCAGTGCAACAAAGAAAACCAGTACTCATTTGATAGAAAGTCAAAATAGACTTTGATCTCATCTTGTTCATCAACTGTTGGATTTTCATGTTCTATGATAATGTTTTCATGTTTATAAGTTGTTAGAATTGATCAAACCAGTCTTAATCCATCTTAATACATCATAATCAGTGAGTGGGATTGATCAAAAGTTCATAAAAGTCAAACTCTTAGTATAATTCAAAAAGTCAAATTTTCCTAATTGCAGTTTTTGAATAAACTTGGTGATTTTCTTGTGCACTTACTGTTAGGATTTAGGATTTGAGCTTTTAGGATTATAAACTTTAGTTGCTCATCTTAATCACTGTATTTTTTATAATTTTCAATTAGCTTATTTAACTGCTTAATTCTTAGCTTATTTCAAGTACCTTTTCAAAATGTGTCCCGCATACGGTTGAGTATCCTTTTTCACAAGCTCACACCACGCTTATTAGTTAACCTCGACATGAACCTTAGCTTTTGGAAAGCCAACCTAGCCAACTTGTTGTGTCGATTGCTTATTTTGAGCTTTGGAGCTTTTGCCCTAGCTTATTTTAGCCTACAAAAGTGTGCACTGTTTGGTTGAGAGATTTAGCACAAGTGCTTATTTGCTAATTTCCAGCTTATCAATGTGCTTCTTTGTGTCTTTTAGCTTCATATAAGTACTCTTAGCTTATTTACACCTTATTTTACTTTTGGTTCCAGTTTGTAAGCTTATTTAAGCTTGAAAAATCAAAATAAGCTCATTAGCTTAACTGTTGAGCTAAGAAGCTCTCAAACAGCTTATTTTCAAGTTTCAAAATTTTTGTTTTCATAAAAGTTGCTTATAATCAGTAGTTAAATAGTTTTCAAAAAGAAAAATCACAAAAACATCATTTAAAAAATAGTGATAGCGTTTATTTAATAGAAATTAGCTTTTTGATTTTTCTTTTCAGCTTATTATTAAGCACTTCTTGTTTTATAATTTTCTTAGTTTTCTGTCATCATAAGATATTTTTAGAAAAAAGTTTCATAATTTTCTTAGCTTTTTTAGTATTTATTAGAATTTAAAATAGTTAAAAGTATTAAATAATTAATAATAAATAAATAAAAAGCATAAAAATATCTTTCAGTTTAAAATTAGTTTTCTAATATTTTAGATTTTTCTAAGTTATAATTTTATTTTTCGAGTTAATTTTGTATTTTCTTGTATTTAAGTGTATTTTAAATAGTAATTAATTAATAATAAATAGATAAAAAGTGTAATAAATATATTTTCAATTTTAAAATAAGTTTTATAGTATTTTAGATTTTTCTAAATCATAATTTCATTTTTCTATCTTTATTTCATATTTTCTTATATTTTAGAGTATTATTAAATAGTTAAAAATAGTTTTTAATTAATAATAATTAAATAAATAGTCATAAAAATCATTTTCTTTTTCCAATAATTTTCTTTTATTATTAGGATTGTAAAAATATCATTTTCATATTTTTAGGTCTTTTATTTTTTTTAAACTCACGTTTTATCTTGTACGTTTACGTAGTTTATTAAACGTACGCGTTTAAGTTTGTTTAATCTGATTGTCGTACTTTACAATTCTATATCCAAATACAATTCCAATCAATCAGTCGTGTAATTATCCAGAAAAATCCTTACTGATCATTATCCTTAGTGATCATTCGACATCTGAAAGTGTTGAACACCATTAATCCTCCGTGGGACTTAACGACCTAGGGAAACACTATATTCCTCTGATCTTAATTGTATTGGTTTTAGACTGTTTGAATTTTATTACGGTTGACCATTCACAAGTGGTTGACTTGTGTGATAAACTTGACGGTTTGCCACCAATCAGTTATGTATTTCGACAAATATTCATGAGATCATGTATGCATGAGAAAACCTTTTTAGCTTGTATCAACAATGCACGAAAAATGTTTCATGATACTAGTTATGTGAATTTTTTTGAAAAACAATGGAATTTGGGGGGTGTTTGGCTAGTTCGACATTTTGGCGCCATAATTTTTCAAAGTTGTAAAGTTTGAGTGTTAATCACTCTTAATCCAATTTCAACTATCCTAGACATGATTCCACTAAATATAATTAATCTTTTACGAATTTGATAGCAAAATTTGGACCTAAAATAAGTGGATGCAAATTCTATGTTTAGAGAATCGTGATAGTTATACATTGTCTAATCCTAGTCCTAATTTCATAAGGATTCAATAAAATTTGAAAAGCCCCAATTCGATTTTATATGCATGAACAAACCCTAGACTCAAAACTAAAGAAATTTAGAGTAAATTGACTTACAATTGATGTTAGGAAAAGTGTAGTGGTTTATAATCTTGAAATTCAGTGCCTCGATTTGATTAAAAATGAGTGGAATTGAGGTTTTGGTTATTGTGTTCAGTTTGACAGTGCTTGTAGGAGTTGTGTTTGGTTTGGATGAGTTAACAGTGGAAAAAGAAAGAAGAAAACATACTGTGTCAGGTCACGGTACCAAGGTACCACTAAATTTAGTGGTGTCGTGCCCACTTTAGTGGTGCCGTGACCTGCTGAGACGAATTTTTGTCTCATTTTGATTTTTGACGAATAAGCCTCGCTAATTTAGTAAGACTTTTTGACACGATGAGAGAATTTATACCTAAAATTCTCTGACGGGATAGAATTTAAATAATGAGACAAGACAAATTGAGATGACCTTAATATTTCTAAAGCAATATTTAAATAGTCATAAGACAAGACTCAGTGGATGAATTTAATATTTCCAGTGAAATATTTAGGTAGTCATTAGACGAGATTTAATGGATGACTTTAATATTTCTAGTGAAATATTTGAGTAGTCATTAGACGAGACTTACAGAATGTTGGGAATTAAGAGTCTGAACACTTAGTACTGCTAAAGCATTCGCAGTTTACACTAACAGTACTAACTGGAGTTAGTACTACCAGAGCAATATTAGTACTGCTAGAAGAAACTTAGTATTGCTGAGTATGCGGATGAAGACTTTGTACTTTCAGAGTTAGAAGACGTGTAAAGTGATATATTTAGAAGATATTTAGAATATATCTTATATAGTTAGACTTATACGAAATATTCTGCATGTTTAGAATATTCATACTTATCTTGTAAAGGACTCCTTGTGCCTATAAAAGGAGATCCTATGTTAAGGTTAGAGATATATTTTCATACGTTTAGCTCAAGGTTGTAAACCCTAGTGATAGCAAGATCACTCGTATTATTTACTTAACAATATTGAAGCATTTTGGTTTAACAGTTTTTTCTTATATTATTGTTCCATTGTTCATACACTGTTATATTCTTCTAAGTATCAAGTAGTAGTTTTCGCATGCTATTTAATATACACTCAAAGTATTTTAAGCACAAGGCTCAAGTGTGTATTAGATCCTCACAAGTGGTATCGTGGCTCACACCCCAAATTACTGTTTTGCAATGAGTGGAATTCACGGGATTGTTGTCATAGCATCACAATCAGTTATATTGAGCGACCTAAAGTGTCGTTTGGAAAATACATCGTTTGATTTAATAAAATAATCGAGTTTACAAAGTAGGTCCCAAATGTAAATCAACTTGTGCGGAAATAAGTTTGTTACAATTCAAACGATGTTTTAAAGTACATAAAACCCAGTGAGACGCGTCGTCATCAGCGACTCCATGATGTGTCCAAATGCATGCCATGAAGTGAATGCCTTAGATACCGAGATAAAACATGCTAAAAGTGTCAACACAAAGGTTGAGTGAGTTCATAGAGTTTGAGTTGAAATGTAAAGCCTTTCAAAATCGTTTATGCAAGAAAGGCATTGAAAATCCACTCGGTTCAAGTTCGCCCATACAAAACTTGCAACTGTGTGTTCACAACCCATTGCCAAAATGTGTAAAGTTTATGTTCAAATGAATGATGTCCAATGAATTCACATAATAGTGCATGACTTAATGCATCAATGTTTACTTGACATAATTATACCAAGACATTCAGTTCAATGAAAATCCCAAGACATTCAAATTGATGAAGTTCCCAAGACATTCATCAATGATAATCCCAAGACATTGACCCAATGATAATCCCAAGACATTCAAATTCAATGATAATCCCAAGACATTCATTGATGATAATCCCAAGACATTCAGCCAAATGATAATCCCAAGACATTCAGTCCAATGATAATCCCAAGACATTCAGCCCAATGATAATCATAAAAATAGTTGAGCATGTATCTCCCCCAAAAAGTTTAATAACAGCATTAAAACAAGAAAAGTGGGGCTATGGAACTCACTTGGTGGAATGATGCGAAGACAAAAGTGAGTACACCGAGATGTAATGTGATACGTTAATCTTGACCTATTACGAATGATATGATATATCATGAGTTGCAATGTAATGTTATGCATGCATTTCGTATGTTATTTATACCATTTGCGAGTTTTGAAAATAATACTTTTAAATGAAAATTGCTCGTTTGACGTCTTGACCCTTCAAAATCACTTTACAAGTTTTTACGTCAAAATGTCATCCTACAATGGTTTTATAATGATTTTGGTGAAATTATCACTTTTCGTCGCAAAACAATGTCGTCGGAATTATCATGAAATTAACAAAATGGCCTTGGAAAACTAGTCGTAAAATGGTGTACGTCGATCGTTAGAGAACGAACTCATGCTTTTGGAAAGTTTGTATCGATATCTAGAAGTTTCGAGTTCGAGTTTTCGTCCAAAAGGTCTCGATCATAAAGATATCAAGGGTTAAAGGTGGTGGTTTTGCTAATTGTGTGCGAAAAATGAGTTTCGCCAAGTTTGAACATCCGTAATTAATTTACTATAACTCCGCTTTACAAACGACTTGTTGTTTTGAAAAATATGGCGGTGAACTTGATTTTGCTAGAAGACATTTCGTTCCAAAAGTTTCACAACCTCGTTAAAAGCAACCGCAAACATGGTCGTTCTGACTAATGTAACACTTGTAGCGTAAAAATAATATAGTTTTGGAAAATAATAGTTACGGCAAGTTTATGAAAGCGTGCATATCTTTGTCGTTTCAAATTGTTTTCACGTATAATATGTCCTTAGCCGTATCGAAGTAAACTAATATATTTTTGACTAGTCGAAATAATTTGTGAAGCTTAAGGCTCGTTTTGACCCGAACAAACTAAAAGCGCATGCTGAAATTTACGAAAAATGTCGTTTCGTCGTCAAACTTTAAAAATCCATAACTTATTCGTTATAAGTCCGTTTTATTCCGTTCAAAAAGCCACGGATTCGTTTTAAAGTATATTTTCTAAATATCAAGGCCAAAATTTCGTACCAACAGTAGGTTTTTCCAGAAATTCGAATTAAGGACAGAACCTAAATATATAGTTATCGAAAATAATTTTTCTCGGACAAAACCTATTCTAATCCCTTCAAATCAACTCCAAAGCTAATCTAATCCTACCATACACCTTCTTAGGGTGTCATGGGTTCCTAATCACCATCAAGACCAAAGATTACCATGGGAATAATTATAGGATGACCAATATATATATATAACTCAATAAATCATGAAAATGGTATAAATCACATATCATGCATACTATCTTCAAAAATGAAAAGATACATATGAAATGAAAAGGAAACATGAAAATGAAGGAAACTTGCTTACAAGTGAAAATGATGAGGTGAAAGTAACAAGGATTAAACTTAAATACCCTTGGTTTCTATTTCAAAACCATATATAGAGTATAACTAGGTTGTAAATGACACTTGATCTAAGCAAAAATTTTGATCCCTTGTATTCTTGATGTTGTGACCGGTTGAAGAAGACCCCAAAAGAAGAGAGAAATAAATTTTACTAACACTTGATCTTGAGATGAAATGAAGTGAATTATTTGAGTAAGACTTATGTATCATCATTGGAGACAAATAATTAATGGAACCATGCTACATTTATAACACACCCTCCCTAAGGGCCGGTTTTTGGGGCTTCTTGTTTCCCCAAGATATATTTTTTTTTTATCAAATGTATAATGTAACATTTACTTGTATATAATTTGTGAGAAAGTGTAGTAAATGTGTAAGAAAATGTACAAGTATAGGTAAATGGAAATTTTAAGTAAAAGAGACATTTAATAGATCAAAGTAGGATGTAATGAGATAATAAGAATTGTAAAATACATTCTTTGTGAAATTTGAGTGATAAAATAATTATCGAGTAACTTTTAAGAAAAGCGTCGTAATAATTTAACTTTAACGATTTATGTACCAAATAAATTTGAAACACTAGGAAAACTAAAATATAGTTTTATAAACTAAATGTAAGTTTAAAAATACATCGGGATCATTTTTGAAAGTAACGGATTTAATATACAAAATAATAACTCACGCGATAACGTTTATTTAATATAAAGAAATTACGCGTTTAAAGTGAAATGAAATGTCATGAATGAATTTGTGTGATGCAAATGATGTCAATGAAATGTAGACTAATCTTAGTCCATATGAAATGTACGTGACGATATGATCATGAATTCGCCGCTAAACCTTCAAGGTTACGCGAATTTGGAACACGTAAACCAAGTTTACGATAAATGTTGAAATAATGAGGCATAAATTGTGTCAAGAAATGACCTGAAAGTACGGGTTGTCACATTCGCCCATCAAAAATTCGATCCACGAATTCAATCGTTGTTAGTCTATCGGGTTTAGGGTTTGATGTGGCAAACTTTCCCATTCCCGAGCAAAACCTCAAAGACTTTTGGTAACCGATTTTACTTAATCTCACAACTCATCAAACAAGAACTGTCATGAGATTAGGCTAAATCGGTTTAGGTAACGACTTGTTTCTAGCTCGATCTTTGCAACTCATCAAACAAGAAGCATCACGCGGATCAAGCGGAAACAAGTGGTTTGAAGAAAATCTTTTGAAAATTTGGCTCGATTACGGAATTGCTTACTCATATGAGACTACTACTCCCTTCATTGCATGATTCTTCTGAATTAGACATAGGTGATCGGGCTATGTATAATTTAGGAGTAACTATGCAATGCTTGGACTAATCGACTCATATGTTTGTTTGGTGTTGAGTCAACTGATGTTAAAATTGTGATGAACATCGAGGAGAGAAGACATGGAGAAGTGTCGTTAAAATGATAGTTGAAGTAAAAAGAATTAAAATCCTCGTAAATGATAACAAATCGGAAAAAAAAAATAAAGTACGATAGATGAGAATATTTTACAACGAGTGGTTAATCAAATAGAAATACATCTTAGGTTAATAAGATTCGGATACGATGGAAAACATAAACTTGGTACGACATAATACATAAGGAGAAATAAGACTGTTAAGTTTCGAACTTCTTCAGTCTTCCGCGTCGTTGATACCTTGACGAGCTCCTCCTCCTCCTTCTAACATATATACATTCCATGAGCACCTTGACTTGTTGACCTTGATTTTGAGGACATTGACTTGATAGTGTCCTTGCTCCCACATCCAAGCACGTAACTATGGTCTTGCCTCTACAATTCACGGCATGGTGTCCTAGTTTTTGACACTTGTAGCATAACAGGACAAAGTCCCGTGTGATGATACTTACATCGATTACATAATGGGTAGGTTCCGGCATAACCTCGCCTTATTGGTGCGACAACATAAACCATTGCGATCTCTTGCCCTCATTACATTGTTGATGATGGTTAGTGTTACGGTCTTGATTGTTGTTATTGTAACCTCCTCGGTCATTATCCCATTTTCTTTTGTTGTTGTTGATTTGGTTATCGGTGTTGTTGTCATTGTTTTGGTTATTGTAGTAGTTGGTGCAGTTGTTGGGGTTGTTGTTGTTTTGGTTGGTGTTGGGGTACTTGCCTCTCTTCACTACCTTGGCCATTAGCTTTTGAGTCAATCGAATAGCTTCCTCGATCGTTTTGGGTCGGAAGAAGTCACATCGCCTTGAATAATTTGGGAAGTCCTTCAATGAAAGCCTCGGTAGCTTCTCATTATCCGAAACCATAGATGGGCATAACACGGCCAATTCTTGAAACCTTGAATGTAAGTGTCAATATCGCACCCAATAGTCTCTAGTTCATAGAATTACATCTCCAACTTTTTCACTTCCGATACGAGGACAAAACTTCTTAGTCACCAAACTCTTGAATTGCTCCCAAGTAAGCTTGAAAGCATTCTCCATTCAATCGGTTGAGCATATGAATTCCACCACGACAATGCTCCATCGAGTAATGTACTGTAGCATATTTGACCTTACTATCATCAGGGCAATTACAAAAAAAACTGATTCCAATTTCTCGAACCATCGCACCATGGCGGTGGCTCCTTGATCCCTTTAAACTTGGTGGGATCTCCACTTTGAAATCCTTGTAAAACGACTCTTAACTCCGGGTCCTCCTGCATTTCCGATGGCGTGACAAGTCTTGCGGCTCTGACGATCATGACCTCGACCTCGGCGGCAGCCACCGTTTCCCTTTCAATTCTTAGAGCATTAGCAATGCTATCATTCACTAACCACGAATAGCCGCTTGGGTCATTTCAAGCTGTAGCTTTCTTGATTGCCATATCTTCTTCAAAACAAGAGGAAATGTGAGGCGTAGCAAAATCCGATGTTAATAATAAGCGCTTCAAAGAAATGTGATAAGAAAGCGATAAGTTTGAGGTTATTTTCAAAATGATCGACGGTTTCCTACGAAATGGGTTATGATGTGTCGTAAGTGTTTCAAATGTATAATGGTTTAGTAACTTAGTGTGTGAATAAAGTGTAACTCGACATGTTAGTAGTGAAACAAAGGGTGAGAGCGACTTAGCCTATTTAAAAGTTTATCTCGGCATTCGACGTTATCGGTGATGAGTCGATTGATGTGGAAATTGTGATAGGGACTGACAAGGGATTCTCCACATTAGAGTATGAAGAAAGAATAATGGAATGGGCATCTAAGGGAATCCATGTGACAATTGATGTGAAATGAAAGTAAATAACTCGAAACAAAATTACGTATAAACCGCATGTAACGTGAACATGCACTTATGATGAAATGATGAGATGCTATGATAATGTAGTTATAGTCTAGGGTCAATGATGCAACCTAGTTCTCTATAAGCTGAAGCTCGATGCTAATCATCACACCCCAAATTACACATTTTGCGGTGGTGGAATTCACGGGATTGTTGTCATAGCATCACAATCACGAGTTATATTGAGCGACCTAAAGTGTCGTTTGGAAAATACATCGTTTGATTTAATAAAATAATCGAGTTTACAAAGTAGGTCCCAAATGTAAATCAACTTGTGCGGAAATAAGTTTGTTACAATTCAAACGATGTTTTAAAGTACGAAAAACCCAGTGAGACAGCGTCGTCATCGCGACTCCATGATGTGTCCAAATGCATGCCATGAAGTGAATGCCTTAGATACGAGATAAAACATGCTAAAAGTGTCAACACAAAGGTTGAGTGAGTTCATAGAGTTTGAGTTGAAATGTAAAGCCTTTCAAAATCGTTTATCTGACAAAGGCATTGAAAATCCACTCGGTTCCAAGTTCGCCCATACAAAACTTGCAACTGTGTGTTCACAACCCATTGCCAAAATGTGTAAAGTTTATGTTCAAATGAATGATGTCCAATGAATTCACATAATAGTGCATGACTTAATGCATCAATGTTTACTTGACATAATTATACCAAGACATTCGGTTCAATGAAAATCCCAAGACATTCATTGATGAAGTTCCCAAGACATTATTCAATGATAATCCCAAGACATTCACCCAATGATAATCCCAAGACATTCACCAATGATAATCCCAAGACATTCGCCCAATGATAATCCCAAGACATTCACCCAATGATAATCCCAAGACATTCATCAATGATAATCCCAAGACATTGCAAATTCAATGATAATCATAAAAATAGTTGAGCATGTATCTCCCCCAAAAAGTTTAATAACAGCATTAAAACAAGAAAAGTGGGGCTATGGAACTCACTTGGTGGAATGATGCGAAGACAAAAGTGAGTACACCTAGATGTAATGTGATACGTTAATCTTGACCTATTACGAATGATATGATATATCATGAGTTGCAATGTAATGTTATGCATGCATTTCGTATGTTATTTATACCATTTGCGAGTTTTGAAAATAATACTTTTCGTCGAAAATTGCTCGTTTGACGTCTTGACCCTTCAAAATCACTTTACAAGTTTTACGTCAAAATGTCATCCTACAATGGTTTTATAATGATTTTTGGTGAAATTATCACTTTTAAATCGCAAAACAATGTCGTCGGAATTATCATGAAATTAACAAAATGGCCTTGGAAAACTAGTCGTAAAATGGTGTCGTCGATCGTTGAAAACGAACTCATTGTTTTGGAAAGTTTGTATCGATATCTAGAAGTTTCGATTCGGGAGTTTTCGTCCAAAAGGTCTCGATCATAAAGATATCAAGGGTTAAAGGTGGTGGTTTTGCTAATTGTGTGCGAGAAAAATGAGTTTCGCCAAGTTTGAACATCCGTAATTAATTTACTATAACTCCGCTTTACAAGCGACTTGTTGTTTTGAAAAATATGGCCGGTGAACTTGATTTTGCTAGAAGACATTTCGTTCCAAAAGTTTCACAACCTCGTTAAAACAACCGCAAACATGGTCATTCTGACTAATGTAACACTTGTAACGTAAAAATAATATAGTTTTTGAGAAAATAATAGTTACGGCAAGTTTATGAAAAGCGTGCATATCTTTGTCGTTTCAAATCCGTTTTCTCGTATAATATGTCCTTAGCCGTATCGAAGTAAACTAATATATTTTGACTAGTCGAAATAATTTGTGAAGCTTAAGGCTCGTTTTGACCGAACAAACTAAAAGCGCATCTTTGAAATTTCACGAAAATGTCGTTTAGTGTCAAACTTTAAAATCCATAACTTCTTCGTTATAAGTCCGTTTTATTCCGTTCAAAAAGCCACGGATTCGTTTTAAAGTATATTTTCTAAATATCAAGGCCAAAATTTCGTACCAACAGTAGGTTTTTCGAGAAATTGAATTAAGGACAGAACCTAAATATATAGTTATCGAAAATAATTTTCTCGGACAAAACCTATTCTAATCCCTTCAAATCAACTCCAAAGCTAATCTAATCCTACCATACACCTTCTTAGGGTGTCATGGGTTCCTAATCACCATCAAGACCAAAGATTACCATGGGAATAATTATAGGATGACCAATATATATATATAACTCAATAAATCATGAAAAATGGTATAAATCACATATCATGCATACTATCTTCAAAAATGAAAAGATACATATGAAAATGAAAAGGAAACATGAAAATGAAGGAAACTTGCTTACAAGTGAAAATGATGAGGTGAAAGTAACAAGGATTAAACTTAAATACCCTTGGTTTCTATTTCAAAACCATATATAGAGTATAACTAGGTTGTAAATGACACTTGATCTAAGCAAAATTTTGATCCCTTGTATTCTTGATGTTGTGACGGTTGAAGAAGACCCCAAAGAAGAGAGAAATAAATTTTACTAACACTTGATCTTGAGATGAAATGAAGTGAATTATTTGAGTAAGACTTATGTATCATCATTGGAGACAAATAATTAATGGAACCATGCTACATTTATAACACACCCTCCCTAAGGGCCGGTTTTTGGGGCTTCTTGTTTCCCCAAGATATATTTTTTTTTTATCAAATGTATAATGTAACATTTACTTGTATATAATTTGTGAGAAAGTGTAGTAAATGTGTAAGAAAATGTACAAGTATAGGTAAATGGAAATTTTTAAGTAAAAGAGACATTTAATAGATCAAAGTAGGATGTAATGAGATAATAAGAATTGTAAAAATACATTCTTTGTGAAATTTGAGTGATAAAATAATTATCGAGTAACTTTTAAGAAAAGCGTCGTAATAATTTAACTTTAACGATTTATGTACCAAATAAATTTGAAACACTAGGAAAACTAAAAATATAGTTTTTATAAACTAAATGTAAGTTTAAAAATACATCGGGATCATTTTTGAAAGTAACGGATTTAATATACAAAATAATAACTCACGCGATAACGTTTATTTAATATAAAGAAATTACGCGTTTAAAGTGAAATGAAATGTCATGAATGAATTTGTGTGATGCAAATGATGTCAATGAAATGTAGACTAATCTTAGTCCATATGAAATGTACGTGACGATATGATCATGAATTAGCCGCTAAACCTTCAAGGTTCGCAATTTGGAACACGTAAACCAAGTTTACGATAAATGTTGAAATAATGAGGCATAAATTGTGTCAAGAAATGACACGAAAGTACGGGTTGTCACAGCTGGTACTTTGATTTGGAAGAATCTTTATTAACCATAATGAACATGACATGGAGACAACTCAAAAATTTCCACCACAGTCAAGTTGCCTATGTTGAAGCAGAATGAGTATGAGATGTGGAGGTTCAGAATTGAGCAGTACTTTCAAGTGCAGGATTATGCACTCTGGGAAATCATTGAAAATGGCAACACTTTCAAACCCAGTTTCACTGAATCTACTATTGATGGTGTCAAAATACAAATGACCAACAATATTCCTATTATTGTAGAAGAGTAGATTCAGAGGAAGAATGATCTCAAGGTGAGAATTATATTGCTAATGGTTGTTCCTGATGAGCATTTGTTGACTTTTAGCAACTGCAAGGATGCTAAATCTCTGTTTGAATAAATTCAAGCCAGATTTGGTGGTAATGATGCCAACAAGAAGAATCAAAAGATCTTGCTGAAGCAGAACTAAGAAAATTTTAGTGCTCAAAGTTCATAATCTCTTGATTCAATCTACAATAGGCTTCAGAAAATCATCAGCAGATTGGCTATTCTGGGTGTCAAGATTGAGCAGAAAGATCTAAATTCCAAGTTCTTAAGGAGTTTACCTGTTGAATGGAACACTCATGTAGTAGTCTGTAGAAACAAGCCATGTGTTGATACTATGAGTCTAAATGACTTGTACAACAACTTTAAAATTGTTTAACAGGAGATAAAGAAGACTGGAGGATCAAGTTCTACCTCGAGAAATATGGCATTCTTGTCTACTCCCAGCAATAGCAGTCCATATGAGGTTTGTACTGCTTCAGGAGTTAGTACTGCTAACCCAAAAGTTAGTACTGCTGGCTCACAATCCAACGCTGCTAGCTTAGGAGATGATACTATCTATGCTTTCTTGGCGATTCAAGCTAGTGGGTCTCAAGTGCATCATGAAGACCTAGTTCAAATATATGAATATGATCTTGAGGAGATGGACTTGAAGTGACAATTAGCTTTGCTAAGCATGAGAGCCAAGAAGTACTATCAAAGAACTGGGAGGAAAATCTGATAAGGATTTAAAACATACGTTTTTAGGGGGTCATTTAACCCTAAATTGACACATTTTATATCCGTTACTACTTCAAATCGTTCCTTTTCACATTTTAGGTCTATTGGAAGCAAAATGCTGGAATGAATCATATTTGGACGAAAAGGAGCAAAAATATGAAGAAAATGGCAAAGTCAAGATCAAAGGCCCTCCAGCAGACCTGACGGCATCCCAACCAAAGGGCAACGATGTCCCTATGTAGAAGTTTTGATCAAAATACACATGACAACGCAGAACAAATTCTGGTTCTACAACCTGACGGTGTCATGCCTAAACTCTGGAAGGCGTCACTCTCAATTTCCACACCAGACGCCCAAGAACCAATCTCAGATGATGTCCTTCATGAAGACTGACGACGTTACGCTTCTCAACTGAAGCCGTCCCAACGATGACTTGGCCCAAACGAAACCCTAATGACGGCGACCTGACGGCGTCACTAGCAAAAGGTGACGTTGTCTGATAACGCTCAAATTGTGCATGTTTTTAGTAGCGTTATCCGTGTTTTTATGTATGTTATTTGGTTATAATCATATGCTTTTGTTGCTTAATCGTATCAAAGTCGTTTGCTAGTTCATTTGTAGCCAAGTACGTGTTTTTATGTATGTTATTTGGTTATAATTATATGCGGAAAGTGGAGAAAAAGAAAAAGAAGTAAAATCGAAGATTTCTCCATATATGAAGAATTCCGACCAAAGCAAGACTTGTGGAGTATATTCGAGAAGATAAAGTCATCAAGTTAGTGGTCCAAAGACTCAAGAATAAAGTTCAAGAAGGAAAGCGAGAAAGAAATGAAGAAAAGAAGCTTAAGCGAAGAGATATTGGAAGACTCGTTGTTCCGACACACCTTCACCATTTTGGCCATAACTTTTGCATACGGACTCCGTTTGACCCCGGTTTCTGACCACGGAAAGCTAAGAGAAAGATCTACAACTTTTATGTTTATGACTTTTTGTGATTTTGCTCCAACCGATCGGTCGAGCCCATAACCGGATCCGGTTGGAGAATGGTCACGTAGACCAACCGAGCGGTTGGAGCTCAACCGGATCGGTTGGAGGTCTGTTTCACCATTTTCCATTACTAAGGTTCCAAACTTATTCCAAATGATTCTAGGTCATTCCTACATGTCTTCTAGTCCCTTCCAAGCTCCTTGGTGACCAAGAAATGCATTTATAACCCCTAGCCTTGGAAGTAGTATAAATAGAGGCCTTTGCAACCTCATTTCATACACCACAACTTGAGAGATCTTCTCTCACACCTATCTTACCACCACTACTACTCTCTCAAAGCCTAAATTCGTCCATTAAGTTCCAGGAAACTTTGGAGGTCCAAGAAGTCATCATTTGGAGGTCAAACCATCAAGAAGTCATCACCAATACTTGAGGCATCATTACTACATCATTTGTAATCTCATTTCAATCATTGTAAGACCTTTAATCATGTTTTCTAATGTTCAAAGTTACGAGTTTATGTTTATGTTTGCTATGAGTGGCTAGTTTCTTTATGCACTTGCTTAAATGATGTTGATTATCATATGATTAGTTAGTGGTTGTGTTAACATGTTTTAATTCAATTTCAAGTTGATTCTAAGATCCAATTGTGCTAAAGTTTCATAGTGACATTTGTTAATCAAGTTTGGCTAATTGATAGTAATCGTTGGGGTCGAAAGAACTTATTGTTATTCAACTAGTCATAATCATTTTGTCTATGGATGATTGTTTTACCCATTATTCTTGATTATACAAAGGAACTAAGGTGTGGTTGTAATAGAAGCGCTTTTGATTATCAAATTGGATTGGTTGGAAACATCTAAATGGTCGTAAGATTAGTTGTTGAGAATCAATTGTAGCCTTTTGTCTATGATCGGTTACCTTTTGTATTGACCATTTCTTAAGCAATTTGATGAACAAGTGGATGTTTTTGTGTTTAAGTTTATGTATGTAGACTTATGAAACTTGAATTGATCTTGAATTGATTGGTTAAACTTAATGCTTGTTTTATAAACTAAACTCTTGATCAAAGTTTAACTTGTAAGAACAATAGATTAGTACACCAACTAATTATCATAACCAACATGTTAAGAGGTTAACACAATCACATTAATCTATGATATGAAACTAGTTTAAGCAAGTGTAGTTTTAATCATCGAATTTCATTATATCTATTTGCTTTGTTATATGTTTTGGATAGACTCCGTTAATTCAAACTTGTGCTTAGATTCACTCAAATCCTATGACGATCGACTTACCTTCATAATCTTGCTATAACGGACGAGTATACTTGCTCGTATGTGTTATTAGTAATATTGGTAATTCACCTTTATAAATTTAAAACTTGTACACAACTTGACACATCAAGTTTTTGGCGCATTGCGGGATTTGATTGTGTTTCAACAAGTTTTGAATTTCCAAAGTCGATTCAACCAAAAAAAAAAAAAAAAAATCTCGAAACCTTAACGGATCCGGTTGCCCTCAACCGAATCGGTTACGAGTTTATCCATCAATCAACTGGTCTAACCGATCGGTCGCATCCATAACCGATCCGGTTACCTACTCGACCCATAAAAGCTGTTTTCGTTGTTTGTCCGTGTGTTTAGATATTGCACGGATTCTCTAGGACATTGTATGAACACTCGGCGTGAGGAATAGAACCAATTACACCTCTTACCAACCCGAACGTTTGATTCGAAGAAGAAGGAGAACACTTTTCATACCATTGGAAAATCGTGTACCAAGAGTACCAAACCCACCATTTGATAACCTCATTGAAGCCAAAGTTGTTTACAACCCTTTCACCAATTTACCTTTTCCCATGGCGGACGATCAACCCATGTGGGAACCAACGAACCGTAGCACCAACCCGAAAGTGCTATTGTTGCTATTAATCTTGGTGACAACTTCACCGTGAAGGGACATCACCTTTCTATGATCAAAGACCGACAATTCGATGGGCGTCTTGTGGCCGATCCGCATAAGCACATTGCGAATTCATCGAAATTTGCGGCATGTTTCGTTATGGCGACACCGATGTCAATGCCATCAAACTCAAACTTTTCCCATCATCACTGCGGAGATGCTAAAGTATGGTATAATGAATTAACCGGGAATCATCAATACTTGGGAGGAGATGAGGCAAGCTTTTGTGAGCCGATTCTTTCCACCGCCATGTTTGATCGATTAATGGGAGAAATTCGTGCTTTCAACCAAAACCCAAGCGAATCACTTGTTGAAGCTTGGCGAATGAAAGATTTGCCGTAGTTGTCATGGACATGGATTATCAAAAGGAACCATTATCCAAATCTTTTACCATGGACTAGATGAAATCTCTCAAGGCATCCTTGATCTTTGGAGGAATTTTCTCTATAAGACTCCCAACGATGCACATCAATTGCTCGAAGATCAGTACTTCTCAAACTTGATTGGTCCAAAGATTCCAAAACTAAACCTCTCAGAAAAACCGTTGCTTTTGTCGAAAACACCGATACCTCAAAACTCATGGAGAAGATGGGCGTTAACCTCAAAAATCGACTCGCAATACAAAGATATCAAAGATGAAATGAAGGAAATGCGAGACGGATGCAACAATTGTGGAGAAATCATCCATCGTCCGAGTGCGACGATAAACCTATGGGTGGACCGAAGGAAGGAGAAGCGAGTTATGATCAAGGAGGATACCGTGGAGGAGGATATCGTAGTAATTATTACGGTCGAAATTGCGGAAATTGGCAAGATCGCCGACCAAGGGATGACAACCGTGATTCTCAACCACGAGCCGGCGATCCACCACCACAAAATCCCGACAAAAGATGGAAGAAACGAATTCGAGAAAACCATGAGAGAATTCGTGGGCGCTCAAAAATCGCAAATGATTTTATCAAAATCAATTTTCAATCTCAAAGCCAAAGTTGAGCAAGGACGGAAAAATCATCAAGCATCTATCCAAGATCTTGAAAACAAGTTTAGCGATTTTCGACCAACATTCCTCTAGACCATCGGTTCATTGCCAAGTAATACCCAATCCAACCCAAAACCATCAAATGATAAGGCGTACCGTCCACCACAAACAAGAAATGAATATGTCAATGCTATCTTCACAAGAAGTGGTCTATCGAGCGATTCCAATCGAAAACCGTTGTTTCCGCGGTGAAGCAACATCAATACCGATCATGCCTCATTGATCGAGAAATTGGAAGCTCTCTCAACAAACATCGATACCCAATTCATAAGCATACGGAGGAGATGATGGGCTGCGAAATAATCACCAAGCTTCAAACCACGATCTTTGAGGATGACACGCCGATGTGTGATCCCATGGGCGAACCACGCCCAACATGAAGGATATCACCAGGATATCACGGCGGATATTATGACCGAATTCCGAAATTGTACTCCTTTCCATACCACAACCCAACCCAAACATATCCTCGATATCGACCATGGAATACAATACCACATCCATCACAACATTTCAATACACCTAAAACCTCACGGAGGAGATGATGAGAGAATGGATGGCGGTCAAACAAAAGCCAATGAGAATATGGCGAACTGTTGGTTGAATTGGAACATAAAGTCGATCAAGGAAGAAGGAACCAACAAGCGATAAGCCAAGACTTGGAGAGGAGGATAGAAAGATTAAGTAAGGAGCAGAAAGTCCATCACTGAATCTCTTCCTTACACCTGATTCCAACTCGAGACATGAATTTGTCTACAAACCAACCTCAATTCAATACGAGAACGATAAGGGTGAGGATGAATTTATCGAAGAGGACGAGACCGAGCACATTCCAACCACGCCAAATCTGAACCAAATCATGTCTAACTCACCAACCGTGTTACCTTTTCTTGAGGATTGCACCATGCATATCCCAATGACGCAATTAAAAAGTTCCGAATGCAATTTATTTCCAAATCATGTTGGTGATGAGAAGTTCAAAACCAGTGGCAACTGGAATGGAGAACTGGAAAGAAAGATAGACAAATGGTGCGAACAACAAAATCCGGTTTCTTTAAATCAAAGCGGTAGGACTAAGCCACCTCCTACATCTCACCTTGAGAATGTGGATGCCATATTCTTTGGGAGTGGAAAATCCAATGACCATCGAAAAATCAAAAGATCCGCCACTGTCCTCTTTTCTAATGAAATTGACCAAGCGTTCGAAATAACGAAAAGAGGCGTACCATGGTCAAACCAAAAGAATCAAATGTATTCCCATCCATTGTGGAGTACAAACCAAAGATTCCATACCCTCAACGTTTAAGAGTGAAATTCCCCATTTGAACCGTATGGTCAAAGTATCCTAACCGGGAAGATTCGAGTCGGTGATGACTCGGTAATAAATCAAGCGCTTCTCGGGAGGCAACCCGTGTGTTTTGATTTTCTATGGTCACTCCCAAAGTTTAAACCTTGGTTGAACTTAAGTGTGGGGTGCCATCCTTTAATAAAACCTTTTGTTTGTTTATAAGATTATGTGCGGTGATGATTTCTCCAGTGGGCGCTTAGAATGAAGAAAGAATTTTAAGGCGATAAACTCGTTGACATATCTGGTTTCATCTCTATTTTCCTATTTCTATACTTTGAAGTTCGTTTTCATTGAGGACAATGTCTAACTTAAGTGTGGGGGTGAATAGGAAAAATTAGAGTTTTCATGCTTAAATTTAAAATTTTGTTTGCCCTTGTGATCTAGTTGTTTTCACACTTTTAGGATTATCTATTAGAATAATGGATCATTCCTTTGGTAAAAGCGGTAATATTTGAAACTTGAGATGTGTTCGATTACTATTGCAATCCATTCGGGATCGATAAACATTTGCTAGCACATATTATACCCTTTCCACTAAATTGTGAGGATTTGAGCCTATTTCTTATTAGCATACATCTTTTATGCTTGGATCTTTTGCTATGAGTGTCTGGGTGATTTTATTTATTCTAGAACTTGTGCTTGTAAATCATTACCAGACCGCGGTGAGATTGCATTCGTGCGATATAAGTGAATTCGTGTGATAAAGAGGCACTTTAGGATTTAACCCAAATGGCCTTCCATTTTACATCTAATGATATATTAGCTAGCCTCATTGGTTAGTTAACCACCCACATGGACCCATTTGTAGTGCTCATTTTAGCACTAGATACCCTAGTTACACCTTCCGAGCCATCCCTTTCATTTTGCTTCACCCGGAAAATACAAAAGATTTTACACTTTAAACCTTAGCCTATCCGTATCAATGTCTAACGGTTGGTTGCTAGTTACGGAAAGTAAAGATTGTTCAAATGATTATGAGTACCACATCCTATGTGATTGATTGAGCCATGCGTTATGTTATGTTATGTTAAAAAAATTGTGTTGAAAGTATGGAAATAATAGCCAATGTGCTATGATCGAAGAACAATTGTCATGGCAAAGCAAAAAGGCGTGGAAAGTGGAAAAGAAGAAAGCAAAGCTATAATCGTTTATTTGGTTCGTGGAATGTTTGGTAGCTAGCAACATGGGTATTAGACTTGATTTCATTTTATTTTAACACCAATTTCATAAACATTCCCATGCCTTATCCATACCCTTAACCCTTAGCCATATCATTATAACCCGAATAAAAGCCCTCTTTAGATGTTTTACTTGGTGCTCACGCCACGTCGGTGGAGTTTTGTTTCTTGTACAAGCTTATGGTAATAATCTAATCATGGTGAGCAATGAGTGTGATTTATCTTGTTACTCCACTAAAAATGAGTGATTGAGTGAATTATATTTCGTTCCTTTTTCGTGAGGTGTTACGAAATGTTAATCATGCAAGAAAATCATTGGATATTGTCAAACATCTTGATGTTTCACCTTTATAAAGCATAATTGATGAATCCTCTCTCGTATTTATACTTGGTTGATTTGCATCACATTTTCATAATCACGATCTTGTACCGGTGGATGTTTTCCTAGATTTGCTTGAGGGCAAGCAAAGTTTAAGTGTGGGGAATTTGATAACGCTCAAATTGTGCATGTTTTAGTAGCGTTATCCGTGTTTTTATGTATGTTATTTGGTTATAATCATATGCTTTTGTTGCTTAATCGTATCAAAGTCGTTTGCTAGTTCATTTGTAGCCAAGTACGGAAAGTGGAGAAAAAGGCGGAAAAAGAAGTAAAATCGAAGATTTCTCCATATATGAAGAATTCCGACCAAAGCAAGACTTGTGGAGTATATTCGAGAAGATAAAGTCATCAAGTTAGTGGTCCAAAGACTCAAGAATAAAGTTCAAGAAGGAAAGCGAGAAAGAAATGAAGAAAAGAAGCTTAAGCGAAAAGATATTGGAAGACTCGTTGTTCCCGACACACCTTCACCATTTTGGCCATAACTTTTGCATACGGACTCCGTTTGACCCCGGTTCACGGCCACGGAAAGCTAAGAGAAAGATCTACAACTTTGCTTTGTTTATGACTTTTTGTGATTTTGCTCCAACCGATCGGTCGAGCCCATAACGGATCCGGTTGGAGAATAGTCACGTAGACCAACCGAGCGGTTGGAGCTCAACCGGATCGGTTGGAGGTCTGTTCGACCATTTTCCATTACTAAGGTTCCAAACTTATTCCAAATGATTCTAGGTCATTCCTACATGTCTTCTAGTCCTTCCAAGCTCCTTGGTGACCAAGAAATGCATTTATAACCCCTAGCCTTGGAAGTAGTATAAATAGAGGCCTTTGCAACCTCATTTCATACACCACAACTTGAGAGATCTTCTCTCACACCTATCTTACCACCACTACTACTCTCTCAAAGCCTAAATTCGTCCATTAAGTTCCGAAACTTTGGAGGTCCAAGAAGTCATCATTTGGAGGTCAAACCATCAAGAAGTCATCACCAATACTTGAGGCATCATTACTACATCATTTGTAATCTCATTTCAATCATTGTAAGACCTTTAATCATGTTTTCTAATGTTCAAAGTTCGAGTTTATGTTTATGTTTGCTATGAGTGGCTAGTTTCTTTATGCACTTGCTTAAATGATGTTGATTATCATATGATTAGTTAGTGGTTGTGTTAACATGTTTTAATTCAATTTCAAGTTGATTCTAAGATCCAATTGTGCTAAAGTTTCATAGTGACATTTGTTAATCAAGTTTGGCTAATTGATAGTAATCGTTGGGGTCGAAAGAACTTATTGTTATTCAACTAGTCATAATCATTTTGTCTATGGATGATTGTTTTACCCATTATTCTTGATTATACAAAGGAACTAAGGTGTGGTTGTAATAGAAGCGCTTTTGATTATCAAATTGGATTGGTTGGAAACATCTAAATGGTCGTAAGATTAGTTGTTGAGAATCAATTGTAGCCTTTTGTCTATGATCGGTTACCTTTTGTATTGACCATTTCTTAAGCAATTTGATGAACAAGTGGATGTTTTTGTGTTTAAGTTTATGTATGTAGACTTATGAAACTTGAATTGATCTTGAATTGATTGGTTAAACTTAATGCTTGTTTTATAAACTAAACTCTTGATCAAAGTTTAACTTGTAAGAACAATAGATTAGTACACCAACTAATTATCATAACCAACATGTTAAGAGGTTAACACAATCACATTAATCTATGATATGAAACTAGTTTAAGCAAGTGTAGTTTTTAATCATCGAATTTCATTATATCTATTTGCTTTGTTATATGTTTTGGATAGACTCGTTAATTCAAACTTGTGCTTAGATTCACTCAAATCCTATGACGATCGACTTACCTTCATAATCTTGCTATAACAGACGAGTATACTTGCTCGTATGTGTTAAAACTTTACATTCGATGTTATGTGAAATCGTATGGATGAAGATAAAGTATACATCTAAGAGTAATGAAAGTAAATTAAGTAAAGCAAAGGAAAGAAATGACATAACCGATTTATAGTGGTTCGCTACAAGGACACCTTCCTTGCCATACTCCACTCCCGAGTCACCTACTCGAGAGTTCAAGCATTATGTCAACAAACTCCTTCAACTTGGCGGAGAAGCCTTCACAACGTTGCTTACACCTTTTTCCGGTACAAAGCTAAATACCGAGTCTCAGAACACGAGGACCAAACCAACACGACTATTACACAATAAATATGTGAAATAACAAATACAAGATCTTCGCATGTAAATCTTGTGGAGGAACAAATCAATCAAGGACCCCTTGCTTGGATGACTTGTAGTAAGCTCGTGATCTCGCCTTAGAGAAGGACCTATATGAGAATCACAATAGAAGAAAGAAGAACAACTCTCTAGATCAAGTGATCTTTTGTTAGAAGAGAGTAAGAGTATATGAGAGAGTTAGTAAGAAGAGGGGTGAAGAGAAATGAAGAAATTGCTCTCTATTTTTAGGAAAAATCTTGCCACTGTTCCACGGATCCCTCCCTTAAGGGATCCGTCTAGTGTAAAGTTAGGGATCCGTGGGACGCTCCTCTTTGCCCATGGGTTTTTTGGTTATGGGTCATGGGTTATGGGTTGGTCCATGGGTATTTCATTAGATACAATGTATCTAATAGATGCAATGCATCTAGTCAAATGGATATGGGTCAATACCATGGGTTATGGATATGCTCCATGGGTTGTGATTTTTACCCATCCTAATAAACTATTACAACAAATGATTTATTACAACAAATTGTATTAAAAGACTATATGTAAATGCTTTACAAAAATAACATGTATCCTTATAATTTTACTTATGATAACATTATATTTGTTATCAACAAAACACAAAGAGATCGCTAAATATTAATAAACGTTTTTACGGTTTATTTGTATTAACAATCTCCCCCTTTTTTTGATGACAAAACATAATGTTATGATGAGTAAAACCTAAGATTAGATGTATGTTTTGAAAGCCTAAGTTTTACTTCTTCTCCCCCTTTTTGTCTAAACAAAAAGTTAACCCAACGAAGAAATAAAATGTGGAAAAATAGTCCACGTATCGCTTACTCCCCTTTGACGGTTGCTCCTCCTATATTGGGGCGTCAATTGAGAAAAATAAAAAAATCCTACAAAGAAAGGGTTAGTAGTAACATGCATAAATAATCTTGTGATTGACGAGAATCAAGATTGGGAGCCAAGGTATGTAAACAAGGCCTTGTAATAAAACAACAAAATGTAGTGGTATTTATGCCACATACAAGCATGTAAAAGTAAGAACAAGACTTGTTCTTAAAAATGACTCAAAAGAAAATTACTAAAAATAGAAAATAGTAATAATGATTCCTTCCATGCTTGCATAAGGTTATGGATGGAGGTTTTGATGAGTAATGATATTGATGCGATCAAGAATGAGGTTGAGTATGACTCGCATTTCTTCTCTAATTTCTATTGAAATATCCCTAGTGGATTGGCAATGTTCACAATGTAAGTGATGTGGGTAATGAGTGCGGAAGTTTTCGAATGACTTTGATTTGTGAGATCGGAAGTTGTGGTGGAAAAGATGGAAAAGAGGATCAAAGTCCGAATGTTTAGAAGTGGTGGTGGAAAAGAACCGGATGTTCTTGTAGTAAAATAGGAGCTAAGGGTGGTGAGGTTTCAAGGTCTTTGAAAATTGTGTTTGGAGAAGTGGGAGGTGTTAAAAATACTATTTCTTTTTGTTTTGGTTGTTGAGATCTTGTTGGAAGAGTCTTAAGGATGGTTCCAACAAAGAGTGACCTTAGGTGGTGAGTTGATGGGTGATGAAGTTGGTGTACTTGTTGGTGATGAAATGGAGGTGTTATGATGGAAGCATTAAGGATCATGAGAACACAAGGATCCGTGGTTAAAGTTTTCATCCGGTGATTCGGATCCCACGGTAGCTCAAAATTTCGTGCCCAAAATTTTCCTTTGGAAACATTTGTGCCTAGTGTGAGCCTATATGCAAACCATTTGGAGTTGCGGTTATCTCGACTCCTAAAGCGAAAAGAAAAATAAACTAGAAGTGAAAAAGCACACTATTATGTGAGATAACCCGAGTGCTCCTAATTCACTGTTGCTTAAATGAATGTACCCAAAAACACATATTAGTTATGTGTCCTCTTTAGCATTCAAAAGACATGAGATGCAATGAAAACGGGTTATTACTTTGTATTAATAATGAAAAAGGGATTTGTCCTAGACGTGAGAAATGGCTTTTGTGAAAGTGATACGGGAAGAGGTATCATTTTAGAAAACATTTTGAAAAGAGATTTCTATGTGTGAATAAAACGTTTATCCTTTGAAAGGAAAATGTGTATGTAATTACGTGTTTGCAACTTGTACTTATCTTGAAAAATAAGAGAGAACTATAAGTGAAAAACTTATCTTGGTTTTTGAAAATTCCGTATTGCTTGTGAGTTGTGCGTGAAATAGAGATCCTAGACTCGTAAAGAAGAAGGCTAGTGTTTACATACCTTGTAGAGTTAAAAAGCAAATTACGACGATTGTTCCATGAGACCAAGACCAAGACAAAGTAGGTTGAATTGTTCCTCTTCAACGGTTTGGTGAGGACGTCGGCTACGTTGTCTTCGGACGCTACCTTCTCAATATAGATGTTCCCCTTTTGAACATTGTCTCTTAAGAAGTGATGACGAATCTCTATATGCTTTGTGCGAGAATGCAATACCGGATTCTTTTTTAAATCGTTGGCACCTTTGTTGTCACATAGAATGGCTATGTCACTTAGATAAATGTCGTAGTCAACTAACGCTTGTTTCATCCATAGTGCTTGTTGGCATGCTTTGCCGGCAGAGACATATTCGGCTTCGGTTGTTGGTATTGCTAATGCCATTTGTTTCTTTGAGAACCAAGATGTTAAACAACATTACATAAAAGTACATACCCCACTTGTACTTTTTGGTCAACATAATCACTTGCATGGTCGAATCGATATACAATTGTTTCTACTCCGCACCCTTAGGATACCATAATCCTAATTGAGTCATACCTTAATGTATCTAAATATCCTTTTGATGACTTCTAGATGTGAGGTTTTAGGATCTTCTTGAAACCTAGCACATAGACAAACACTAAACATGATATCCGCCTACTAGCCGTGAGGTAGATAAGACTACCAATCATGCCACGATATTTTGTGTTATCAACGGATTCGCCGCCTTCATCTTTTGTGAGTTTAGTGTCGGATGACATTGGTGTCCTAATTGGTTTTGACTCTTCTAAACCGAATTTCTTTAACATTTCCTTAATGTATTTAGATTGATTAAAGAAGATACCATCTTCTACTTGTTTGATTTGTAGACCAAGAAAGAAACTAAGTTCTCCCATCATACTCATCTCGAACTCGTCATGCATGATTTTAGAGAAATCATCACACATGTCTTGACAAGTAGATCCGAATATAATATCATCTACATATATTTGAACAATGATTATATGTGACTCCTTTTTCTTAGTAAAAAGTGTGTTATCAACTAACCCCATGGTGTAGTTGTGTTTGATTAAGAATGACTTGAGTCTATCATACCAAGCTTTTAGAGCTTGTTTAAGATCGTAAAGGGCTTTCTTTAGCTTATACACATGTTTAGGTTTTTCAAAATCGATGATGCCCGGAGGTTGAGCTACATATACTTCTTCATTAATAAAACCATTTAGAAAAGCACTTTTGACATCCATTTGATAAAGCTTAAGATCATTAGCACAAGCATAAGCAAGAAGTATTCTTATAGACTCTAATCTAGCCATGAAGGCATAGGTCTCGTCAAAGTCTATTCCTTCTTGTTGATTATACCCTTGGGCAACGAGTCTAGCTTTATTTCTAGTCACTACACCGTTTGCATCTAACTTATTTTTATATACCTATTTGGCTCCTATTATGGTTTGATTACTAGGTGGAAGGACAAGTGTCCAAACATCATTAGAAACAAATTGATTTAACTGTTCTTGCATAGCCATTACCCAACTTTCATCTTTTATGGCTTCTTGTGTATTCTTAGGTTCTATGGTTGAGACAAAACAAAATAGGCTACATTGGTTTTGGACTTGAGACATTAAGGTTCTTTCGTTTAACTTTCCTATGACCTTATCTACGGGGTGATCTTTGGACTCTTTAATATTTATGATTTCATTATTTAAAGGTTCTTCTTCTTCTTCATTTATCTTTTTCTTTATTACAATAGCTTCACTTTCGACAATCTCGTCATTGACAAGAGGTGGAGTGGGTTTGGGTGGACTTTCATCAAAATTTACATTTAATGACTCTTCTACCTTCATTGTTTCTTTATTTAATATGACGTAAGCTTTCCTATTAGGAGAATAACCTAAAAGATACCTTCGGTTGATTTAGGATCAAATTTTATGAG
This sequence comes from Chrysanthemum lavandulifolium, assembly GCA_022545495.1. Lineage (NCBI taxonomy): Eukaryota > Viridiplantae > Streptophyta > Magnoliopsida > Asterales > Asteraceae > Chrysanthemum > Chrysanthemum lavandulifolium. The sequence goes on along the minus strand of CM040244.1, from coordinate 80,487,003 downwards.
GTAATCTTTAGTGTTAAGAAGAAAACATTTGCTACCAAAGACTCTAAAGTGATCTAACGTAGGCTTTTTGCCTCAAGTAACTCGTATGGAGTTTTACCTAAAATTGGTCTAATTAAGACTGATTAAGTATGCACGTTGAAGTATCAACGACATTGCACCAAAACTTTTGAGGTATGGATTGCTCATTTAGCATTGTGCGACTCATTTCTTGTAGGGTTCTAATCTTTCTTTCAACTACCCCATTCGATTGTGGAGTGCGAGGAGCCAAGAAGTTGTGAGTCATACCATTAGTATCACAAAAGGCTCCAAATTGCACTTCATTATCGAATTCCCTACCATGATCCGTTCTAATAGACACTATAGGATTTCCTAATTGTCTTTGTATTTTCTTACTTAATATTTCAAAGTAATCGAACGTTTCAGTTTTGTTCTTTATATATTTAGTCCATGTGTACCTAGAATAGTCATCCACTATAACCAAAGTGTATTAGTTGCCTCCATAACTTTGGATAGCGGATGGACCAAATAAATCCATGTGTAGTGATAACGCTCAAATTGTACATGTTTTTAGTAGCGTTATCCATGCTTTTCTGTATGTTATTTGGTTATAATCATATGCTTTTGATGCTTAATCGTATAAAAGTGCGTTTGCTAGTTCATTTGTAGCCAAGTACAGGAAAGTGGAGAAAAAGACGGAAAAGAAGTAAAATACGAAGATTTCTCCATATATGAAGAATTCCCGACAAAAGCAAGACTTGTGGAGTATATTCGAGGAGATAAAGTCATCAAGTTAGTGGTCCGAAGACTCAAGAATGAAGTTCAAGAAGGGAAATGAGAAAGAAATGAAGAAATGAAGCTAAAACAAAGACATATTGGAAGACTCATTGTTCCCGATACACCTTCACCATTTTGGCCATAACTTTTGCATACGGACTCCGTTTGACCCCCCGTTCACGGCCACGGAAAGCTAAGAGAAAGATCTAAAATTTGGCTTTTGACATTTTCTCCAACCATTCGGTTGGATCCATAATCGAACGGTTGGAGCCCAACCAAACGGTTGCTCCAATCTGATCTCCCCAAGTTATTTTTAATGCAATAATTAAGTGTCATTAAGCCCCATATCCAATCATATGGTCCTAATAACTCCTAAACCTGCTACTTTATGACACTTTGTGCCCAAGAAACTTACTTGGTGGCTAAGGGTGGCTTCTACCTATAAATAAGACCATTTTGGGTTAGTTTTGTGTGTGTAATTCTTGCCTCCACCCTTAAGGACGAATTTCCACCAAATTTATCTCTCCCAAAGACCACAAACCTCGCCATTTCCAAGTATGGTTGGTTATAAGTTGTAGTTTATTGGAGGCTTGAAGGAGTTCTATAATCCTTCACCCTTGCCTAATGTAATCTTATTTGGGTAAATCCTTGTTACTTTTATGATGTTGAATGCTATTATTCATGTTTGGTTCTTTGATTGTGTTGACTATGTGATTCTTGTGAATGTTGTCTTGATACTTGTTTATTTCATATGAGAACTTGTGATAAAAGGATGTTTGGATAATTGTAGTGTTTGTTTGGAATATGTTGATAACATCATATTTGGTTAAATTGGAACTTGTTCTTGTTTATTGTTTTGGTTGATCATTGTTGAGTTCAATGGACGAAAGTATTCTTAATAATGGTTAGTTCCAATTCATTGGTGACAAATGATTTTGGTCTTGTACTTTGTGACGATTGTATGAGAAACTTAATAAACATAACAAGTAAAGGTTTAATTTGGATTAAGGTCGAAAGGAATCTTTTGAATATGTGTTCTCATTATCTTTCAAGTAAATGGAACTTATCGGATTAATAACATCAAATTCAAAGGCCGAAAGGATTCTTTGTTGTTGTTAGCATAAGGCTCATGACATGACCATTTGATTGAGGTTTATGCATCTTTGATTTATAAAACACTAGACTATTATTATTGGTTCAAGAGGTCGAAAGATTACCTTTAATAATATATATTTTCCAAACTAAACATCCTAATATCCTTGTGATCATTTGTCTAAACATGTATGTTCTTTGTGTGCTTGTTCTCATATTGCTTTTCTTAGTGGTTTGATCCGTGACAATCATAACCACGACCTTGTTACTTGCTTAAACAAACAAACAACACTTGTAGTGCAACCAAGTCTCTTGGGAAGACCTTGATTTACCATATACTGTACTACAACTCGACTAGGGTATACTTGCCGGAATGTGTTCCTAGTTAACCGATAATTCTTGCATACAAATTTAAAACCCCGGTGGAACCCATCATGTAGTAACTCTAGACACTTAGTTGTAGACACCATATTTTTAGCTTTGTAACTACAATGGACTTGTTTTCCTATGTTGCAAGCATCACAAAAGTGATGTTCATATTTTAATTTTGGTAGATCTCTAACTAGATCTTTGGATGATAGCGATTGAAGAAGTCGCATATTGGCATGACCCAATCTTCGATGCCATAAGGTCGAAGTATCATCCATAGAGGTAAGACAAAGTTTGTCTTTAGGTTCATTACCAATTTTGATGACGTAGACTCCATGTTTCCTAATTTCTCTACCTATGGTGATACCGTTTTTAATATCTTACTACGGTTTCGTAAAAAGTACATTGCACTTTTATCACATATTTGTCCTATACTTAAGAGGTTAAAGTTTAGGTTTTCTACGTTACACATCGTTAATGGTTAGAGATTTTTAGAAATTGTACCTTTACCGATGATTTTGCTTTTGCTATTTCCAAACACCACATTTCCTCCTTTGAAGGATTCATATGTGGAGAATAGATCTTTATTGTCGGTCATGTGCCTCGTGCACCCGCTATCCTTGACCCATTCATCCGAATCTAGGTCAACCTTTAAGCACACCTAAGAAAACAATTAACTCAAAGGTTTGGTCCCCATTTGTTCATGGGTCCATTAGTCTTAAACATTCCATTCATGTTAGACATGTATGGATAAGGTGAATATGTATTCCATGGTGCAAAGTATTGAAAAGGAAAACCATTTTGCAGATTTGGGTTCCATCCCATTTGATGGTTACTTCTCGGGTAAACATTATTAGGTCTCCTAGATGTGTTTGGTTTTGAAAATGATGGACCTTGTTTCTTACAAAACTTTGATTATGTCTTGGGGGTGGTTGTCTAATGGTAATATGAGTTGGTTTCTTCTTATTAACAATAACAAAATCAGTTCTAGAAGAGGAAGCTATGTTATTACCACTGTTTGCTTCAACAGACCCACGGATCCCTGGCTGTTTTTCTATTGCTTTTACGAATTGTGGGATCCATGGGATCCGCCACAACAGTGGCTTGTTTTTCTATTGCTTTTACGAATTGTGTTTCTTTGTTTTCACTAGTTGACGCATCAAGTTGCTGAATACCTAAACCTTTTTGGTTGTTTCCTGTTTTAACACTATCTAATATCAAATCTAGAGTATTAGTACTCATTCTAGCAATCTTAGAATCTAGTTGATCAACAAGTGTTTGAAGTTGAACGCAAAGTTCACATTCACCACTTGCTATCTTGCCCTTTTCTAGACGTTTCAATTTTGCCCTTAACTCTATGACTTCCTTATCTAAACGTTTGTTTTGATTTTTCAAAAACTTTTTTTTGTTGATTACTTTTAAACAAATTTTGCAAAGTTTATCATATTCATTATGTAATGAGTCATCATCTATTGATGAGCTACTATAGTATTCGTGACATACCTCGTCATTTACCATGAGACAAATTTCTTCATCCTCCTCCTCGCTCATTCCCCACGAGCCGCTCACGAATGCCTTTTGATCATCGCGTTTGGGACACTTACTAATAAAGTGGTTTAGGTCCCCACATTTAAAGCAAGCACGATCATCCCTTGGCTTCTCGTCCTCTTTGCTTTTCCGGAATCATTTCTTGTCGTAATACGGTTGTTTGACGATCTTCCTTCCTTCTAAAGAACTTTTGAAGTCCCACCGCCATGGCATACTCCTCGTCATCACTATCCCAAGAGGAGTTCTCTTCATCACTGAGGCCTTCTTGGCTTTGAGGGCTAGAGATTTGTGCTTCTCTTTCACTTTTGAGGCTTGAATCCTTAGCAGGACAAGCTCATAGACCTTTAAGTTGCCTATGAGTTCATCAGGGTGAGGATTGTCAAATCTTTGACTCTTCGATTGTCGCCACCTTAGATCTCCACTTGGATGGAAGTGCCTTAGATATCTCCTAACATGGTTACGGCTAGAAAAAGATTCATCAAGTGCTTGTAAAGATGTAATTATAGTATTAAAGTTAGCAAAAGAATGATCTATAGTTTCCTCATCCGATATTGAAAATTGTTCATATTGTTGAACATATAGATCTATTTTATTGTTTTTCACTTTTTGATTACCTTGATGAGTTACAACTAAAGAGTTCCAAATTTCTTTAGAGGTTTTGAGCATGGAGATTCTTTCGAATTCCTTTTTGGGTAAAGCATTATACAAAACCATTTTAGCTTCACTATTTTTGGAAAGGTTTTTCTTAATTTCATCGGAGAGTTTATCATGAGGTATGTTAACTAAAACTCCATTTTCATCTTTTGAGGTGGCTTCAAAATCGCCTTCAACAATGATGTACCAAAGATCAATATCTTTAGACTTCGCGTACGTTTCGAATCTATTTTTCCAATATATAAAACCATTAGTTTCAAGTAGTGGTGGTCGTTGCATAGATTTCCCTTCCTTGTAGTTTTCAGAACCCATAGTGATCGAAAAGTTTTTAAAATACGGTTTACTTTAAAACATTTATAAACTTAGCTCTGATGCCAATTGTGGAAAACTAGAAGGGGGGTTGAATAGTTTTGTCGATTTTAAGTTAGTTTCTAAAAACTTTAGATTCGATGTTATGTGAAATCGTATGGATGAAGATAAAGTATATATCTAAGAGTAATAAAAATAAATAAAGTAAAGCAAGGGAAAGAAATGACACAACCGATTTATAGTGGTTCGGCTACAAGGACACCTTCCTTGCCCTACTCCACTCCCCGAGTCACCTACTCGAGAGTTCAAGCACTATGTCAACAAACACCTTCAACTTGGCGGAGAAGCTTTCACAACGTTGCTTACACCTTTTTCCGGTACAAAGCTAAATACCGAGTCCGTAACACGGAGGACCAAACCAACACGACTATTACCCAACAAATATGTGAAATAACAAATACAAGATATTGGCTACAGAAATCTTGTGGAGGAACAAATCAATCAAGGACCCTTGCTTGGATGACTTGTAGTAAGCTCGTGATCTCGCCTTAGAAGGACCTATATGAGAATCACAATAGAAGAAAGAAGAACAACTCTCTAGATCAGTGATATTTTGTTAGAAGAGAGTAAGAGTATATGAGAGAGTTAGTAAGAAGAGGGTGAAGAGAAATGAAGAAATGGCTCTCATTTATAGGCAAAATCTTGCCACATCTCCACGGATCCCACGGATCCCTCCCTTGCGGATCCGTCTAGTGTAATGTCAGGGATCCGTGGGACGCTCCTCTTTGCCCATGGGTTTTTTGGTTATGGGTCATGGGTTATGGGTTGGTCCATGGGTATTTCATTAGATACAATGTATCTAATAGATGCAATGCATCTAGTCAAATGGATATGGGTCAATACCATGGGTTATGGATATGCTCCATGGGTTGTGATTTTTACCCATCCTAATAAACTATTACAACAAATGATTTATTACAACAATTTGTATTAAATGACTATATGTAAATGCTTTACAAAAATAACATGTATCCTTATAATTTTACTTATGATAACATTATATTTGTTATCAACAAAACACAAAGGGATCGCTAAATATAAATAAACGTTTTACGGTTTATTCTTATTAACAAATTGAATTAGGCCCCAACACACCCATCAAAACAAGTAGTCCGGGTAATGTTAAGATAAAGGTAGTAGACTCTAAGCCATGTAGAGTGGAAGCTAATATAGGAGTAACTCGTGACCTTACACACTTACATCACCCATTCATGGTTGATAACAAGAAACATTATGGGTTTAAACCAGGTTTATTAGGAAAAGATGGATCCTTAACTAAGAATCTTTTGAAGTTGATATAAGATGATCCATTTCTAAGAGAAAGACTTGATTCAACCGCTACACCAATAGAATTAGGTAAGGTTACAATGAAAGAAGTACACCCCTTTGAGCATAAGTATCGCCCATCACCCTCTCCTCACGTGGCAAATTTCCACCCTAAGGGTGTCTATCGCTACTATCACCCGCACTTAAGCTTAAGTGTAGGGAAAACTTCCCCTTTATCCATTAAATAAGGGTAGATTCAAGCTCGTGACTCGAACAAAAACAAGCGCTTCTTGGGAGGCAACCCATGTTTATTTTTTTGCATATTTGTTTTTCCTTTTTATTTGTGTGTTTTACATATCTTTTTCATTATTGGTTGATTCTCATGTTTATACTACTTTGGGAAAATGTTTTATTTTGTTTTTAACTCGTATTAATTGTATATAAAGGTATTTTACAAAAAGATAAGTGTAGGGAAGATCATATATGTTTTTAAGAACATGAACACGAGTTTAACAATAATTGAAATTGTATATATTTGTGTGTTTGTTAGAGTCAAATGCTTGTATCGAGTCATAATGGATGTTTTGCAGGAATTTTTCCATGTGTTAATTAGGTAATTTTTCCAGAAAAACGCATCAGACCACTTTTTGTCAGGACAACCTGACGGCGTTAGGATTAACACATGACGACGTCAGGCAATGTAGAAACAGAATGTCAGTTTTGTTTTATGTGTAACTTTGATTTTTGGAAATTACCAATTCTTAATTTTCCATAAAAACTGCAAACATCCATTTCACAAGCATTATATCTTACTCGCTTTCTAGTTTAGTTTTGTGTCATATATAGTTTTACCGCCGATTTTACGCGAGGTTTCGTTTTGTTTTCTTATAAGTGTGCAGGTTATACTCCCTCCGTCCCATATAAGTGTCCATGTTTGACATTTCATGTCTTTCTTTTACAACTTTGACCTTAAATATTTTTGCTTGTGTTATATAGTATTAGATAAAAATAATACGTAGTGGAAATACATTTAAAACTCAATCTATTCATATATTTTGCATCAAATATTATATAACACAACCAAAAATATTTATGGTCAAAGTTAAGAAAAAAGACCTAGAAAATTCATATTGGACATTTAATATGAGACGGAGGAAGTATTAGACAAGAAGAAGAAACACATATTGGAAGAAGCACTTAGTACTTATTCATTCTTCTTGGAGGAGGATTTAACCGCAACTTCATACATATCCTACCGAGCTAATCAAGGGAGTACTAGTTTCTTTCTGTTTTAACTTACCTTCCTTTATCATAACTTTTTACTTTATGAGAGCGACTTTCTCCTCATCATTCAAGTCTTTAGCAATTATGACAGGTAATTTATCGTTACCCTCCAAAAATGCATATTCAAGATAAGGCGGTAAGTCCTTAAGTTCGACCTCCGGAGGATCATTAGAATTTTCTATGTTTTTGGTTTCCTCAATATGAAGTTCTTTTGGAGGGAGTGATGATGGATCATCATTAATCAACTTCTCAAGGAGAAGAATCTCCTTCCGGGTCAAATACACCATGGCTCTTTATTATTCTGGAAAAGTAAGATATAAAATACCCTCTCTAAATCTTCTACAGAAGCTGAGTACATGGCTTTAGCCTCTGTTACTAGTGAAGTAAATTGAATTCTAAAAATCTTAAAAGATGCAATAAGCTTTTTGGAGCTAATCATATATGGAATGAGATAAACAAATATCTCATAACTTTGCTATTAAAATCTCTCTCATCTTTAAATTCTCTCTCTGATTATTCATAGACACTTATACTCTCTCGTTCTCAGTTTGATCATCTTGATCTTACTATTCTATTTTTTTCATTGTAATAAAACTATTATTAATTCAGATAATACTCTCACACCAGATTTGTTGTGGAGATTATGGTTAAATCATTTTTATTGAGATCAGTTTTGATTCTTGTTAAGTTTAGATTTTATTAAGTGTTTTGTGTGTGTTTAAATCATTTATTTCTACAAATACATGCACACACATTCTCCAATAAATATATTGATTGCGATTTCGACAATTGCTTGTGAAAGCTACATGTGACGTTGAATGATGTTAACCCCGTAACTATTATGTTTTACTGGTGATATATTTATAGATTACATAGGTAACTTTAAAATGCCTAATGGGCCTAAGCTCACACATGAATTAATGTGTGGGAGATGTATTAAAAAATGTGGATATGTTTGTTTATTATCACAAAGGTGTATGTGATTGGTGGTATATTTGTATATTGTCACAAAATGGTGATGGGAGGCGTGTAAAGAGGAAAAATGAGTAAAAAGTATTAGGGCTTTTGGGAGATAGGTAGGTGTGACAGTGTGGTGCAGATGCAGCGGCTCATGGCGGCCGATTTGTTTTGGATCATACCCATTCTGAAATCATGTTGAATGATTTTAACTTCGTAACTATTATGTTTTATTGATGACGTATTTATAGATTACATAGATAACTTTATAAACCTTAATAGCCCTAAGCCTACCGACGGGCTCATGCCTACCAATACATTATATTCTCTAATAGTTTTTCATAACTTTGTGCGAGCGGTGTGTTCCTTTCTTTGACGAATAAAAGTATAAATGATATATGGATGTGAAAATCTTGTAGAGATTTGTAAAGTAAAGAAAAAAAGTTCAACGTGTTATCACGTGGAATCTTATTAGAGAATAAAGTTAAAAACAAATGTATCATTGGTTGATTGTGAATTAAAATAAGGGGCAATTTATACGGACTTTTATAGGAAGGTTTTTAATCATCAGACGCAAAAAAAATTGTATTGTATGATCGCGATGTTATCTTATGTGTTTACGGTTTATATGATCGACCCATGAAGGGTCCCTATAATATATATCCTTTAAAATAAATCAAATGATGTTTTGAGTTGAATATGTTGGCCATCAAGAATATAGTAGGGTCTACCAGGAGATGACGAGGATATACGAAAGGTCCACATTAAACTTGGCTGTGTTTTGCCCACAGTGTACAATGTTTCATTTGCATATGTGGAAGGAGACACCAAGTATCCTATGTACAAGTGAGCCATAGAGGCATCATTTGTTTGTACATATTATAAAAAGTCACAAACGAATTAAAAAGCTTTTCCGATCGCTTTATCTGTAAATTTGCTTTATTCAGATTTACTTAATTAAGGTTAAGAATTCAAAGCATTTTAACAATAACTAAGGTACCGTTTATTTATTAAGAGACTATCTATTTAACTTACATATGAATCTGAAGTGTATATATCTGAATTTGAATAAAATAAATTGTTTTTTTTTTTTTTTTAAACGTCTGAATGATATAAATATAAAGCAGTTTCATTCTTAGGACACATAAACGTTTGTAAACACTATATAGAACAATTTAGTCATAAAATTAACACAACCTAGCAACGTGAAAATACTCAATTTAGTCATAAAGCAGTTTCATCTCGTGTGACCCACGATACGGATGTGATTGTACACACGATTAACCATCTAGCACACATGAAATACCCAATTATGAATGATGAGGTGTAATTCTGTAATAGTTTTATGGTCATTTAGTCTCTAATTTCATACACTTTATATCGTTTTATTGCCCTAAATTGTATATAGTAACGATCTACGTTTAATCTTTATGAGTTTTTCAATCACCTTGCCCTCCGGATTTAATGTTTAACAAATATTTAGATCAAAATTTTATATATCGTTAAAATTTTAATGTTGAAATCAAACCGAGGCTACCAAAACATAAAAATATATATATTTTGAGACCCTAAAATTTGAAGGCATGTGCGGTACCACAAGTCGTTTAGGCTGGTTCCAGTAAGGATAGGGGATCGATATACACGATCGATCGTGAATCGATCGCCCTATTATAGCCTTACTCGATCGTCCAAAGTGAAACCCAAATTGGTCTTGTATGCGATCGACTAAAACTTGGACAATATGTGGGTGGGTATTCCAACTGTTGCATGCAAGGTTAAAAAAAAAAAAAAAAAAAAAACGACTGTTTGTGGTTTAAAAATCAAATATGAGCGGGATTTATTCAACTCTGCCTATATATACAACTCCACCAGAGTCGTTTAGAACACACAAAACTCACACACACAAAAAAATGTCTCGCAAAGACTTTTCTCAGCAATTCCCAAGTCCAAAAAAAGTTGCCGGAAACCAGCTTTCCAACTCTAGAAGAGTTTGAAGTTTACTCAACACCACCTGAATCTGTCTTTCAGGTTATCCAACCGGAAAATGTATTTTTAAACTCTCCACCTGTGAAAAATCCAATTGTTCCAACTCAACATCAACTCTCCGCGAGATGGATCTTGAAAACAACCCATTCGGGTTAAGTGAAACGCCCGTCAACTTGAACAAGACGAAGAAAACTATAGGGATAGGGATATTATGGAAGAAGCGGAAGACGTGAGGAAGGCTCGTCGTGAACAAAAAGCGAGGAAGCTCAAGATCTTGAGATAACTACTTTGACATAATGGAGACTCGCTCGTTAATGGCGAGTTTATTCCTCTTCAGTGTGAGGTTGGGACTACAGTGATTCGTCTTATTAAGTTTTAGTAGTTTATTTTCATCAATCCGTTGTAGTTTAGTGATTGTATTGTCGTTATGTTTTAATTATTATTGAAATTTTATTTTGTGTTAAAATGTTTTTTTTTTTTTTTTTTTTTTTTTTTTATTATAAATGGTCGTAGTCGCTTACTTGGGCACCTAATCGCGTGTAGGTCATTTGGAGAGAAATCGATGTGGCGGTGAAAATGAAAGGTTGAATCACTTCTTTGGAAAGCCTTTACAGCTTGTGCACGGCTCTAGAAATTTAGGATAGTCGCGATCGAAGGGTTGAAATCGGTTAAGGCACTTTGATGATGTCAGCATGATCATTCCGATTAATGGTGGATCGGTCGCGTCGTCGGTCGGGGAGAAAAACATATATATCGGTTGAAATCAACCGACGGTTTACACGACTAAAATATGTCCCACTTGATATTAAAAAAAAAAAAAAAAAAAAAAAACCCACATCGATTATGATAATTTGATCGTATACGAGTCGTTTAGAGAAAGGCGATATAAAATGGATGACCCTGGGTAATAATTGGGACTAGCTATATGGTACTATAGAAACACATTAATGCACTTTTATAGTATGTGGCTAGAATAGATGATAGATAACGTCAAAAAGAGGCTTGTGGAAGATGGACCCATGATATGATACGAGAGAAAAGGACACGTTAACCTCAGTCATTGTTGTTGAAATGATGCTGCTAAAAATATCTATTTTCTTTTTTTTAGGCAAATGAAGATTGTCTTTTACTTTTATGGCAAAAAGTATTCAAGGAGATGATTGGCAATGCTAATTGCTGTGTCCACATGTTCTGTGGTGTGATGTTATCCTCAAAAGTACTAACATATATAGTAATATTCAAGTGTTGCTTAAAATCTTATCCATTTTTGTGTATAACCCCCTTTTTCATTGTTTTCGCTCATTCATTGTAAGCCTTTAATAGAAGGATAGCATCACAATATGGAACTGATTTGTACATTCTTACAATTAATTTTCACATTCAAATTATAAGTATTTCGGCATTTATACTTTTACATGGTGAAAATAAGTAAAAATGATATAAAGGTATAAATGTCGAGATCTTTCGTAATTTGAGTGTGTCGATAAATTATGAGAATGTCTGAATCACCCCATCATGATAGTATGTGGTGACATGTCTTTGTGACGTTATGGATTATTTAAAAGTAAATTTTTATGTGAATCTTTTAGCATAGGAACTAAAAAGGAAGTGTGCAGCCCTTGCTTTTGATTCTTTTAACGGCCAATTTTGTTTCTCAAAATTTCGAGCACTTGAAGTGGGAAATTTTCTTTGCCAACAATCTAGTTTAGCTCAATATCAATATCAGTATCGAGAAACAAAATAGTTTAACAATGAGAATATATAACAAAACCAACTGAAATTAGGCTGGGCCACCAGCAAAAAAATGCTCGGAGGAGGTTTCTTGGAGAGTCTTAGGTTCGATGCCTCGTGAGCAACCGCCGTTAAAAAATGAGAATATATAACAAATAGATGACGAATGAATAAATAAACCAATTAAATGAGACGTTTAAAGTGACTATTTGGGCCTGGAAAGACCGAAAGATATCACAAGTAGCACAAAATTGTAAAGTGGCTGCAAACATTCAGAAACAACAATTTTCGAAATAAATACACATTGCCAGCCAATTTAACGAATCGCACGTCTTACACATTAAAGCTGAAAAAAATTAGTATATATATAATAGAGCGTCGAAAGCAGGCGCGTTTGTTGCCGTTTGGTTGCGTCAATTTGACGTCACTGGCAGGGAGCCCAACAATTATTAACGTGGCCTAGGTCCGTGGGATATATGACCAAAAAGCGTAGCTTCGTTGGGCGAGAACAAGAGGAAAAGTAAAGGGCCTTTGGCTGTTGTGATTTGGACGCAATGAAGACAACAAGAAAAAAGCGGAAAAAGCTATTCGACATGTCCAAAATTATATATATATATATATATATATATATATATATATATATATATATATATAGTGATATATTCTATACAGCCCATTCTTATATCTGATCTTTCTGATACCTCTCCGACCAATCGAAATTAATAAAATATTTTCATTTATTTAATTCACAAAAGCGACCAAGGGTATATACGGTATTTTACAAATATCCTAATTTTTCGAATTTACTTAATATCCTATAATTTATGCGGTTATAGAACTTATCGATTCAATATTTCTTTCAAAATATTTCTGATTATGCAAAAGAAGATTGGTTTCGAGATGATAACCATGGGGAATCGATGTTTTACTCAATCTTGGTTCTTATGCATCGTGATCACAATTTTATACCTATAAATATTCATCAATCCGTCATTCAATTATCATAGAACCCTAATTTTGTTATCTAATAATTGGAGTAAAAAATGGTTGAGATAAGCTGAACAAGGGTCGATTCGATTAGAGAGGGTTCAACATCAGGAGATTTGCAAGTAGAAAATACTACTATCATTGATCAAGCTAATCGCGAAGAACACTCGGTAATTTTGTTAAATCCTTTTTATTTTCTTTTTTTTTTTTTTTTTTTTTTTTTTTTTTTTTTTTTGGTGAATATAGGTTTCGTATAAAATTGTTAGTAATATGGTTAGTATACATGTTTTAGGTAGCAATAGTAGTTGTAATTGGTTGTTATTGTTGCATAAATGTTTCTTGAATAATATAAGTTTAGCATACATGTTTTAGGATAATACATGTTGTTGATATTGTTTTTCATAGTATGTTATTCATGTTATCACATGTTGGGAGGATGATATTATATATTTTATAGATTGTTCATGTATAGGATTTGATCCGGATATTAGTAGAGTGCCCATAACAATGAATCATACATGTTCTTATTTATGGGTTATGTTTAATATTAAAACATTCCGTTATAACGTTATTAGCATACATTTTTTATTAATCTTATTTTTATAATTGTTTTGTAGATCAATCGATATTGATATATATGAAGTCGATCCCAATTTGTCCCCACTCCAAAAGGTACCCCTTATTGGGCCCCGGATATTCGAAGATGAGAAACCTAAGCGGGTGTTATGTTTGATACCTTTGATCTTGCTTATGATATGTATTTGGAATACTCACGAAGGGTAGGTTCAACGTCGTAAGTCAAATGTAAAGCGTAATAACAAGCGTGAAATCACCCATAGGTCCATATTATGCAAAGTAGTCGGTAGCGGAGATCTAAAGTTGAAGTGAATACATTGAAGGAAGGTGAGGAAGAGGAGGAAGGTGATAATAAAAAAAAGGAAAAGAAAAACCGTTTCTAAGGCATGTAATTGTCCTGCGAAGATTTCTTTGAGAGCTATTCGTGGGACAGCAGCATATAAAGTTATCGACTTTGTTGAAAATCACAATCACCCATTAATGAATGAGAACAATATGGATCTATCACGCGCTCGAAGACAGTTGCAGTTTGGTGATTACGTCTTTATTCATCGCGCTTCTCTTTCCAATGTAGGTCCTACTAAAGCGCACCGTCTAAAAGTAGCTCTAATGGGTGGTTATGATAAAGTCGTGGAACACCAATGGATTGGAGGAATTTTAGGCGTCTTGTCAACTCATCTGTTGGAGCAGAGATGCATGATGCTAGTTGACAAGATGATAAGCAGGAAAAACCATGTTCCCAATTTAGTTTTGAGTATCATATTGATATCGAAGGAGAGTTGCTCGATTTCTTTTGGGCCGGCGAAGCGATGAAGTGCAACTATGTTGCATTTGGTGATGTTGTATCCTTCGATGCTACTTTCGGGACTAACAAGTAAAATTTGATTTATATATTTATTGTAACATTACATACGAGGATTAATTATATATTTTAACAAATTTTTTTCTGGTATCATTTTGTTTTTGTCCCATTTATCGGTATTGACCACCACCAAAATGCGTAACATTTGGTCTTTGCTTTGTTGTGTGATGAGGCGTCACGAATCATATTGTTGGATGTTGAGGCGTTTTAAAGTTCATATTAGCCACCACTTGCCCTTACAGACCAAGATCTTGCTTAAGGAAAGTTGTGAAAATCTTCCCCCAGTCTCATCATAGGTTGTGTATGTGGCACATAACGCAAAAGCTGCCGGGAAAGGTATATTTTTGTAGTTCATTTGTTTTATGACTCGTACTAAACTGATTGGACCATTTTGCATATCTGTTTATAGGATATTAGATTTTGTTTGAGCAGATATGTTTCTTCTGATTTTGAATGTTTGTATCACGGTAATGAATGTATACCGATTAATGAACATATATGTTTAGTACAAAAGGATAAGACATGGTTAATAAACATATCTTGATGAATGAACATATCTTGATTATTGAACGTATAGGTTAGAAAAGAATGTTTACATCATGTTAACATTTTTGTATCGATTAATGAAAATATATGTTTAATCAAGAAAAGCGGTGTATAATAATTAATGAACATATATGTTTGTTTTGTTCTTCAAATGTTTATTCTGAGATCACTATGAATGCATAGTGATTCTTGGTACATGAGTTAGTAAGATAATGTAATATAGTTGTTTTGACATTTTTGTTTTTGATGCTCATATGTTTTTGACATCATACTGTGCATGCATGTTATTTATCAATTTATACATACATTGTTTGTTTTGACAGGTATTAGGTGATTTAGAGGTTGATTCTGAGTTTCGGAAAGACTTTCACAAACTCATTTGGAATGTATACATTAGTCCTCAAATTTTTGAACAACGATGGAATGATTTGATTAATAGGTATAACTTGCATGAAAACAAATGGTTGTCCGACATGTACGAAATCAGAGATAGGTGGATCCCTGGTTATTTTAGCGAAGTGCCTATGTGTGGTTTGATGAAGACCACGTCTGTTCGTAAAGTTCGAATCGTTTTTGATTTTTCCACAAAGGTAACACGTTTGTTCAATTTATGTTGTATTTCGAATATGCCATGGAGAAACAAAGATACACCCAACGTGTTTTGGACAATAAGGAAAATGGATCAAATCCTTCTTTGTTGACTGATTTAGCAATTGAGGCACATGCTCGTGAGTTGTATACACAATCGATATTCAGGGAGGTTCAACATGAAATATACAAGGGTTTATATTCATGTTCCCAGTTTAATTCCCAATTGGAAGGTTTTGTTGTAACGTGCAACATACGCCAAATGGACAAGCGATCCAATAAAGTCATAGATGCAACGGTATTTTTATTTTATATTTTTTTCTGTTAAGTATACTTTATTTATTTATTTATTTAGCTTATATGCAAAACAATATTATCCAGTTTCAATAGAGAATTAGTAATGGTTTTATTTATTCATTTCAGGTTACTTTTAATCAAACTGATGGCACTGTCCAATGCTCTTGCGGTGATTATAACCGACATGGTTACCTTTGTAGACATATATTTTGTGTTTTCCGTATTCATGATATTCCCGAATTCCAAATCAATACATAAATCGTCGGTGGACAAAAATGTTCTTCTACCCATTTGCTTGAAAAGAGACAGACACGGTCCTTGCCTTGAAGAAGCGATCGGATAGCTTCGATGTTCATGCAACAATAGATGACCGTGTCGGTCTCTTAAGGAGCGACATCGACAAGTTATCTCGGTTCCTTGTAAAGGTTCAAGAGTGGAAGAAACAATTAGAGGATGAGATGCCAACACCAACAGGTGGACAAGGATGCCATGTATGTGGATTTGCTTGGTGTTCTTGTACCTAAAAGACTTCATATCAAGAATCCTAAAAAAGCTAGCAACAAAGGATCTAAAAGAATAAAACGTGCGGATGAAAAGGGGAAAGCAGTAAAAAAACAAAGAACGTCAAGGAAAATTCCATTCAAACCGCGGACATGCAGATATTGTCATGGAAAAGGTCATAACATACGTGGGTTTCCTGAACTCGAAAGTTCAAGTTCTGATGATGAAGATGATGAAGATGATGATGATCAAGATCAGGAAGAAGTTGGAAGTGATGATGAATAAAGAGCAGATGAAGATGTTGAAGAATAAACGACTTTGTTAAATATGTTTATATTCTTTTATTTACGGATTTTTATGGATATGATTACATTTTTATGTTTTACGGTTAGGTAAACTTAAGTTTTTAGTTTTTTTTTGAATGAAGTCGTTTTTGTTTGTCTTTTTGATCCATTTATTACTTGTTAGTAATGAGCATTCATGTTTTGGTTAATGAACATTGGTGTTATTTATGATATGATTACATTTTTATGTTTTACGGTTAGGTAAACTCAAGTTATAATTTTTTTATTGAATGTAAAGTCGCTTTTGATTGTCTTTTGATCCATTTATTACTTGTTAGTAATGAGCATTCATTTTTGGTTAATGAACATTGGTGTTATGTATCTAGTATTGATTGTTATGCTAATTTTATTATCAGCCGTGCTTGGAATCAAATCCTTCTGTTATCTATGTATATTTCTTATGGTATTGATTGGTCATATGTCCGTATATATTTCGACTTAAATCAGCCATAATTTTAATCGCATACATAATTTTCATCGCATACATGTTTTTTCATTTTTTATACTATCGTCTCTATAATTGGACATTGGCTATATCTCCTTATTCAGTTTTATTTAAGTCAACCATACATGTTTTAATTTGTATATGTCGCATGTGTGTTTTTCAACTCTTGAACCTAATTAACATAAAAAAAACGCAAACCATATCATAACCAACCAAGCTGCATGTCATAAAGAACGACCCAAAGTCGTTAACCAAAACATTTTAACCTAACACAATTTATTCATAAGAAACATACCGAATGTCATAAATAACGACATAAAGTCGTTAACCAAAACATCTTAACCTAACACACGCAGTACCAGTTATTAATTATTTCATAAGAAACCTAACACAAGTCATAATCAAATTCATCTAAAGACACAACCCAAAAGTCACCAGGAGTGACTTTTTAAATGTTTTGACACCATGACATTCACTTTGCTTTTGACACCTGTTTGGTAACAGGATTTTTTAGCACTGCTACGGCAGTACTCTCAATATCTGCCCTAACCTTCCCCATCAACAAGTTGCTCTTGTCCAACATCATACGTGTAGCATACTTTTTCCTTAACACGACCATTTGCTTCTCAAGTTTGTCTTTATTTCCATCCAGTCCCCATTCCCAGCTTTTTCCCTTGCCCATATATGTTTCCATCTAACGCATCACAAACAAACCTGCATAATTTCTGACCTTGGCAGTTTGACCTTCAAATTCAGCAATCTCTAGTTCCGCTTTGAATAAGTTACCAGCTTTAGCATGACTTAGATTAAACATATATCGGCTAAAATCTGAATGCTGCATTGTACACCATTTTTATGTTAGCATCGGAATATACTTTACCAATTCAATGACTTTATACTACTATCTTGAATAACACATTTGTTGTAAATTTTACTTACAAGCATCTCGCAATTCTCAAGTTGCTAAGCTTTCCTTTACTTTATACGGGTTTCTTGCCAATCTTTCTTTGGTCAAACATTATCACAGATCCATATTTCAGATCAAATGCAAGTAGAAATTGATGTCTTTGATTATCGACTGGCAAAAAGGCATGCATTTTAATAAAGTGTCAGTTACAATGTCCAAACATATTACGTCCTTGAATAACATAGAAAGTTCTGATTCATTGCATAAGGCATGACAGTGCAATTATGTTCTAATTCATTTCAGCTAAGATTACTACTCAAATTATGTACATATACGTTTGAGTTTACATCAAAAGGGAATGCATACATGTTCTGTTTACATCAAAAGGGAATGCATACATGTTCTGTTTTATATCAAAAGGGAATGCATACATGTTCTGTTTGCATCAAAAGGGAATGCATACATGTTATGTTTTACATCAAAGGGGAATGCATACATGTTATGTTTCCATCAAAAGGGAATGCATACATGTTCTGTTTGCATCAAAAGGGAATGCATACATGTTTGAGTTTATGTACATATATGTTTTAGTTTACATCAAAAGGTAATGCATACATGTTCTGTTTCATTTCACCTATAAGTAACCAATTAATCATTGCAACTGTTTCCTAATTGTTGAAACTGACACAGACCTTGATAGATCTTGAGCTCGTGGATCGTTATGTATGCCTATGTAATCACAAGCACAATAAAAGACAATCTCTACTACTAATGTTTATCAGCGGAATATAAACACAAGTAAATAACTAAGAACTTCTTGATCCTCTATGGATCTTTATATTAACTAAAAGCGAGTTTTCCAATCGGTACATAAACCTTTCTAATGTGTTCCTTTTATAGATAAGGAACCCTAAACAATATCGCTAAACCGTTTCCCAAGAAGCGATAATCATAAAACTAAATAAGATATACACAATCACTTCCTAATAAATCTCATGTATATCTACACTAAATAAACTAAATACGGAATAGACACTTCCGTAGAAACAAACTAATCACTATTATTCTTGATGAGAATAAGTCTTGGTGAGAATCCACTTCACTTCAAGAGAAACACTTGGCATTAATATCAACATAATCGACTTTCACATAATTCCCAACAATCCTCCCCTAAAGCTGGAATTTGACTTGTTAAGTTCCGGTTCTTGATAGATCTTCTGACACGGAGGATTGAACACGAACAACGACAACGACAAAGAATCCAAAGAACATCTCTATGATGAAGAAACTCGAAACTCCATATCTTTGCGACAACAAATGACAAAAGATACATCAAAAGCAGATTAGTTTCATACTATTCTCATCACATCCGGTGTGTTAACTCTGTGAGAGGTGAATCATTGAAAATAAATGGATTTGATGTCTCTTTACCAATAGCCATCACTCTTGGAGTAGCCATATGTTTCGATTCAGTAAACTATGGTACACCGATAACCATCGATTTATGAGCAAACCAAAGCAACCATATAAGCGGATTTGAAATGTCTTTACCGTAGCCGTTTGCTCAGGACTAGTCAATTCTAAGAATTGGTGAATTGAGAACCAAATATGGAATGCCACTGTCTTTACCACAAGCCATATACAAGTGGACTAGCCAATTCTTGGATTCCAAACAGAATATACCATGGTGAATTGAAAACCATACAACACTCAACAATAAAGCATAGGTGGTTGCATACCCTATGATTATTAGCAAATCATTCTGACTTTCATGATTTGATATGTCTTTACCAAAGTCGTACCCTTTGGACTAGCTAACTCTTTGACATACCCAAAGTATATCGGTGAGTCAATAACCAAAAATATACAACAAACACGCAAGAAAAGTTAGATAAAACCAAAACATTTTTTTTTTTTTTTTTTTTTTTTAACTAAGAAAGAAAACAAATATTACAAAATATTACAATCAAGATGAACCTTTATGTGATAGAAGTTGATTCTTAATCAAACCAACACATTGAGTAGCATGAAGGTCATCATTGCCAACCGGATTAGAGGCACTTCCAACTTGTGTCTCGACAATCTTTCCATAAAATATCGGATAAAGGATAAAGCCTATCGATAGCATACACAAAATCATCCCACATGTAGTCCGAACTACACGAACACAAGGCGAGGATAAAATCTCAACTCTCAATCTCCCATTTATGAGAATTCTTCCAAATAGAATACCCTTTACCATGTGGAGAATCGAATCAAACATAACTGAAGATCTCCCAATAGATATAAACCGAACCGATTCTTTGAATGAAACTTGTAATCTTGAATGACATGTTCATACGGCATCTTCAAATCATGTCGATTCACCAAATGAAGAATATCCTTCAAGAAGTTAAACTCAATAACGGTTTATCCAACCTATACGGTGTTAAGCTTACCGGTGTCAATTAACCAAAACTACATGAGTACCTTCGGGAAAAGCTTCAACAGATCCAACCTCAATAAATGTTGATTCATCACCGAAGATCTAAATTAGTATTCCTTGAAGCATGTTTCTTAGCCAATCTATCCGAACTTCTTATAACCAAACTCGCTTTCCCATATCGGCAATGTTATCGATGATCAAGTCGTAGATCAATTTCTGAATCGAGAATCACTTAACTCCACACTTAACAACATGTCGAAGAAACCAAAGAAGATTCGTGAAACATCCTTATCGAAGAAGGAGTATCACCGAAGTTGTATCGAAGGAACAAGCGAAGTTACCACCAAGGCAAAACATCATCAAAACTATCTACAATTTCAACTGTTCTCGTCTCTTGGTCGTAGGAACATCGGACATGGAATCACTTGCGCCAAATGAGAAGAAGTAGAACCGAAGAAGAGAATTTCATAACCATATGATCTTGTCTAATCAAAACATCATCGGATAAAGTCATGATTTGCTTCATAGACATACGAAATTATACATAGCAAACATTCTTCACAACTCTCCTCATATAATTCCTCTTACGAGCAACAAATCATAGGTTTATCTCTTTTTGCTTTATTTATTGATCAATAAGAGCTCTTTCTGCATGCGTGATTCCTTCTTCCTTTGATTACCAAGTGCCATCATTTTATCCACAAAATCATCATCATTAAAGGAATCTCCTAAGATAAGTTTTGCTAGATCGGGATCGAAGCACCTTGAGAAATATAACCATCCCATTGATCATCAAGAATCGTAGGAAAGAATGCATCAAGTTCTAATTTCCTTCGGAGACAAATCGAAGCATCTTGATCTTGAAGAAACTTAGCCACAACACGACTCTTCCGAATATCTTCATAATCGGCAAACATTCCACTGAGCTTGATATTGTTCTTTAGTCACGATGACGACTTCATCAAATCATCAATCACGGGATCTGTCCCTGTCTCGAAGATGTCTCGTGAGAACCAATTTCGTGAGAACCAATGTGAGCTTGGAAGAACCAATCAAACCCACATCGGATGAAATAGGTTGAGACAATTTCTCAAGCGGTGTAGAAAACTTCGGAGAAGCATTCAACTTATACATTCTCCCAAACAATAAAAACCTCTTCATCATCTCAATGAAGGTGAAACATTTGAATGTTACGGTAAAGATGAAGTTTGACCATCGAAGTAACCTCTTTCACTAAACCATCGGTAGATGCATCCTTCATATTTAGCTCCTTTGATGTGTCACAGATACCTTATCCAAAGAATGTTTTCGTCTTTTGCTAGTATATAGAATAGGCTCCTTGCTAGACTCCTTTCTTCGTGAAGATTTAGCAATAGAAGAAGAAACATTAGAAGTAAGTGCCACATCACCAATATATCAAGAGATTCATTAAGATTCTCTTGACCTCCTCCTCGGAAGAAACCACACATCTCTTTTATCCTTCGACTTAGCAATTTCTCCAAGTGTTCAACTTTAGTCTCAATTCCACAATCTTGACCAAGAACGAGACTTAGTTTCGTAAGTTACGTCTTAAGACCGATCACCTCACTGTAAGCTTGTTCACGGATCATATAATGAGGTAAGTGAAATAGGATCTTGAGAATGTGATTGCTCGGTCAAAATTGGAACTTCATTAGGCATTCGGGAGCAACATCAACACGATCAACATTAGAACATCCTTCACCAAATGGAGTCCTAACATGACTTGGTGTAGGCAATCTATCGATATCAACACGAACTTCATCAATTTGATCCTGAACTTCATCAATAGGAACTTGAACTTCATCAATAGGAACTTGGATAAATGCTGGAATGGAACATGGTCTTGGTGAAAGTATAAATACTTCAGCAACAACAGAAGGACCCTCATTACCATCAACTGAAAGACTTCCATCAGTAGAATTAGAAGAAGGTAAAACTACATTAAGCTCATTATCAGTCTCATTCTCCTGAGGTAGCATGGCAGTTAACAAAGGAAAATGTGTCCTTCAAATTTAGTCCTCATTGTAGCAAATAACTTAGAGTCAAAACACTTATGGGATGAAAAGCCTGGGTTTGTGTAGAAACATTCAATATCATCTGTAAGAACCTAGGGTACATCAAAAACTTACCCGTTTTCCTAGTTATGTTTTCTACCATATTATCAAAGATATACTTAGAGAAATTATAAGTCAAACCCTTAGATAAGCAAACAATACCACATCCCATTTGTGTTGAAAACTGATCCCATCCTCCACACTTATTGCTCAAACACTGTAGCAACGTATGAACCAAAAACCTCCACATAGGACAAAGCTTGTTTTTCAACCACATATCGTCCTTGGACTTTGATATCCAATAGCTTTAAGCCCTTCAAGTACCATCGTAGAATCGAATGATAAACACCATTCTCATCATCCAAGCGAAGTTGTCTTACGATCAATTCCTCTGTCACCACATATACTTGTCCATCAACACTTGCAACTATCTCGGTATCTCCTCTCTTTTCGCCGACGCCCAAAATTGAGTAATCAAAGTTTCATATATAGCATCGGAGAATGTGTCAATGCATATACAATCTTTGATCTTAGTAAGAAAGAAATCATCGGCCTATAAAGTTCATCTCCTCGGCGGATCCAAGAAAAGCAACCTTATTATGATCATGTTTGAATTGAGCGCCATTAGAGTGTTTGAAGATTAGGGTTAGGATTTTGCACAAAAGGAAGTGTTTTAATGAGAGTAATAATCGAATTACTTGTTATGGAGCGAAACTATGCCGTAGAGAATAAATAGCAATTTTCCCAAATTTGGTCAAAGTTGACCAAGAATGGCGTGGACTTCTACTTTTGCTCAGTTACTTATAACTTGGTGAAAGCGAAAAACCATTACTCTGAAGTAGAACAATCACAGAAATGTAAGACTTACTCTCGAAGCTTGATAAATATCTTTTAACTGTTTCACCCACACGCATTAATTCTCTTACCACTTGAACCCGGCTATAAAACAATCCCAATGCACAAAGACTTTTCATCAAAATCCCCAAATAATATTTCAAACCCTAAATCCTTCAATCCTTCAAAATTAACCGAATAACCATGAGTACCAAACACGAGATCATAGATCTCACAACAACATCCTCATCATCATCCTCATCCTCTAGTGAAGATACCAATTCATGGTTTCACTATTTTCCAAAACCATATCCACTACCAAAGAAGTCACTTTTCTCTCCTCATCGGAAGATGAAAGTGTTGAGAAACCAAGTGTATCTGTGAAGATTACGATGAATCCTATAATGAGGAACATCTTACTCCCGACCCTCGGCACCTAGGCCTCAACGAAGGCCACGAGCCAAAATCCCCACTCCCTATGGGAAGAAAGGTGGTGCTTGGTCTCTCGCATCATGTTTGGTGCATCATCACATATCGTGTCGAGGAATGGAAAAAGGAAAATGATGTAAGTTGATGTATGATTGAAAGAGTAGATGATGCACAAAGGAAAATCTTTCCTTCTCATCTTTCGCCACAATCGACTTGACTTCTTCGTTTTCATCAATCCATCCTCTCCATTTTGATCCTTAGCATCTGTTAGAGTTGGTTATGCTTATCACACCAAACATATCCATCATATAGTGCCAAAAGATGTGAGCGACGTGCATATCCAACACTATTAGTGTGAAAGATGTGAGCCGCCATACTCATCGTGCTCATCTTTAGATGTTGGAATAGATGATATGTAATAGATTAGAACTATTAGATCATGTAGATGCTTTTGATGTTGCTAGTACTCTGTAATCTGAAGTCGAAAGCGTATCTTGAATGAATGAATGATCTATTTGTACATACTTCTTTTGATTGAATCATATAACTTGAGACTTCAACGGAGGAAACAAATAGCATACTTGACATAATGAATTCGGTGGAAACCAGCTTAAGCTTTCATGACCATATCTCAAGCGATCGGGACAACTATCTTGCAAAACAAACACACAAATATACACAAACCAACAAAGAAACACACTAAACTTACATTAGCGAGGTTAGAGTTAGTTAAAATCTATCAAATATACAAAATTACATAGCAAAATGCAAAGTTATACACAAATCCTCCCCGAGGCATATGCCTCCCCGAGGCCTATGCCTCCCTTAAACTTTGCGGTTAAGGGTTAAGCATGCAAATATGGACCACAAGGTGTTGAAACCTTGGTCCTTCAAAAGCCTTTGTTAACGAGATCGCCACATTATCATCGGTATGAATTTTGACCACATTTATCAAATTTTTATCATATGCATCTCTTATAAAGTGGTGCTGATTTCAATATGTTTTGTTCATTTGTGAAAAACCGGATTTTTAACAATGCATATGGTACTTTGATTATCAATAAAATTGTTGTGTTCATGAAATTATACCCATAATCCAACAACGGATTTTGAATCCAAAGAACACATCTGACAATTAGCGGCGACCGCATACTACTGCTTGATTAGATGAGGTAGCCACAATAGTTTGTTTCTTGCATTGCCAAGAAATCAATCTCTTTCAAGGAATTGGCAACCTCGGTGGTGGACCTCTATCCAGTTAGTACCAAAGCATAGTCACTATCACTATAAGCTTCCAACTTAAAGGAGACTCTTTTGGGTACCAAAGACCTAGAAAAGGTTGGCCTTTAAGGTACTTAAAGATCTTCTTAACAAACATTGAGATGGGAAGTCGGTGGAGTAACTTGATGTCGCGAACACACACTCACGGCATAAGTAATATCGGGCCCTGAAGGCTGTTAAATACATCAAAGACCCAATCATAGACACATGCAAATGAACATTCACAGTGGATCGGCTTCATTATTGGTCTTTGACTTTGGAGCTTCATAAGGTGTAGTAGCGATCCTTACACCCTCCATACCAAACTTCTTCAAGATGTCCTCACATATTTGTCCCGACCGATAAAGATACCATCAGTTCACTTGAACTTGAAGACCAAAAGAAATTCATCTCTCCCATTGCACTCATCCGAAACTCTCCTTCATAAGCTCCTCAAACTCCCCGCACAAGCCTCCTTTGTGGATCCAAAGATAATGTCATCCACATAGACTTGCACAAGAATAATGTCGGTGGAATTCTTCTTTAGGAAAAGAGTCTTATCAATTGCACCTCTTACGTAACCATGCTTGATGAAATGTAGAGCCTAGCATACCGGGCTCACGGGTGCTGATGTAGTCCATAGAGAGCTTTGACCACCTTATACACATGATTAGGATGATCCGGATCTTCAAATCCTTTAGGTTGAGTGACATACACCTCCTCTTCAATTTCACCATACAAGAAGGCTCCTTTAACATCCATTTGATAGACCATAAAGCCCATATAGGATGCATAAGCTAAGAAAATCCGTATAGCCTCAACTCTTGCCTTGGTGCAAACACTTCATCATAATCTATCCCTCCTCTTGTCTATAACCTGTGCAACTAATCGGCTTTGTTTTTAATGACAACACCTCTAGCATCTCTCTTATTCTTGAATCCATTTTGTCCCAATAGCATACTTACCATCGGTAGTGGTACCAAAATCCAAACTTGCCGATTTTGAAATTGTTGCATCTCATCCTGCATTGCTTCAAGCCAACTTGAGTCTTCAAGAGCACGAGTAACACTTGGTTGGTTCCACTTGTGAGAGAAAACAAGCAAGCGGACAATGTTGATAGTCGTGTGATTGTCTCTGGCGATTTGAAACATAAGAGACAAAAGCCACTGTCCATATTTAGAACGCCACGGTGCCTCTTGTTCTAACAGAGCATTAGGATCACCAATAATATTTGTTGTGGATGAACATTGTTGATCCTTGTAGTAGTGGTGGTGTTGACATCAATGGAAGAATCAAGATTAGTCACGTGGGTTCAAAGTCGATATCATAAGAAGGTGTGTTGAAGATGCACGCTTTAGGTTGATGATGACCAAGATCGAAGGTTTTGGAAATCTTGTATAAGGTTCACCAAGATCTGTTGACACTTTAGTAAAACTAGGAGTAGTGTCACCATGTCTTTCGGCCGAATTGGAGAGGTGAGGAGAAAGCAGAACTATCTTGTTGAGAATTGAAGTTTCACGGTGAATCATTTGTACTATTTTCAACATTCCTCTCAACATCTAAATTGGCTGCATACTCTTGTTTCTTGATCCGCAAGGTCCTCGGCATAATAGAATTCATCTTCACACACATCAAGATAATCTTTAGAAGTGTCACCTACAAAATTGTTAGGAGAGAAGGAAGGCACTACAATGGGTTGTTCATCATCGGACCAGCTGTCGAATGAGCATCCAAAGTGTCGAATAAGGAGTTGGAGATGCTTGAATCGCATTTTGATCGACCTTATGTCTAGCATAACCCAAGTAATCGGTCAAGTAGTCAAGATCAAATGACCAAACATGACCCGGCCTTGAACATTAGGCTTGTCTTCAAGATACCTCGATTCAATGTCTCCTCAATCTTCTTTGCGGGGACATTATAAACTCTGTATGCCTTACTATGAGCAGAATACCCCACAATGTAGCCATCATCGACTTTCTCATCAAATTTGCCCAAAGGATCATTGGTATTTAAGATTGTCACTGACACCAAACGGTTTAAGGTAATGAATAACAGGAACTTTTCAAAGAGAAGTTCATATGGTGTTTTAAGATGTGGTCTAGTAATGGACACTCTATTGAGTACATAACAAGTCGTACCAATGACCTCGGTCCAAACATGGTAGGAAGTTTAGAGTGCGCTAGCATTGATCTTGCGACTTCTATTAAGGTTCTATTTTTCTTTACGCCACCCCATTTTGTTGAGGGTTCTTGGAGTGCTATAGTCCCTTTTATTCCTTTAACTGCAGAGTTCTATCGAATGGCATTTTTGAACTCGTACCATTATCACACCTAATTCCTTTCACCTTTTGTTCAACTGATTCTCAATAAGGGTAATGAAGTCTTTCAATATTTCGGATGTTTCATCTTTGTCCTTAGAAAGAATACCCAACAAAATTTACTAAATCCATCGGTGATCACCAGACAAAAATATTTATTTTCAATGCTTCTCACTCTAGTTGGACCAAACAGATCCATATGAAGCGGTGAAGAGGTTGAAATAATGGTTACTGCATATGAGAACACCTTTGTAGGAGGCTCAGGTTGCTTCCCTTTGTTGCATGCAACACGCTTATGATCATTGGTGAATACTTTGGCAGAAGTCCTTGAACTAGGCCCGGCTTAGAGGCTGGTTGATGGTCTTGAAATTGACATGGGCCATCCTTACGTGCCATTTGGTGGACTCATCCACGGATGCTTTAGCCACCAAACATGTTAAGTCACCTTTGGTTTGACATTAGTTAAGTTGAATGTATACAAATTGTGACTACGAGGAACCTTGGAAGAATTGAAGTATCTTACGGGAGTTTGAAGTCTTTAGACAAAGACAAGACATTCATCCTCGGTGAAGAGTACTTTGTTCTTAGTGTCACAGATTTGTGAGGCGAGAACAAATTAAAGTGTTGAAGTTCCTTAACATAATAAACATTCTCAAAGTCCATTGTGGTGTTTTGATGGTCCCTTTTCCGTAATTCGTCCATCACTTCCTCAAAGGTTACATTGCCTCCACCTTCAATAGGTATAAAGTTATGCATCATGTCCTGCTTTCGACATACTTCTAGAACAACCATCATCAACAATACCAACATCCTTATGCTTAAGGGATGATCCTACAACAACAAAAATATACAAAGAATTAGTACACTATGGAGGCTCAAGTCATTCTTGACTTGAACACGCCTTGTGGATCATAGGAGTTGTGCCATGTAGAAGTATAAGATCCACTATTGTTCTTGGGTTTCCAATGAAACTTAGGTCTCTGTTTATTCCAAGAACAACTCACGAGGTCTTGACGGTATCCCAATACCCTTTCCCATTAGTCATAGGGTTAACATATCTAGGCCAAAACCATTTTTAAAATATTCACGGTTGGTTGAACATATGGTTTTCCAACGGATCTTCTCCAAGGAAAAGAAGTATTATAATTAGCGACATGGAACATAAGGTGGTATATCATTAACATTGGTCCACATTGGTCTAGATTTCCTAGAATCACCACACCTACTCATTCTTTGCTCATAAAAATCACAATCCTTAATTAAATGAGATTTACTTCACACACAAAACATTTCTTCAAGAGAAGATTTATTCAAACCAAAAGAAGTATTCTTACAAGCAAAAGTATTCAAACCAAAACCATGAAAAGAATTGTTTTTAACAAGATTATTATGCAAAGAATTAAAAGCAAGTCTTGAGGCAACTGTCTTGGAAGGGCATTCCTTAGCGCAACTCTGTCATGATTATTGGTAGTCTTGGAGGTGCAGCGGGGTGAAGACTTGGGAAGGTCGACTTGGGAAGGTCGACTTGGGAAGGTCGACTTGTCATTTGAATCACACTCTGTAGACCTTGCTTGGAGGACTTGTCATCATAACACAAGAGACAAAGTCATTAGTAGAAGTATTAGGGTCAGCAAGTCTTTTGACTTTTGCCATATAGATGGTGTGATCCATCAAAGTCATTAGTAGTGGAAAGGTCAATGGGCATGTGCTCACCTCTAATTGGTCCTGAACAGCATGTAGGTCACCTTCTTTCACAAAATGTGCTAGGCACTGCTTGGTGTAGATCTCGTGTGTCATCCCTAGCTTCTAGGCCTACATATTTCTTAAAACCTAAAGCCACTTTGTAGAATTGGGAGCTTGATCGCTATAAATGAGACTAGCCAACTTACTACCATTCATCATCCACTCATTATTCCTAGCAATTTCCTCCTTAAGTTTTCCTTAAGCTCTAGATTTTCTGACTCTACATCTGCTCTTAACTTCTCAGACCATTTTAACTCATTTGTAGCACATTCGAGATCTCTTTCTAAAACACCTATTTTCTCACCATAAGCTATTTCATTCTTTTGTAACCAAACCTTTTGTCTTTCTAGTGTTTTTAAAGCCTGTTTATAAGCTTCTACTTCCACATAGCATTCATTATATTTTGGTTCCATAATATCATAAGCTTGTTTCAGTTCATTATAACGCTCACTACAACCAAACAAACAGTTTTGTACACGAGATGCCCATCAAGGCAATCGATCATGCCTATCCTCAAGTACGACTGCAATCAACCCAACATTATCGTAACCATCATTATCCGACTCTCATGTAGCTTCCGGTCCACATTGCTATCAAGAGTGACCAATGCGGTTGATCCCTTTGAGTTCTCGCATCCTTCCGATCTGGCGATAAGTGAGTATCGTACTTCATCACCGACTTTCGTCTTTGCATTCTCTAGAAAAGTGACCTATCGGTGGCATGTGAAGCATTTAACCTTCCTTTTATCAAACCTTGCTGGATCGCGTCCTTTGAAATCAAACCGTCTTCCGACTTTGCGCTCAAAAGTCTTGATATCCATGGAAAGCATGGCCACTTGCCATTTCAACTTCATCTCTTCAAAATCAAGTGGGTCCACTTGATCAAAATCCTCATAAGCCGGTTCTCACGAGGATCATAATCGAGAAAGAAAGATCCAAGAACATCTTCCATAATTCCATCGGATCTAGGAAGAAGCTTGATGAAGGAGCGACATTAGATGATGATGGATATGAGCTTGGAAAATAGTTTGACTTTGGAGTAGAGGCTCCAACAAATGCGATGACTCATGATGAAGATGATCGAAAAGGGCTTCTAACATCATGTTCAAGAGCTTTAAGCTTGTTGTCTGACTCATCAAAGGTCATCATGTCCAAACCACCTTTAGCTTTTAAAGCTATGCTCACATGAAGCCGGGATGGAGGTAAGGACCTCGAAACTTAGAGTTCTGATCATCATTATCCGGCTTTGCACATGGTGATGCAACCGACTTAAGATCTTGTGAAACTTATCATAGCCCTTGTGAATTCCTTCCTCTTGAGATCCGAAAGTCCTGGCTGTTGTCTTAACATCGACTTCTTGATCTTACGACTCCTCATTCCACCGAACTTCGCCTTAATCGCTAACCGATATCTTTGGCATCTTGCATGAAGTGAAAATCACTCAAGTGATCCTCGTGAATAGCTTGCGAGAAGAATAGTTCGACCTTTGTTTCTCTCCGAAGCGCCGGCAATTCTTCAAGATTTTGGGAGGAACATTCATCATATTACCAGTGACATCCGTGGTAGTCCTCTTCAAACTGTTCCCTTCAAAATTACCCGCCATAGATTCCAATCAATGTTGGAGATCCGTTTTGCATCTTCATAGCCCAAAGATCATATTCCTCCCTCTTAAGGTAAGGAAACTTAGCATTGCTATTAGATGCAGACTTAGTTCTGCGCAGATGGGTGGAGTTTTGGTTGTTGGTGAGTTCGATGTCGACATCTGAACCGTGCATGATGTTATTGTTATGGTTGTATGGGTGTTAAGAAAAAGCTTGTCCTTAGTATCGTAGAGACTCTCACGAGGCTCGATACCACTTGTTGAAACCGACACGGACCTTGATAGATCTTGAGCTCGTGGATCGTTATGTATGCCTATGTAATCACAAGCACAATAAAGACAATCTCTACTACTAATGTTTATCGTGGAATATAAACACAAGTAAATAACTAAGAACTTCTTGATCCTCTATGGATCTTTATATTAACTAAAGCGAGTTTTCCAATCGGTACATAAACCTTTCTAATGTGTTCCTTTTATAGATAAGGAACCCTAAACAATATCGCTAAACCGTTTCCCAAGAAGCGTATAATCATAAAACTAAATAAGATATACACAATCACTTCCTAATAAATCTCATGTATATCTACACTAAATAAACTAAATACGGAATAGACACTTCAGAGAAACAAACTAATCACTATTATTCTTGTTGAGAATAAGTCTTTGAGAATCCACTTCACTTCAAAGAGAAACACTTGGCATTAATATCAACATAATCGAGACTTTCACATAATTCCCAACACTAATTCAGTTCACATATAAGTAACCGATTAATCATTGCAACTACTTCCTATTTCAGTTCACATATACACATAACACCATCTATGTACATTTACAAGAGTATACGCACAAGTTGCAGACTATGTTCTAATTACGTTCATCTATTACTATAACTTTCAATATATAGGACCTTGTTACTCTAATACCAAAATATATTCATCATATACTTACGAGGTCGATGTTCTTCAGAGTTTTGAAGTCATTCTTTTTCCCGTCAGCCTTCTCAATATGTTGCACCAATGCTTGTAACCGATCGTTGTCATATGGCTCATTAGAAAAACTCTTATTATCCTGCATTTTATTTTATTACATATAAGTAATTTTTTAAAATTCAAATAAATGTAATATACGTCACAAATACTCTTACCACTACATATGTTGGCAAAAACAATCTCAAAGGAGAGTCTTGGCTTCTACAATCCTCCATTGAATTCATAACAACCGCCCAAGCGTCCAGCATGTGATTTTCAACATATTCTTCACCCAGGTCGTGCAACTGGTCTCTTGATAACTTTCGACCACATCTTGACATGTACAGGACCTCACTATTAAAACCGAAAAAAAACAATGATGATAAGATATTCTTTTACTGTATTTCAACGAACATATATGCATAATATTAAACTTCATTTAATAATTTACTTACTCCATATCATATGCCGTCATGAGAAACAGGTACTTCCCGAGCTTAATTTCATCTACCGTGTAGTTAGGTTCAGCTTCCAAAATTCTTTTTTCAAATGGTGACCTCATTGCTTGAGGCAATGATGTTTGCCGTTTTTCTTTAGGCACCGCTTGGTGACCTGCTACTCCGATTGGTGGGCAAAAACTTATAGGCACCAGACTTGATATCACTGAAATGTCCTTCAAAGCATCTGGGGTCACCCACGTTTCCCTCGCTGTTGCAAAGTCTGGAGTCAAACCAAGACTAAAACTTGGACCATAATCCAGATCATCCTTGGCTTTTGCTTTTTCAATTGTACAATCAACTTCAACAGCTATTTTTACAAAAGCCTCTTGCGTCAATGGTCCAATAATCGCTCCGGGAGAGTCAAACCCATGTCCACAAGCTCTGTCAATACTCTCCATAGCCAGCTTTTGTGTTTCCGGACCCCACTCTACCATTGGTTCCATTGGTGCTCCAGCATCGTCCACTTTGTTTTTTCCTTTACTTTGAGATCCTTCCTCAACAAAATCTTCAATGCTTACATTGCCTTTTTCTTTTTCAACATCTTTTCCCCTTTCTTCTGTCCTTCCCATTGTAACATTTATGTTAGAAATGCTTGATGGTGTACTAACGGATGTTGTATTCCTAACGGCTCTATATTGTTCAACTAACACTTGCAACTCATCGTCCCCATGGACATCTTGATCAGACTTCAAAGTCCTTTCAAAATCTTTCCCTAATTTCTCCATGTCTTTAATATACTTGTTTAATAGCCACAAACATCCCTGTTACACAAAGTAATTCAGAAGTTCATTATGTCTTTTATCCAACATTCATGCACAAAAAAACATTGTATTATCAATCTTATTACATATTACCTCCATATTCACCGGTGGCGGTTCCTGATCTTCCTCAACAAACGGATCTTCAATATCTCCCCTCCCAATTCCTCCTGCAAGAACTTTTGCATCTTCTCGTTCACTCAGCAGCTCATGTGTCCATACCTTGGTTGGTGGTCTCTTTCGTGCAATTTTAAAAGTGTTGCACTTTGTACCATCAACGTAACACAACTGATTCATACATGTTATAATAATTCAATTAATATGTATTTTTTTTCCAATAACCAATGATAACATAAATTTGTACCAACAATATGGAACACATTTACTTACAGTGAGAAACGTTAGTGGGCCAAGAAAGTAGTTATCCTTTTTTCCTTTCGTCCATCCTATTTTGCATTTCTGAATACTCTTCCAAATATACTCGCACCAGTTTATTTCTGAAAGGTTCGTTTCAGGGCTAATGTAATCTAGTATCTTTAAATCACACATGCCTTTATTCTTCAGCCTACCCATTAAAGAAGAAAACAACACCACAAAGTTTAGTTTGAAATTCATATCTGCTTCCCTTGATTGTCTTATTCTAAACTTAACATCTGCAGGCTTAATTTCCGCAACACCCTCATATTGACTTCTCCATCTTGCTATCATTTCTGCATCTCTTATTTCCTCACCCGCTTCTATATCTCTTCCTTCGTTTTTCATACCTAACATCTCTGCTATCAAGTCCTTAGTTATTTTGATTGACCACGATGCTAATCTAATCTCCATCTTTTGAACATCCAACTTATCTACAACATACAATCCTATCCTAGCTAGAATACTATCCGTTTGTATACAACAACCTCCCAAATCCCATCTTTTCCAAACACGCTATTTGTGCGGCATAAGATTCCACAAGCTAGGTACAAGCTTTTTGGGCTAGACCTACTTTGAAAAGTAGTTCTTTGCTAATGGTTTTGAACGGGTTTACTAGGTGAGCTTATTTTTTCCGATGCCGGGTTACTAGGTTCTGCCTTAATGTCCTGTTTTTCTACCTTGCGTTTCTTATCTTTTCTAGTGTTAGTATCAACTACTTTTTCAGCCTGTTGTACCAACTTCTTTCCTATTGCTCTCTTTTTCGTATTCTTTTGTTTATCCCCTGCAACATGTTGATAACATTAAATTGCAAACATACATGTACTAAATTGCCATACAAATAACATATATGTTGACCAAATATTCAGAATAACATTTTTTTTTCTTTTTACCGTATACCCAAACACCCCTTTTCAATACCCATGTATGCATTTCCATTAAAAAATTACTACTTTCTAATCATCAGAACACCTGTTTTTTGCATTTTGAACCCATATACAAACACCCTTGTTTATCAAGTTTACTATTATTAATAGAATTTGTTATCCATTCCCAACCAGCAATGCTCTTATCATTATCAATTTTAATATTCCTAAATCAATACTTTACTACATCTTCTTACTACAAACACACTTGTTATTCCACCTTCCACAATTATCATTGTTTTTACAACATAAATTAACAGTTATTCACCGCTATACATGTATGTTTTATGTAAACTCAAATATATATGTACAGACAAACACTCATGTCTACGACATGTTACCTGATCCTAATCTACAAAACCATTTTAGCAAAACTCTATTGTTTAATCAATATCTAACCAATTCACTTAATCAAAACCACTACACCAATGTATTATACGCAGTAAACATCAGTTCTATGCCTTTTTCCCGCATATCGAAACACCATTGCTATGCTGCATCTGCCATTAATGACATAAACTAAACACCCATGTATTCTATCATCCCTTTTTAAACGTAATCCAACAAATACAATTTTTTACGCCGTTGACTCTGTTTTTGCTACTGCTTCTTTGTACAAACAGCATAGTTACTACATATATAGAAAAACCTTGTTACTACAACTTCAACCTTTATCATTGTTTTTTAACCACAAACTAGCTTATATTCATCGCCATACATGTATGTTTGCTTAAATCTCAAATCTACATGTACACACAACATATTACCATTGTTATCAGCATCCAGATTCTGAACTCCTTCATCCACTTGTTCCTTTACTTTGTTCCTTTGACTCCTCCTTAATGCTAATATGTATACATTAACAAAATATTAACTCACTTGTTTTTTTTTCAAAGTGTAATTATATATCTACCTTTTCCTACAACACATATAAACACTTAACCTAGATTGTCCCACGATGTCTCAACAAAATCGTCGGCCGTATCTTCTTCTTCTGCATTGATTGTGTCGTCTTGTTCTTCAACAACTTCCTTTCCCTTTATCTTGCTGATTTTCCCTATATTTGACAAAGTCATATTAAAACCAAAGTTAATACCTTTATAAACATCAATGTTACTTATTCATTACAAATATTTTCTATCAACATAAATTTTACCTCTAACTCACATACCCAATAACAACAAAGGTATTATCATCAAAATTAATACCTATATAAGCATCATGTTCAGACAAATAAAGGTAATTGAACAACTTTTACCATTAACAAATGACCCTAATACATCCATTTACATGGTTCACATACTTATTTTAACCTGAAACAAACATATATGTACATTAATTAGTATATCCTATGATTTTGTTCTAATTTACCCATTTTCATAATTTTTCATACTTTGTAAGCACCCACTTACAATGTATATGTTCATAACAAACATATATGTTCATAAAGATCAGTGTCAACTAGCACCTATGTTACTAACTCATTTAATACCATTTTACATCTAGCTAAAGTTGTTTCATATCTTCGACCTAATCAATCCAATAACTTTTTAATGTTAATTTTCAACAATATATATGTTCATAACAAACATATATGTTCATAAACATCAGGGTCAACTAGCACCTATGTTACTAACTCATTTAATACCATTTTACATCTACCTCTCATACCTAATATCAACAAATTTAGCACCTATGTTTCAAACATATATGTTCATTAATCAGTAAAACCTGTTAACATTTTATTTTTTTTTCCATTTTCATAACTTTACATATTTTCTTATCAACCATTTACTTTACTAAACATCAAACAAAATTTATAAAACATATCAATTGAAAAATAAAAAATACATAATAATTCAATGTCATATAATTTTGTTTCATATCTATAAACCAATCAATCAAATAATTTTTAAATGTTAATTTTCAAGAATAAATTACCCTTTTTTTCCAGATCAACCGTATTTAACACACATGCATCTTAATTTTTTTTTCCGTTTCAATTAATGATAAAATATTAATGCATTTATGTTAATAATATCAAAATAAGCAAAACAAAATCATAATATAAAGATTAAACAGCTAATTTTTATGATACCTGACATGTTTCTTCAGATTTCAACCGATGATGTATGTTATGTGTGTTTTTTTTACGGTGTGATGAATGACTAGGTGAGTAGGTTTGTTTATAGCTTTTAAATTAACTGATGATGATAAGATGTGTTGAAAATGGTGAGAAAATGCAGGGAAATTAAATTTCCGTCTTATCATGGTGCAAGTTGCTGGTTATTTTGCAAAAAAATGAGAGTATTATGTTAAGCGGTTGTGTTTATGGAAAAAGCAAAATACCATATGTGCCCTTCTAAAACGTTTTCCAGCCAAAAAAAGTTTCTATTTATTTACATAAATGCCACTATCTAATATTAACCATTGATCAAATGATCCTATGGTTGATTCTTTTAAATAGATTGTAAAGCATCATGATTCAAGAATAATCTGCGTATAACGCACTATATATATATATATATATATATATATATATATATATATATATATATATATATATATATATATATATATATATATATATATATATATATATATATATATCTAAAATACAAAAATAAATAAATAAATAGATAAACAAATAAAATACAAAATAAAAAATAAAAAAGTAACAACAGAAAATAACAACGTTTTGGCATAAAAAAAAAAGACAACCTTTCAGTAAAAGTCATAAGCAAACGTTAGTTGCAAAACGCAAATACACACAAACACCAAACCAAAATACATGTCAAAATTACCCACCGCAACGCGACGGACGCAAATACCTTGTTAGTTAAAAGGCCCGTCAACAACATGCATGTTGGTATACGGCCTCTATCATGTGTGTTGTAGTGCATGAAATCTTTGACGGAGAATTTCATATGTGTTGTAGTGCATGAAATGTGTATATATGCTTTAAATCCTTACCAAGGTTGGGTTGGCATTTATTCTTCAACATTTCTTACGACCCTAGAGTTCTTGGAAATATCATGATACTGTTCCATTATGACCAGACTGCAACACGTGAGGGGTTGGCTGCTTTTCGCCTCCTATCACAACTGCACACTCAAAAGCCCTTCCAAATTACAAACCCAATAACTCTAATCATAAGCCCAACACTCTACTTAAACCCACTAATCAACCCTCTTGCTCTTCAACTAGTCCAGTACCGAACCCAAATAGACCAAAAACGAAGCATAACATCATTATAAAGGTAACACAAAAGGGAAAATGACAAAAACAGCCAATTTTACAAGATACTTCACCAAATAACTGAATTTAATCAAAAAGTCCGTTATACCCATAAAACCATGCGGATTTTAGAAAACTCGCAAGATTTGACCTTGAAGTCAAACCTCGCGAATTTTCTAAAAAATCATGAGTTTGAACTCAAAGTCAAACCTCGCTAGTTTTTAATAGCGAGGTCAACTAACGATTTAAAAAAAAAAAATCACAAACCTTGCTAGTTTTCTTAAAAGTATTGTCACGTATACCTTTTATAATGCATGCGTATGGGAAGTCAAAGCAAATTAATGAAGCGTTAAAGTTTACGAAAAAATTAAGGCAGGTGGTTGTGTGCTTGATGCATCATTTTACAGCTCTTTGATTTTGCGTTGGCCTGTTGTGTTTTTATTGTTTTCTTGCCTGTAGGTGGCTTAGAAATTAAACATATTAACATATTGTATACTGAAACATGAATTATCTTATACTATGTTTTAGAGTGATTTTGCATAAAGTCGAGACGATTGAATGACTCTAAATGTTTTGTTTTGACGAGTTTCGGTATACTAAGTGTTCACAGTTTGTATATCAATCCATGCCCGTGTGTCACAACACCTGAGCCATTACTTTAGGCAAATGGATTTCAAGTTTGCTTTCGAGTTAACAGCTTGGATTCCGTAGCAAATGACTTATATAAATCTCTTAATTGTTTAAACTCATAGAAATACGACAATAAGTAGATAATTTTAAGCAATCTACTGAATGTTTAAGGGTGCGCATTCTTCTAAATAAATAGTACTACATATGTCAAAGTTTCACAAAAGGCAACCACCCTGCAACATCTGCTACAACACATCTTCAATGATCCTGCAAAATCATACACAAGATTACAATCTGAGGCATAAATTATAACAAATTCTTCTCTTGGATATATAAATTAGGGATGAGCACGGTAACAAATTGGTACAACTCGTCATCAATTAGTGCACCGATTTTTCCGAGCGTGAAAGGGGATACCGGTACCCGTCGGACGGGATTCGGTGCAGGCGGGTAACCGTGCTCGAACGGTCCGGTTATTTCCATTTTTTGTTAAACAAAAAAAAATCCAAGAAAATGCAACAAAAAATAGGACAAAACATGCATTTTCATATGATAAGAATCACGACGTAGCATAAAACGCAACCAACACTTAAATAAATACATCACCAAGATAGTCGTAACATACAAACGTTCCAAAACTTATAAAACAGGTTTGGTTTTAATTTTTGGGAGGGTTTATGAAGGATCTATAGTTGTCACACTAAGTTTTTCGGATGTTTGGTTTCTTTCTTTATGTTTTTTACATGACTGTTTTTTTTTTTACATGGAACGGACATAATGGGTGTTTGGATATGTTGTTTGATTCAAAAACATGACTTCTCAAATTCTGGGAATTTTTTGGTACTTCTCGCTTTGGTACCAGTACCGTGTTAGTGGTCCCGAATTATTTTTTGGCTCGATTCATGGTGCCGGTCCTATACCGTGTATAAGATTCAATACCGTTCCAGTACAGTTCCGGTTGTGTACCGAGATTCAAGTCCAAATACTCATCCCTAGATATATTACAGGGCTGTACAAAATGAACTCAAATAGCTCACCTTAAACTTTTGTGGTCAATTTAGTTTTTGGAATTGGAAGTTATATGTTAGAAAAACTTTATAAAAGTTGGAGGTGGCAAAATGGTGCACGGGGCAGCATGAGCCACGATAAGGGTGTTAAATGAGTTGACCCGATCCGACCGAACACGATAAAACCTTATAGGGTCGGGTTGATTGAGTCTAACTTAATTTTATCGTGTTTATCGAGTCAACCCGATAGATATGATAAGCTAATAGGGTCGATTCTGATCTTACTTAATTCCTTATCGGGTTATCGGGTCAACTAGATAAACCCGATAATATATAATGACATGTTAACAAATCTTTAATTTTTGAACAAAAACCTTTTTTTTATTAACATACAACACTTCTTTATCTAACATACAACACTTTCAATTGCTTGTCACACTTTGTTTGATAGACATGGAGGACAAAAGTATGAACTATGTTTATAATTGTGCTTATGAACATATGTAACGAACTTTGTCTTAGCATGTCATCCCTCGTTAGAGATGGAAAATAAGAATAGCATATGCATAACACCTATGCCAACTTTGATTTAGTCACATGGGAAGAGATCTAGTGAGAAGAGAAATTGAAATAAGAAGAATGAGAATAAATTTGAGCCACATATTTCATACAAGGATGAGAAATTTAAAAGGAGATACATCTATTTCTGTAGGTGCATCTGAAATGTGCGGCTGTGGTTTCTTTTCACCATTTTCATTTTAATTTTACTTCTCATTTGATCCTTACTCTTGGGTAGTCACATTTGCATTTATATTTACATGTGACTTTTGCTAACCTTTGTTCAACTTCAAATAATAACACAATGCAATGTCTACTGTTGCTATTTGTAAAGCTAATCTTTGTTCAAAACTAAGCGGACGCAGGCTTAAATGGGCGCGGGTTAAGCAGAGCAGGCCAAGCAGAGCTCATGTTATATGAACCATTTTTAAAAATACTTAAAACATTGAAATAATTTCTTCAAACGTAACACCTCATTTATATTTAAATAATTAAATATATTATATTTATAAGTTTTTTTAAAAGAAAAACAACTATAATGTTCTCAATTGAGGGAAAAAAATATGCCCGTTAATGTTCATTTAACTGATAAATAGGCAATACATGCCCATTTCCAAAAAAAATAAGGCAAAATGAGCCCAAATCTTTTATAAATTTACCCATATTAGCCCATCTTTTTTATTTTGGGCACAAATAATAACTTAAGAAGTATGCAACTCGTAGACGAAAAGCTAGAACTATATGACTTATACAATTTAGCTCACCTTTTTCAATAAAACGAGCAAGGTTTACGATCTTTTTTTAAAAAAAGTTACAAGGTTTGACCTTGCAAGTCAAACTTGCTAATTTTAAAACTAGCAAGGTTTGACTTCGCAAGGTCAAACCTTGCAATTTTTTAAAAAATATTTGTAAGGTTTGACTTCTAAAAATCCGAAAATTCTTGCAAATCTTGCTAGTGTTGTGGGTATAACGGCTTTGTTTATAAAAAAAATGGATGTTTGGTGAAGTATGTTTGTAAAATTGGATTTTTTGTCATTTATCCCACAAAAAAATACCCATAAATTGCATCACTTCGACTAAATCGATCCAGTTTTTGGTATCAGTCCCATCACTAAAACAAAACACCAAAAACAAAACAGTGGCTACTCTCTATTAGATATGTTAGTTGGCTCAAACCCAATAGATGTTTGAGTACATTAGGTTTGGGGTTTGGTTGCTTATTATCAAAGCTATGTATTTAGTATAAATACACATGCTTTCTCATATATAATTCAATCAATCAATAAAACTATATTGTTATCTTACTAGGTAAGATCCACCTACAAAGATTGTTATCCTCCGGTCATTGACTATTCGCCATTGATGATTCGTAGGGATCATAGTTATTTTGCTTCATTTTAATTTTTTATTAGGATTTTGTTTTCATATTTAACGCATAAACTATAAACCCTAGCTTTCAAAACACACAAAATATATACGTTAAGTTGCCTTCAACCAACCATATTTGTTTTCCTTTTCATCAAATTGTTTTTGTTGTTGAAGATCATTGCATTTTCACAAATAGTAGTCGCAAAATTGCGCTCCTACTTAAAGGCAACGCATGCCATGACGTAAAAACGTCACACAAAGGAGAAGTCGCAATCAATAAACAACATGCCGCCAAATACAATTATGCTTCGTTCAACCAATCAACAAAGAAGATGATAGTAGAAAGAAGAAGGGCTTTCAAAATATGTTCCACTTTTCGGTTCGAAAGTCTCCGTTCAAAGCTGCATAAAAGTGTTAGCTATGTTAGTTTGCCCAAACCCAATAGTGGTTTGGGTCCATTAGGTTTAGGGTTTTGTTGCTTATTATCAAAACTATGTATTTAGTATTGATTTGTTTGTGGATATAGCAGTTTTAATATTTTATAGTTTTCCCGTCAGATGTAATAATCACTTGAGGAAAAATGATAATTAATCTTCCGGAGTCGTAATCCACGGCGAGATATGAATTGAGATTTACGTTAATGTCTTTTGTTTTATGCTTGAATGTCGAATATTTTTGGTTTTCGATTTGAAAATGATTTTTAAAACTAATTAATTTAATAAGAAATATTTTAACTAATTAAAATTAAATAACAACTAATGACGAAATTAAAAAAAAAAATGCTTGTCAAGTGAGGTGAAAAGGTAATTGAGTGTGAATAATTTAGTAAGCCCTTTTACTTAATACCCGTCAAAATTAAATTATTTTCTCACAACATTAGCTTATATTGAAAATAATTCTTTTTCTCTTGGTAATAATTACTAGATTTAAATAATTAATTATTCAAACGGATTTTGCCCGTTAAAACAATCAACCAAAAATATCTAAAAATAATCCGAAAACTATTAATCAATAATCTTCGATACCCGTTTAAAAAAACTATTTTCTCACAACGTTTGTTTATTTTGAAAACAATCCTTTATCTTGGTATAAATTACTTGATTTAGAAAATTAATTTTTAAAACGGCTTTTGCCCGTTTGATATAACCAACTTTCAATCCAAGTAACTGAATATTATCAATCAACAATCTAAGCTTTTCACACTAAAATCCCATATAACTACTCACTTAACAAGCATATAAAAATCTACTCACTAAGCATAACTACTAAGCCAACAATAATAATCTCAACAATAATAAACATTTTTCTACACTAATTATAAAAGCTAAACGAGAAAGGTAAGAAATAAGAACCCTGTAAAACCCTAAAAACGTAAACGTGTTAAATGACCTCTTTGCCCCTCAAGCTTTATAAATGTGAAATACGTAATATGCATCAAACCCGTTTATTTCATATTGACACTTAAAAGAATAATATTACATAAGAGTAAACACTTTAATTACTTAATGAATATTACACATTGTACAATTTACTTGGACCTAATCTTAAACGCAACTTAAAAGATAATTAAACTAGATAAATATCATAATAATGGTAATTAGGGAAAATTGATTGAGTCACAAATGCCTTCCCCTTAATTTCGGCAATCACTAGACATTTTTCCCCCTCCCCTTTTTAATTCCATTTATCTCCCATTAATAATATATCATTTACCCTTTCAAATAAAATCACAAGGAAACCCTAGCCTCCTCAAAATAATGTACGACAAAAACACTTTCTCCATCCCTCCATTTTCAGCCGACCTAAATCAATCCAAGGAGGACTCCAAAGTGTTTGTGAAACTACGATCGTTACGCGTGTGGTACGAGGTTTCTTGGTTGCTCTTGGTCGTGGGCTTGCTGATTTCTGGACGTGGGTATTGAATGCACAAAAGGAGTGTGTTGGTTGGTGATATGTGTCTAAAAACACATATATTTTACCTTGTTTAAACCATTAAAAGCAAACCAAAACACACAAATGACTATATAAATGTTACAAATATCATTGAAATGTGTTTTATGTGATTCGGTACAAAAGATTGAAAACAAGTGAAAAGCATGCAAAGTTCACAAAGCTGTCATTTCGGTCCCTAGAGTTTCACAAATTGGCAAAACTAGTCCACGAAAGTTTAAAATGTATGAAAAGTCAACTTTAGTCCTTGGATAATCAAACATGTTCACAAATAATCCACGGATGAAAGTTTTCAAAATTGGCAACTTTACCCTCAAGTTTCAAAATTGGCAAAATTAGTCCACAGGTGTTTAAAATGAAAACTTAACAAATAATACCCTTGTACTATTCATAACTTATAATTTGGAACCTTTTGATAACTTTTGGGAAATTTACAATTTCACCCCTCAAAATCAAAATTGACACAAATGGTCCTTAAAGTTTTAAAATGTTAAAATTATCAACTTTGGTCTTTGTGTTATTGTTTATTAGCGATTTGGTCCTTATGATAACTTGGGAAAGTTGGCAACATAAGTCCTTGAAAAAATCGAATTACACTTTTGGTCCTTGTGATATAAACTACAAACCAACCGGACCCTTTGTTTTATTAAACCCAAAACCCAAGCCC
Organism: Chrysanthemum lavandulifolium; assembly: GCA_022545495.1. Classification (NCBI taxonomy): domain Eukaryota; kingdom Viridiplantae; phylum Streptophyta; class Magnoliopsida; order Asterales; family Asteraceae; genus Chrysanthemum; species Chrysanthemum lavandulifolium. Next base: position 80,443,249 of record CM040244.1, on the reverse strand, counting down.
AAATCCATACCCATTGACCCTTTATAATAAAACCGGGTCAACCCGGTCAAACCCACTCCAACCGGCCTTCCTGTTCATCTCCTCACCTCACTGAACCCAAAACCGGTGGTTTTCCACCACCTCACCACCTTTCCACCTCACCACCTATACTACTCTCCAGCTCATCCCCCCTCCTTTTGTACACCTACAATCAATAAATGCATTCTCACCACAAACACTTCACCTCACCTCACAATCCCCTGTTTTTGCTACTAACTCTTCAACTTGACCTCTAAACCTATCCAAACTTGTCCCCTCCACCTCCACAAACAACCAAGGTTCTTTAATTGCAATAAAGCGCCCCTAGCGTGGATGAATTTTGGCGCCAAAATTCATTTAAAGCAACTAGGATGATTCTCGCTAATCAATGGTCAAGATTGCAGTGGGATTTGTTGGAATGCTAGTGGGAATTGAATGCTATAAAGATCGAGAGGAGAGGCAAAGAGATGAGTACCTTGGACTAGCCAATGGTCACGTAGTGTAATTTTAAAATGCTTTCTTTAAATTACTTGTCATTTACGCTTTAATGTTGTAATTTTCATCAAAGTAGTGTAATGGAACATCCTTTTCAGTTTAATTTCAAGTATCATTTCGCTTTTAACTTCTTGCTAAATTACCTTTAATTTCCATGTCATTTCAAATTCTTGTTATGTAGTTGTTTAATGGACTCTTTAAGCTCACATAAGCTCCTGACAAAGCTTTAAAGCTTTTAGAGACCTTAAAATGGTTTAGTCTTTAAAATTGAAAACACTAAAAATCAAGAAAACAATGAAAATCCAAAATAATGAAGTGATCTTGGTGGCTGTATGGAGCAAGGTTAATTGTGGATTGCCTTTGGTTTAAAAGCTTTGTGGAAAGCCTTAGGATGTGTTACGTGGCCATGGTTCTCGGTTTCAAGCGATTTCATTTGTAAGCCCTTTTACCATTTTTGCATTTTATTGTTCTAGTCTTTTATATGCTTTAATTATCATGTTTACGTGTTTCTTTGATGTTTGTTAATGATATTAGAGCTTAATATTGGGTTGTTATGTTTTGGATTTGATTGTGGTTTGATTTAGTATTTGATCGCCATATTCTAGTTTTTGAGAAACCTAGGTTTAGACTTGAGTGACTACTTTTTTATGCTTAAAAAGGTCTATTTTGACACAATATGATCTCTGGATTTAATGAAATAAGTTTATGCAGTCTTATGCCATGAAAACCTCATTTTGAGTCATTTTAAAGGTTGTTTGGATTTGATAGTGAATCTGTGTTTAAGGTTGTGTTAATGGTTGTTCTTGTTTGATGTACTCTTTACATGACCTAAGTAACTCAGTGAAACCTTAATCAAGTGGTGTAGCATGGTAGAAAGTCAATTTGACACTTGACAATCTCATTATGAGCACTGTGAGATTATTAGAACTCATAACCTTGCTTAAGTGTTTAAATGTTGTTTATCTTTGTTAATTTCATGTTCTTATAGCTTATATTAACTTATTTAGTCGAAGAGATTAAGATCTAAATTCAGTTTAGTCAAACTTTAGTGTTCTTGTAAAAGTCAATTTTCACTTTTGTCATTTTGAATAAACTTAATAATTTCGGTGTGCCTTTGTTATTTAGTTTCGTCTAAATGCTTTTAGGATGTTTGAGTTTTGTTGCTAATCTTGCTTATTGTATTTGTGTTTATTTTTGTTTTCCATGTTTAAGTGCTTATTTTGTAGCTTCTTTGTGCCCGTTTTGCCTGCATCATGGTTAGGTCATTATCCGATGCACTTGGTTTCTTTGTGTTGCCCTTATGGCCTTTTTATTATGTATGCTTGTTTTTCAGTTTGTAGCTTATTTATGTAGCTTAATCAACCACCCTTTTTTGTCCCATCTTACTCACTACACAGAAGCAAACTGTGTAGTTGGAGTTGTTTTCCTAAGCTCTCAAATAGCTCCTCATTGAGCTTGAGCTTGTGATTTTTGACCTTATGTGAGGTTAATCTATCACACTCAATGTTACAGTGCTTGTGACAACCCGTACTTTCAGGTCATTTCTCGAAACAATTCATGCCTTACAATTTCAACATTTATCGTAAACTAGGTTTACGTGTTTCAAATTCGCGTAACCTTTATGGTTTAGCGGCGAATTCATGATCATAACATCACGAACATTTCATATGGACTAAGTTTAGTCTACATTTCATTAGCATCATTTGCATCATGTTAGTTCATTCACGACATTGCATTTCACCTTAAGCGTAAATTTTATATTAAATAAGCGTTATCGCGTGAGTTATTATTTGAATATTTAATCCGTTACTTCTAAAATGATCCCGATATATTTTATACTTATATTTAGTTTATAAAACTATATTTTGAGTTTACCTAGTGTTCTAAATTTATTTTGTACATAAATCGTTAAAGTTATATTATTACGACGTTTTTCTTAAAAACTACACGAAAATTTTATATCACTCAAATTTCACAAGGAATGTATTTTACAATTTTATAATATCATTATACTCTATTTTGATCTATTAAAATTTTACTTGTACCTAAAAGTACCATTTACTCTACAAGTTATTTTTACCTACACATCTTTCTTACACTTATTACAAATTATACACAAGTATATACAAATAATAATAAAAAAAAAAAATGTTTTTGTTGACAAAATCCCCTTAAAACCGGCCATAGTGGGGATTGGCATTTATTGAATTGGTAGATTTTTCAAAGGTATAGATTTTTACAAAATCTTCACTTCACTTCATTCTTTTAATAAATCACAAGTAGCAAAAGTTGTCTTCTTCCTCTTTGTTCACCCTCTCAAACCGGCCACCATGAGTGAGTAAGAAGGAATCATCCAAAAATTTTGCAAGCACAAGTATTACAATCTAGATAACACTCTTAATAAGGTTTGAAATAAAAACCTAGAGTGTTTAGGCTAAACCTTGTTCTTTGCACCTCATCATATTAACTTGTAAGCATATCATTTATATTTTTCATATCTCCTTTTCATTTCATAAGTATCTCTTCATTTTGGAGCAAGCATGCATGATTTGTGTTGTTTATACCATTTTACATGATTTTTAGAAATATATATATATATGGTCATCCTATAATTATCCCTTGGTATACTTTGGTCTTGATGATGTTTAGGAACCCATGACACCCTAAGAAGGTGTATGGTAGGATTAGACTAGCTTTGGAGTTGATTTGAAGGGATTAGAATAGGTTTAGTACGAGAAAAACTATTTTCGTCATTATAAAATATGTTCTGTCCTTGTTTTGATTTTCTGGAAAATCCGACTGTAAACACGACTTTTGGCCTTGATATTTAGAAAATATACTTTAAAAGCGAATCCGTGGCCGCTTGAACGGATAAAAGCGGAGTTATAACGAAGAAGTTATGAATTTTAAAGTTTGGCAACGAAATATATAATTTTCGAAATTTCACAACATGTTTTTACTTTGTTCGAGTCAAAAGCAGCCTTAAGCTTCACAAATTATTTCGACTTGTCAAAATATATTAGTATACTTGATACGAAGCTAAGGACGTATTATCGTGAAAGCAGTTTGAAACGACAAAGATATGCACGTTTTCATAAAATTGCCGTAATTATTATTTTACGAAAACTATATTATTTTTACGATACAAGTGTTACGGTGGTGAATCGACCATGTTTGAGGCTGTTTTATCAATGATGTGGAACTTTTGGAATGAAATGTCTTCTAATAAAATCAAGATCACCAAGCATATTTTTCAAAACAATCGACCATTTGTATAGCGGAGTTTTAATAAATTATTTACGGATGCTTAAAATTGGCGAAACTCATTTTACACAACAATTAGACAAAATCACCATCTTTAACCCTTATTATCTTTATGTTCGAGACCTTTATGTCGAAAACTCTGAACGAAACTTTTAGATTTTGATACAAACTTTCTAAAAGCTGTCGAGTTCGTTTCTTAACGATCAACGCACACCATTTTCGACTAGTTTTTGAGCCATTTTGTCAATTTCATGAAATTTCCGACGACTTTATTTCTGACGAAAAGTGATAATTTCACTATAAATCATTACGAAACCATTGTAGGATGACATTTTGACGTAAATACTTATAAAGTGATTTAAGAATGGTCAAGGCGTCAAAAGAGTATTTTTCGACAATAAGTATTATTATTTTTCAAAACTCGCAAATGGTATAAATGACATACGAAATGCATGCATAACATTACATTGCAACTCATTACATATCATATCATTAGTAATAGGTCGGTTAAAGCATCCGATATACCTCGATGTACTCACTCTTGTCATCATACCGGTTTACCAAGTGAGTTTTCATAGCCCGATTTATTCAAGTTTTACTTCATTTCAAACCTACGGGGAGAATACATTGCACAACATTTTATTACGATACCAAGTATGTTAAATTCATTTACATTGCTTAAGTTACCGCATTGCCAATTGAAAGTTCCTTTACACGAACATGAACCGTTAATCTTAGAAGCGAGGGTGAGTGGATAGATCTATCGAGGTGGCGCCTCCATCCGGGTTGGTGAATCCCAACTAGTCATACGGATGCATCTCATTTAATAACATTCTTGAGTTGTCGCAAACACTCTTTTGGGGCCTACATTATGAGCAGTCTAGTTTCGGTGTCATGGGCTTATAGCAATTGTAACATTTACGTGACATAATTGTCATGCCTGTAACATTTTTACGTGACATGATTGTCATGCACGATCTATACTTGCGTAGTCGTATAAAACATTTACATAAACCTATGAATTCTCACCAACATTATTGTTGACCCGTTTAGCAATGTATTTTCGGTAACTAAGGCATTATCATCATGGCATGGTTAAGGAACCACCTTTTTGAGTCATGGCGTCGACTTACATCATTGTACATTATGGCACTTTCTTTCAAAACCATCGTTTGGACTTGTATTATTTTATATTTCCATAAACTTTGTAAACTTTTGGGACCTATGTTGTAACTCTGAGCGTTTTATTTAATATCAAACGATGTGTTTTAAAGCGACACTTTAGGTCGTTCAATATAACTGTGATTGTGGTGCTATGACGGTCTATCCCGAATTCCATTCATTGCAAAGCAGTAAATTGGGGGTGTGGCGGTGCTTGTGTAGCTTTTATGAGCTTAATTGATAAGTTATAATTGAGCTTGTTGTTTGCCCACTCATAACAGTTCATCGAGAACTCGGTGAACTTACACCATACCAATGACTCTAAAAAGCTCATTTGTGGTCATAAGCTTGTGTGGTTTAGTTTCATTTGAAGCTCATCTACCTGACTCTTTGATCCAAGACTTAAATCCCACCTTGTAGCTTATTATATAGGGTGCAAGTAACTTGTAACTTGTCCCATTCCATCGTGTGTATCTTGAGTGTATCGACATACACCGAGCACTCGATCTTTGGGAGGATTTTCATAAGCTCCTCAAAAGCTAACTGGACCTCGCGGGTTGAGCTTGGACTTTGTGGAAAGCCAACCAACGGCTTGCTACTCCCATACTTATTTGGTATTTTGAGCTTATTCTCATAGCTTAATATGCCTCTTAAAGTAGCAGCGATCGATGCACTAGCGATACCTTGGGACTAGAATTGCTTATTAGCTTATACCAAGCTTATTTGGTGAATCCGGACACATGCTTGTTCATACTTGTCAATATCACTTGTACACATATTATTTTTCTTTGCTTTCTGTGTTGAGCTTATACCAAGCTTTTGCAAGCTTCCATTCCATCCAAGTTAAGCTCAAAAGCTTAGCATCTAAACCTTAAGCTCACACTACTGGGTCCATTTTCTTGTTTATATTTATACATTGGACTTGTGTACATCTTACTTTTCTTTTGTTTCGATTGGTCCCGAACCGTCAAGTTATCTCACGCAGCTAGCCACTTGTGAATGGCTAACCGTAAGAAACTTAAAGCAGTTCGGACACCAATGCAATGAAGATCGAGAGTATAGTGTTTCCCAGTGTTGTTATGTCCCAACGAAATGTGCGAGAATAGTCAAACGATGTAGTGATCGGGTGAATTTGAGCGGAAAAAGATATATGATTGATTATAACTAAAGAAAAGTATATAAACTACGGGGCTTAAATGCAAATTAAAGAAAATTAAAAACTAAATTATATTAAATAAACGCTATCACTATTTTTAAAGCGATGTTTTGATTTTCTTTATAAAACTTAAATTAAAAACTACGACGCATAAAAAGAAAATGTGGCGAAGTAATATTAATCCTAAAATATGAAAATGATATTTTACAAACCTAATGATAAGAGAAAATTTTTAGAAAAATAAAATTATTTTTATTACTATTTATTTAATTATTATTAATTAAAAACTATTTTTACTTATTTAATAATACCCTAAAATACAAGAAAATATGAAATAAAGCTAGAAAATGAAATTATGACTTGGAAAAATCTAAAATAACTAAAGAGAATTTTCAAAACTATTTTTATATTTTTCGATTATTTTCTATTTTCTATGAATTAAAAACTATTTTTTACTAATTAAATTGCTAAAATTACAAATTAAACTATTAAAAATCTGGAAAAATATTTTTTGACTTTTATATTTATCTTAACCTAGGAAAATTGAAAACTTATTTTTGGAACTTTTACGAATTAATTGTATTAAAAGCTAATTAAAATTACCTAAAAGCTGTTTTAAATGAAGAAAAATAGCAAACCGACCTAGAAAAATATGAAAAATTAGGAAAAGTCTAATTTAATATTATGAATCTAGGAAAAATATAAAACAGTAGCTTGTGTGCAAGAAAACGAAGCGCAATGCAAGGTGCTTATAAATAAGACTGGAATAAGCAAATGAGCACCAAAGACCACCAACCGATTATAGAAGCTATAAAATGCTAAAAGTACCCAAATGCAACTAGTTACAACTGGCTTAAACCTCTAAAACACAAGCTACTCGATTTGAATGATTTGAGTTTAGTGCGAAATGATTTTACCACTACTTTTAAGCTAAAGAATAAGTTACCCAATAGTGAGACTCAAAACCAAAAGTTGGAACCTAAACTAGACTGGCTAGCTACCTATAAACCAAAGACCAGACCTAGAAAAGCTCAAATAATCTCTTGACAAGCTCTGCAAGAAGCTGCAACACTGTATGAGACTCGGTTCCACATGCGCATGGCATATAAGCCCAACTTGACAAGCTAATTTAGAGCTTATAAAAAATTACTAAAAATCTACAAAAATCATAATAAGAAACTAGACCAATTGAATTTATTAATCCCAAAGTTACACTTGATTTGACCCAGAATTGAATCTATGAAAAATCAACTTAGGTTGGTTGAAAACTGGTTTTTCACCTGTTTTTGACATTTAACAGTTATGAAGAAGTTTGACTTTGATGAACTTTGAAACCAATTTAATGGACTAAGATTGATGTTTTATGGTAAAGTGAAACTTATGCAAGCTACTCTAGTGATATTTGAACACAAAACAAACTTTTGGTTTTACAAATTTCCAACAGTTAAACACATTAAGGCAGATTAAAAATGATTTTGACTTTGAGCCTTTGCGAGAAGCAAAATGATGGCGCAATGAATACAATGGAGCTTAACAAGCCTGAGACAACAGGTCTTAACCACAGAACAAACCTTAAACACTGATTTGCTATATAATCCAAACACTACTTAAGTCACTGATTTGAACTTTGATTCTTCCTAAATTACAAATCCAAGCTATGATTTATATCATAACTGATCTAAACTACAAATATGATGCTGATAACAAGACTACAATTATTAAATACCTATTACATTATTGATACAATTATGGCAGTAATCAAAGGGTGTTTCAACACTTACAAGAGTCCTAGCCACAATGGCTTGCCAAACACTAAAGGTAAGCAACATCCTAAACCTATCATAAACCCATATTCAACACCGTGCATCAACCCAAATCGACTTCCATGCCACCTTAACCAAATATGCTTCACGGTTTGACTTTCGTTGACCAAGGACCCAAGTTGCTTGAAATTGATTTATAAGCTCACAAAAAGCTATAAGTAGCTTATATAAGCTTATTGGCTTTAAAATAAGCTACTACAAGCTTGGATATAAGAGTTTAAAGCGAATATTGCAACAAATGACATGAAAACATGAAATGAAAATACAAACTTGAATTGATACTTGAAATTAGTTTGAATACACTAAAATAACTTAGTTTGTTACGACTACACTTGAAATTACAACCGATAAGCTATTTAAGACATAGAAACTTTAAAATGACATACATTTTAAAATAAAACTAAGTGCTACTCTCTACTCTCTCTCTTGCTTCCTTTTATACACCAAAGCGCTTCTCTCTCTCCTCCGAGCTAATTCCACCTTTAATCGGACCATTGGATGGCTAGAATAGATTTTGGCCATTGGATCAATTTTGGCGGGAAAAGGTTTTAACATTGGGGGTTGAGTGTTAGGTTGAAGAAAGCATTTAATGCTTTCGGCTTGGGGTGTTTGGAGGTAGGAGTAGGGTGATGATGATGGAAAGTGGGTTGGAGTTGCGAGGCAAGTGTGATGATGGAGAGGTAACCCGTGAGTATGGAGTTTGACCAAATTTGACCGGTGTATTATATTAGGCAGGGAGGTCAAAAAGGAAGGGGTCGCAAGGTTTGGCGGGGTCCAAATGGTGTTTTGACAAGGGCAAGGTCGAGGTTTGGTATTAATAAACAAGGACTACTTTTGCAATTCCATAAAACCAAGGACCAATTCATCATGACTGATTTTCCGGGGACCAATAATGTATATTCGAAATTATAATCCAAGGGCTAAAATTGACAATCTCAATATTCCAAGGACCAAACTTGTCGGTTTGAAACTCAAAGGACTAAACTTGTAATTTCTCAAAACTTTTGATATTTTTCACCAAAGGACTAATTTTGACAACTTATGATTTTAAAAGGACCTTTGGTGATTTTTCTTTAAAATAAGTGCTGGGGACTATTTCGACAATTTTGAAACTTGGGGACTGAAGCGCCAATTATGAAAACTTAGCTCATTTTTCATCGATTTTAAACATTTTGCATCTGAAACATATAAAATGCAATTTTGAGATATTTTCGATATTTTGATGCATTCTTGAGCATTTTAAGCGTTTTGCGTTCAGATTGACCAAAAATGATGAGTATTTACACACTCATCAATCCCCACACTAAACTATTGCTAGTCCCTAGCAATCTTTTGAGAAAAACTTAATGGATTTGAATCTCTTTACCAAAAGCCATTACTTCGGAGTAGCCAAATGTTTGAGTTCAAGTAAGAACTATGGTACACCGATAACCATGTGATTTTGAGCAAACCACCGACTTTCAACGGTTTTGATTTGTCTTTACCGAAGCCGTTTGCTTATGGACTAGCCAACTCTTAGATAAATCATCAATATTATCTTTGGTGAGTGATTACCAATTATGGTTTTTCCATCGCCTTTACCACAAGCCATAAACTTGCGGGCTAGCCAACTCTTCACTTTTAAGGATATGGTGGTAGAATACCATACAATTTTGGGCAAATTGCAAGCCGTAAACGATTTGAGATATCTTTACCAAGAGCCGTTTGCTCCTGGATTATCCAATCCTTTTGTTTATTAGACATGGCGGATGATAACCATAAGTTGAGTAAGTGCAACACACTTACTCCAAAAAAAATTTTGGCCAAAATGGGGAATTAAGCGGTATAATTACATGATAAAATTAGTGAGAATTCCCCCCCCACACTAGTAATGAATATTGCCCTCAATATTCAAAGTCTACCGTTATGCCAAACCGAGAACGTCGAAGGAAATCTGCGGCCATTATTTTGAATGTTTTTTTTTTTTTTTTTTTTTTTTTTTTTTTTTTGAAACTCTTATATACAACAATGGGCAACTCCCCACACTAGGGTGGTAGAAAGTAGAAAGAAGTCGAAATATGGGTGAAAACCCATATGGCATGCTCTTCGTTTTGATTCCGAGTCGCTAGCTTGACTCGATCCCGCATTCATTGGTTCATGGGGAAAGTTTGTAGATCCGGACAACCATAGAAGGAATGTCCTCTCCAAAATAATGCTTCAACCGATGACAATTCACTTTAAAGTTTGGACCATCGGGTTGAGATAACTCAATGGTTCCATATGGAAATACTTTAGTGATGGTGAATGGTCCATACCGGTGGATTTTAGTTTTCGAGAAAATCTTCAATCTTGAGTTGAAAAGAAGGACTCGATCACCGACGTTGAAAACGCGGTTTTGATTTTGAGTCATGAATCTTCTTTGTCTTTTCTTTGTAGATCAAAGAGTTTCGTATGCTTGATCACGAAGTTCATTTAATTCATTCATTTGAACTTTCCGGTGATCACCGGTATGTCTGAATATCGAAGTTTGCATGTTTCAAAGCCCAGTATGCCTTGTGCTCAAGCTCAACCGGTAGATGACATGCCTTCCGTACACAAGCTTGTATGGAGTACACCCGATAGGTGTTTTATAAGTTGTACGGAAGGCCCAGTCGTCATCTAGCTTATCCGACCAAGAGGCACGGTTTTCGCCTCGTCCTTTCCGAATTCTTTTAATCCTCGGTTGGAAACTTCCACTTGCCCACTTGTTTGGGGTGGTGCAGAGAGAGGCGGTGAGTTACACCATACTTTTGCATGACTCTATCAAGCGGTCATTGCAGAAATGCGCACCACGATCACCGATTATAGCTCGTGGGTTCCAAACCTAGCAAAAGAGATTTTAAGAATTTTACAACAACTCGGGCATCGTTGGTAGGTAAAGCTTTCGCTTCAACCCATTTTGACAAATAGTCAACGCCACGAGTATGTATTTATTACCGCGAGACGAAGGAAATGGCCCGTAAAGTCAATGCCCGGATGTCAAAATCTCACACACTTGAATGGCGTTTTGCGGCATTTCATTTCTTTGTGAGATATTCCGTGACGTTGACAAGCGTCGTGTTTTGACAAATTCATGGGCATCCTTGTAAATCGTGGGCCAATAGAATCCGGAATCAAACACCTTCTTGGTGGTGTAGTTGGGGCTATGATGTCCCCAAGAGGTCGTAATGGCAAGCCTTGAGAATGTCAATAGCTTCGACCATACACATCGCTGATGACTTGATCCGCGCAAATTTTGAACAAGTAGGGTCGCGTCCGTAGTAATGTTTCACATCTTTAAAGAATTTGTTTTTCCGTTGAGACGACATCCTTTCACCACAAAGTTACCCGCATGGTAATTTGCAAAGTCGAGAAACCATGGGGTGAAGAGTCTCCACGAAAAGAAACTACATTGAGTGTTTCGAGAGGAAATGTTTCATTTATTTCCTTTTTCTCGAACACATCCTGGTGAGGGTTTTCTAGGCAGGACGAGATGATCGTGACGGGTTCTCACTCCTTTTTATCACGTATAATGATATCAAATTCTTGTAGGAGGAGAACCCAACTGAGCAATCTTGGCTTTGCATCTTGTTTTGCAAAGAGATATTTGAGAGCCGAGTGATCCGTATACACCACGCATTTGGTCAAGATAAGGTATGGCGAAACTTTTCAAGCGCATACACCACACTAATAATTCTTTTCTATAGTGGTGTAATGGGTTTGAGCTTGATCATAGTTTTACTTGCGTAGTGGATAGGTGAAAATGCTTGGTTTTGCGTTGCCCTGTGATGCGCCGATAGCAAAATCACTTGCATCGCACATGAGCTCAAAGGGTAAATCGATCGGGGCAACTAGAATAGGTGCTTCCGTAGTTTTTCTTTAATGTTTCAAAAGTTTCGATGCACTCGGGAGAGAAGATAAAAGGAGCATCTTTTCAAGAAGATGGGTCATAGGCGAGCGATTTTAGAAAAATCTTGTATGAATCTACGATAAAACCGGCATGACCTAGAAAACTCCTAATACCTTTGACGGTAGTAGGATGAGGCAATTTAGCAATAACATCAACTTTTGCTCTATCTACCTCAATCCCGTTTTTGAAATCTTATGGCCAAGGACTATGCCTTCTTTAACCATAAAGTGGCTCTTCTCCCAATTTAGACAAAGATTGGTGTCTTCACACCTTTGAAGCATTCTTTCTAAATGGGAGACATGTTTGAAACGAGTCCCCAATGACCCAGAAGTCATCCATAAACACCTCCATAGTTTCCCGATCATGTCGTGGAAAATTGCCATCATACATCGTTGGAGCGTGCCGGAGCATTACATAAGCCAAAAGGCATACGTGCAGTAGGCAAAAGTTCCGTATGGGCGGTGAATGTGGTCTTTTCTTGATCCAGCGGATCAATGGGGATCTGAAAATAACCCGAGAAACCATCAAGGAAACAATAGTATTCGTTCCTGCTAATCTCTCAAGCATCCGATCCATGAAGGGTAGAGGAAAATGGTCTTCTGGTGGCTTCGTTTAACTTGCGATAGTCAATGCACACTCGCCATCCGTAACCAATCGAGTTGGAATTAACTCGTTTTCTTCATTGTGACAATGAGAATGCCACCCTTTTTGGAACACGATGAATTGGGCTAACCTAAGGACTATCGAGATCGGTTAAATCAAACCGGCATCAAGAAGTTTGAGAACTTCTTGTTTGATAACCTCATGAATCTTAGGATTCACCTTCTTTGATGTTGGATTTCTTTGGTTTGAAGTCATCCTCCATTAAGATTTTGTGAGTACAAAACTCGGGGTTGATACCTTAATGTCGGAGAGTTTCAAGCAATTGCTTGCTGTGTGACTTCAAGACCTTTATGAGAGCGATCTTCTCCTCCTCGATTAAGTCTTTAGCAATTATGACGGGTAATTTATCATCACCCTCCAAGAATGCATACTCGAGATGAGGAGGTAGGTCCTTAAGTTCAACCTCGGGAAATTCTTGAGAGATGTTTGTCTTGATTTGATTTCCTCAATTGTGATTTCTTCGTAGGAGTGAAGGTAATGGATCTTCATTTAACAATTGCTCGAGATAAAGGATATCTCCTCCGAATCATAAACACCATCAATTCCGGCGGAATTGATTCATCACTAGCAAGAAATTCATCGATCTCTTCAAGAAGAAGTCACCTCCCTCAAGCGGAGTGAGAGAGGGGAAGAGTCGGCAATGATTGGTTGAGAAGATGTGGTGGAATCCCCTCACGAATTATGAAGATAACCAAGAAACTCTTGAGAGTACTCCTCTAAAGCAATATCAATTACATCGACTCGATTAATTGATTCGATATCATAATTTGAGAGTACCTCGAAGTTTGATCAAGGTTAAAGGTATGACTTCATTACCCACACGTAAAGTGATTTCTTGCTCAAATACATCAATGAGAGCACGGCCCGTTCTCGTGAATCCCGTCCAACAATGAGGGGAACCCGAGGATCGACATCGAAATCAACAACCACAAAGTCGGTGGAAAATGGAACTTTCCTACTTTCACGAATACATCCTCGGCGATGCCAAGAGGACGCGATATAGAAACGATCCGCAAGCTCAAGAGTCATGCGGTAGGAATAAGTTACGAAGAGAAAGTTTCTTCCATCTTGAATAAGGCATCGATTGATGCTTGCACCAAGATCGGCAAGGGCAAAGCATTCAATCATTCTGGAAAACACAAGGAGAAGAAATTTTCCGGGATCTCCTAGCTTCTCGGGAAGCTTCTTTAACAGAATCTTTGGCGGTTCTTGTTCAAAGGAGTTTAGCCATTTCAAACGACTTTTCCTTGTTGCTTAACATGTGTTTGAGAGTTGATGCAAACTTGGGCATCAACATGATGGCATCCATAAAGCTTATGTCAAAATGAAGCTCTTGGAAAATTAGAATTTTTTTCCATTTGATGGTGGCTTTTTCGCGGAGTTTTGCTCATTTAAACGTAAGGGTAAGGAATAGAAGTTTTGGATTTGGGGTTGCCAACCGGAGGTTCAAAACAACTCGTGTTTGGTTTTGGGTTTCGGACAACCCGAGGATGGACATTCTTTGGTACTTCGTTATTAGTAGGAAGTTCCTTGTCCTTTGTCGCCTCGGGTTCACTTTCCACTACCTTAGGGAGAGAAGAAGAAGAGTAGTAGGAATAGCGGGTCCATCATACGAAACACCACTTCGGTTGTGATCGCCTTTGCATCTTCCCTCGGGTTAGCGATCGTGTTGCTCGGAAGTTTTCCGAGCCCGAGGGTCGATCATTTAAAGACATCTTAATGTCGAAATCGGCTAACCAACAACTGTTCATTTCCTCTTGGGATTTCATGAATTGTTTCAACAACTCATCGATGATGGTCCAGTTGGAACAATGGCTTGATTTTACACAGAAAATTCCGCCTCTATTGTTTGGATTAGGGCCTTGATTTTGAAAATTTCCTTGATTATTTCCATGAAAATACCATGGGTTGAAAGTTCCACGACCTTGGTTTCATTAAAATTTCCTTGGTGTTGGAAGTTTTGACTTTGATTTTGAAAACCGTTGTTTGGACTAAAATTACCTTGGTTTGTTCATTACGATTTTGATTACGGTTTTGGTTGAAACCGGAGGTCGAGATAGTGGTTGGGGCGGTGGTTCGGGTCCATAGGAGCACGGTATTGGTTGCCTCTGGATTAGAAATCCGCCCATAGCATTAGCTTCAAAGGGTTACCATCGGTGGCCATACTGTTGTAATAGGCATGGGGCCACCGCAAGTAACACAGACTTCCACTTTCTTAACTTCAGCAGGAGGTGAAGTTTGTGGAAAAGAAACTTTCTTTTGGTTGGAGAGAACCAAAGCTTGAATGGCTTCAGTGAGTTTGTCAATCTTAGCATCGGTGCTAGATTGACTCACGAGCGATAAATAGAAGGACCAACACCGACTTGGGAAACAACCGGCTTGCTTCGTGCGGGGCGGACTTTAGACTTGTTTTCAATGATCGCTAAAGCTTCTTTGACGGTTTTGCTTAAGAAATTTCCTCCAACGGAGGAATTAAGAGAATCTTGATCGATTGAATCACTCCATTATAGAAAGTATCGAGTTGCATCAACTCGGAGAAACCGTGGTGAGGACATTTATGAAGCAATTCCTTAAAACGATCTCGCGATTCATTGAAGGATTCATCAAATTTTGTGTGAACTTGATGATTTCATTTTTAAGACTCGTGGTTTTGGAAGGTGGATAAAACTCATTCACAAATTTCTTCACGGTCTTCCCATGTCTCGATTGACCGAGGGGTTGTTTTCAAGCCAAACCGGGCTTGTCCTCAAGAGAAAATGGGAATGTAAGAAGCTTAACGAAAGATCGGTAGGGACATTCTTGTATTTGATGGTAGATGCAATCTTGTTAAACCATCGAATATGAGCATGAGGATCATCCGCTCAAAACCATAGAATTGACTTGAGGTTACAAGATTGATAACCGGTTTGAGTTCAAAATTTTCGACCACAATGGTGGGATAATAATAGCATCTCCATACCCGTCGATGGGTGCTGGAGAAGCTCACACATAGGACGTTCTTCCGCCATGATAACGGAAGTAGTGTGGCGATCCGGATCTCGAATCCGTGATGGGGCGAGAAAGTCACGGACACGCCTCCTTGGAATCTTGACAAGCTCACGAAATGGGCTTACGGATCTAGAAGAGAGTGCGCATACACTAGAGTTTAATCTAAGAGATCTCGAGTTAAGGAGAGGAATGGGAATTATGAAGGAATTATGAAAATGGGGTAAGAAGAATCTTTTGGGTTTTACGGTTTTGAAAAGTAGATATAACAACAAATCCAATTAAAACAATATCGAGGCAAAACAACAAATGAACTTAAACCAATAATCACAAGATGAATGGCTTCTTTGAAAAGGTACACCACTCACAAGGACACAAAGGCAAGTTTTAATCTTTGGTTGGGAACTTATTATGGTCGTACCCCAGTTAGGTAGTACCTTTGCCTTGGTTTGCGGTGGTAATCTTTATGTTGTTATTATTAAACAAAGAAAACGACAAATCTTTTGTATTTTTATCTTTGATACATATATAGAAACAAAAGGAAAATATTTTTGTGTTTTATACGTTTTGGATGTTTTGGGTTTTGGATTTTTATAAGAAATATATATAGATATAGATAGATGGTATGAACAAGGAGTGAATATTCAAATCACTAACTGCTAAACGGAAGATAATTAGCATTACTCCAAGCAATGGCGCTAAAATTTGATTGGTCCCGAACAGTCAAGTTATCTCACGCAAGCTAGCCACTTGTGAATGGCTAACCGTAAGAAACTTAAAGCAGTTCGAGACACCAATGCAATGAAGATCGGAGAGTATAGTTTTTCCCCGTGTTGTTATGTCCCAACGAAATGCGAGAATAGTCAAACGATGTAGTGATCGGGTGAATTTGAGCGGAAAAGATATATGATTGATTATAACTAAAGAAAAAGTATATAAACTGGGGCTTAAATGCAAATTAAAGAAAATTAAAAAGTAAATTATATTAAATAAACGCTATCACTATTTTTAAAGCGATGTTTTTATTTTCTTTTATAAAACTTAAATTAAAAACTACGCGACGCATAAAAGAAAATGTGAAACTAAAGCAATATTAATCCTAAAAATATGAAAATGATATTTTACAAACCTAATGATAAGAGAAAATTTTAGAAAAAGAAAATTATTTTTATTACTATTTATTTAATTATTATTAATTAAAACTATTTTTACTTATTTAATAATACCCTAAAATACAAGAAAATATGAAATAAAGCTATAAAATGAAATTATGACTTGGAAAAATCTAAAATAACTAAAGAGAATTTTCAAAACTATTTTTATATTTTTTCGATTATTTTCTATTTTCTATGAATTAAAACTATTTTTACTAATTAAATTGCTAAATATTACAAATTAAACTATTAAAATCTGGAAAATATTTTTTGACTTTTTATATTTATCTTAACCTAGGAAAATTGAAAACTTATTTTTTTGGAACTTTTCTGAATTAATTGTATTAAAAGCTAATTAAAATTACCTAAAAACTGTTTTAAATGAAGAAAAATAGCAAACTGACCTAGAAAAATATGAAAAATTCAGGAAAAGTCTAATTTAATATTATGAATCTAGGAAAAATATAAAAACAGTAGCTTGTGTGCAAGAAAACGAAACTGCAATGCAAGGTGCTTATAAATAAGCACTTGGAATAAGCAAATGAGCACCAAAGACCACCAACTGATTATAGAAGCTATAAAATGCTAAAAGTACCCAAATGCAACTAGTTACAACTGGCTTAAACCTCTAAAACACAAGCTACTCAGATTTGAATGATTTGAGTTTAGTGCAAAAATGATTTTACCACTACTTTTAAGCTAAAGAATAAGCTACCCAATAAGTGAGACTCAAACCAAAAGTTGGAACCTAAACTAGACACGGCTAGCTACCTATAAACCAAAGACCAGACCTAGAAAAGCTCTAATAATCTCTTGACAAGCTCTGCAAGAACTGCACAACACTGTGGCAGACTCGGTTCCTCAGGCATGGGGCATATAAGCCAACTTGACAAGCTAATTTAGAGCTTATAAAAATTACTAAAATCTACAAAATCATAATAAGAAACTAGACCATTGAATTTATTAATCCCAAAGTTACACTTGATTTGACCCAGAATTGAATCTATGAAAAATCAACTTAGGTTGGTTGAAAACTGGTTTTTCACCTGTTTTTGACTTTTAACAGTTATGAAGAAGTTTGACTTTGATGAACTTTGCAACCAATTTAATGGACTAAGATTGATGTTTTATGGTAAAGTGAAACTTATGCAAGCTACTCTAGTGATATTTGAACACAAAACAAACTTTTGGTTTTACAAATTTCCAACAGTTAAACACATTAAGACAGATTAAAAATGATTTTGACTTTGAGCCTTTGCAGAAGCAAAATGATGACTGCAATGAATACAATGGAGCTTAACAAGCCTGAGACAACAGGTCTTAACCACAGAACAAACCTTAAACACAGATTTGCTATATAATCCAAACACTACTTAAGTCACAGATTTGAACTTTGATTCTTCCTAAATTACAAATCCAAGCTATGATTTATATCAGAACAGATCTAAACTACAAATATGATGCTGATAACAAGACTACAATTATTAAATACCTACTACATTATTGATACAATTATGGCAGTAATCAAAGGGTGTTTCAACACTTACAAGAGTCCTAGCCACAATGGCTTGCCAAACACTAAAGGTAACCACTGTCCTAAACCTATCATAAACCCATATTCAACACTGCATCAACCCAAATCAGCTTCCATGCCTGCTTAATTAAATATGCTTCACAGTTTGACTTTCGTTGACCAAGGACCCAAGTTGCTTGAAATTGATTTATAAGCTCACAAAAAGCTATAAGTAGCTTATATAAGCTTATTTGGCTTTAAAAATAAGCTACTACAAGCTTGGATATAAGAGTTTAAAACTGAATATTGCAACAGTGACATGAAAACATGAAATGAAAATACAAACTTGAATTGATACTTGAAATTAGTTTGAATACACTAAAATAACTTAGTTTGTTACGACTACACTTGAAATTACAACTGATAAGCTATTTAAGACATAGAAACTTTAAAAACGACATACATTTTAAAATAAAACTAAGTGCTACCCTCTTCTTGCTATCTCTTGCTTCCTTTTATACACCAAACTGCTTCTCTCTCTCCTCTGAGCTAATCCCACCTTTAATCTGGACCATTGGATGGCTAGAATAGATTTTGGCCATTGGATCAATTTTGGCGGGAAAAGGTTTTAACAGCTGGGGGGTTGAGTGTTAGGTTGAAGAAAGCATTTAATGCTTCTTGGCTTGGGGTGTTTGGAGGGTAGGAGTAGGGTGATGATGATGTAAAGTGGGTTGGAGTTGCAGGCAAGTGTGATGATGGAGAGGGTAACCTGTGAGGGCGGGAGTTTGACCAAATTTGACCGGTGTATTATATTAGACAGGGAGGTCAAAAGGGAAGGGGGGGTCACAAGGTTTGGCAGGGGTCCAAATGGTGTTTTGACAGGGGCCAAGGTCAAGGGTTTGGTATTAATAAACAAGGACTACTTTTGCAATTCCATAAAAACCAAGTACCAATTCTGTCATGACTGATTTTCCAGGGACCAATAATGTATAGTCTGAACTTATAATCCAAGGGCTAAAATTGACAATCTCTAATATTCCAAGGACCAAACTTGTCAGTTTTGAAACTCAAAGGACTAAACTTGTAATTTCTCAAAACTTTTGATATTTTTCACCAAAGGACTAATTTTGACAACTTATGATTTTAAAAGGACCTTTGGTGATTTTTCTTTAAAATAAGTGCTCAGGACTATTTCGACAATTTTGAAACTGGGGACTGAAGCGCCAATTATGAAAACTTAGCTCATTTTTCATCCGATTTTAAACATTTTGCATCTGAAACATATAAAATGCAATTTTGAGATATTTCGAGATTTTGATGCATTACTCAAGATTTTAAACGTTTTGCGCTCAGATTGACCCAAAATGATGAGTATTTACACACTCATCAATCCCCACACTAAACTATTGCTAGTCCCTAGCAATCTTTTGAGAAAAACTTAATGGATTTGAATCTCTTTACCAAAAGCCATTACTTCAGGAGTAGCCAAATGTTTGATTCAAGTAAGAACTATGGTACACCGATAACCATGTGATTTTGAGCAAACCACCACTTTTCAACGGTTTTGATTTGTCTTTACCGAAGCCATTTGCTTATGGACTAGCCAACTCTTAGATAAATCATCAATATTATCTTTGGTGAGTGATTACCAATTATGGTTTTTCCATCGCCTTTACCACAAGCCATAAACTTGCTGGCTAGCCAACTCTTCACTTTTAAGGATATGGTGAAATGAATACCATACAATTTGGGCAAATTGCAAGCCATAAACGGATTTGAGATATCTTTACCAAGAGCCGTTTGCTCTGGATTAGCCAATCCTTTTGTTTATTAGACATGGCGGATCGATAACCATAAGTTGAGTAAGTGCAACACACTTACTCCAAAAAAATTTGGCCAAAATGGGGAATTAGGCGGTATAATTACATGATAAAATTCGTGAGAATTCCCCACACTAGAAATGAATATCGCCTCAATATTCAAAGTACCATTTGTTATGCCAAACCGAGAACGAAAAGGGAAATCTCATGCCATTATTTTGAATGTTTTTTTTTTTTTTGAAACTCTTATATACAACAATGGGCAACTCCCCACACTAGGGTGGTAGAAAGTAGAAAGAAGTCGAAATATGGGTGAAAACCCATATGGCATGCTCTGCTTTTGATTCCCGAGTCGCTAGCTTGACTCGATCCCGCATTCATTGGTTCATGGGAAAGTTTGTAGATCCGGGCAACCATAGAAGGAATGTCCTCTCCAAAATAATGCTTCAACCGATGACCATTCACTTTAAAGTTTGGACCATCGGGTTGAGATAACTCAATGGTTCCATATGGAAATACTTTAGTGATGGTGAATGGTCCGACCGGTGGATTTTAGTTTTCCGAGAAAATCTTCAATCTTGAGTTGAAAAGAAGGACTCGATCACCGACGTTGAAAATGCGGTTTTGATTTTGAGTCATGAATCTTCTTTGTCTTTTCTTTGTAGATCAAAGAGTTCTCGTATGCTTGATCACGGAGTTCATTTAATTCATTCATTTGAACTTTCCGTGATCACCACCGTCTCGAATATCAAGTTTGCATGTTTCAAAGCCCAAGATGCCTTGTGCTCAAGCTCAACCGGAGATGACATGCCTTCCGCACACAAGCTTGTATGGAGTACACCCGATAGGTGTTTTATAATGTCGCACGGAAGGCCCAGAGCGCCATCTAGCTTATCCGACCAAGAGGCACGGTTTTCGCCATCCGTCCTTTCCGAATTCTTTTAATCCCTCGGTTTGAAACTTCCACTTGCCCACTTGTTCGGGGTGGTACGCAGAGAGACGGTGAGTTACACCATACTTTTGCATGACTCTATCAAACCGGTCATTGCAGAAATGCGCACCACGATCATCGATTATAGCTCGTGGAGTTCCAAACCTAGCAAAAGAGATTTTAAGAATTTTACAACAACTCGGGCATCGTTGGTAGGTAAAGCTTTCGCTCAACCCATTTTGACAAATAGTCAACGGCCACGAGTATGTATTTATTACCATGAGACGAAGAAAATGGCCCCATAAAGTCAATGCCCCGGATGTCAAAATCTCACACTTGAATGGCGTTTTGCGGCATTTCATTTCTTTTGAGATATTCCCGTGACGTTGACAAAGCACGTGTTTTGACAAATTCATGGGCATCCTTGTAAATCGTGGGCCAATAGAATCCAGAATCAAACACCTTCTTGGCGGTGTAGTTGGGCTATGATGTCCCCAAGAGGGTCCGTAATGGCAAGCCTTGAGAATGTCAATAGCTTCGACCATACACACATCGCCTCGATGACTTGATCCGCGTAAATTTTGAACAAGTAGGGTCGTCCCGTAGTAATGTTTCACATCTTTAAAGAATTTGTTTTTCGTTGAGACGACATCCTTTCACCACAAAGTTACCCGCATGGTAATTTGCAAAGTCAAGAAACCATGGGGTAGAAGAGTCTCCACTAAAAGAAACTACATTGAGTGTTTCGAGAGGAAATGTTTCATTTATTTCCTTTTTCGAACACATCCCGGTGAGGGTTTTCTAGACGGACGATGATGATCGTGACCTGTTCTCGGCTCCTTTTTATCACGTATAATGATATCAAATTCTTGTAGGAGGAGAACCCAACGGAGCAATCTCGGCTTTGCATCTTGTTTTGCAAAGAGATATTTGAGAGCCGAGTGATCCGTGATACACCACGCATTTGGTCAAGATAAGGTATGGCGAAACTTTTCAAACGCATACACCACATCTAATAATTCTTTTTCTATAGTGGTGTAATGGGTTTGAGCTTGATCATAGTTTTACTTGCGTAGTGGATAGGCCGAAAATGCTTGGTTTTACGTTGCCCGTGATCGCTACCGATAGCAAAATCACTTGCATCGCACATGAGCTCAAAGGGTAAATCGATCGGGGCAACTAGAATAGGTTCTTCCGTAGCTTTTTCTTTAATGTTTCAAAAGCTTGATGCACTCGGAGAGAAGATAAAAGGAGCATCTTTTTCAAGAAGATGGGTCATAGGCCGAGCGATTTTAGAAAAATCTTGTATGAATCTACGATAAAACCCGCATGACCTAGAAAACTCCTAATACCTTTGAAGGTAGTAGGATGAGGCAATTTAGCAATAACATCAACTTTGCTCTATCTACCTCAATCCTGTTTTTGAAATCTTATGGCCAAGGACTATGCCTTCTTTGACCATAAAGTGGCTCTTCTCCCAATTTCGACAAAGATTGGTGTCTTCACACCTTTGAAGCATTCTTTCTAAATGGGAGAGACATGTTTGAAACGAGTCCCCAATGACCGAGAAGTCATCCATAAACACCTCCATAGTTTCCCGATCATGTCGTGGAAAATTGCCATCATACATCGTTGGAACGTGCGGGAGCATTACATAAGCCAAAAGGCATACGTCAGAGGCAAAAGTTTCGTATGGGCGGTGAATGCGGTCTTTTCTTGATCCAATGGATCAATGGGGATCTGAAAATAACCCGAGAAACCATCAAGGAAACAATAGTATTCGTTCTCCTCGCTAATCTCTCAAGCATCCGATCCATGAAGGGTAGAGGAAAATGGTCTTTACGGGTGGCTTCGTTTAACTTGCGATAGTCAATGCACACTCGCCATCCCGTAACCAATCGAGTTGGAATTAAATCGCTTTCTTCATTTGTGACAACGAAGAATGCAACCCTCTTTTGGAACACGATGAATTGGGCTAACCCTAAGGACTATCGAGATCGGGTAAATCAAGCGCATCAAGAAGTTTGAGAACTTCTTGTTTGATAACCTCATGAATCTTAGGATTCACCCTTCTTTGATGTTGGATCTTTGGTTTGAAGTCATCCTCCATTAAGATTTTGTGAGTACAAAACTCGTGGTTGATACCCTTAATGTCGGAGAGTTTCAAGCAATTGCTTGCTTGTGTGACTTCAAGACCTTTATGAGAGCGATCTTCTCCTCCTCGTTATATCTTTAGCAATTATGACGGTAATTTATCATCACCTCCAAGAATGCATACTCGAGATGAGGAGGTAGGTCCTTAAGTTCAACCTCGGAAATTCTTGAAGAGATGTTTGTCTTGATTTGATTTCCTCAATTGTGATTTCTTTCGGAGGAGTGAAGGTAATGGATCTTCATTTAACAATTTCTCGAGATAAAGGATATCTCCTTCCGAATCATAAACACCATCAATTCCGTGAGAATTGATTCATCACTAGCAAGAAATTCATCGATCTCTTCAAGAAAGAAGTCACCTCCTCAAGCGGGTGAGAGGGGAAGAGTCGGCAATGATTGGTTGAGAAGATGTGGTGGAATCCCACTCATAGAATTATGAAGATAACCAAGAAACTCTTGAGAGTACTCCTCTAAAGCAATATCAATTACATCGACTCGATTAATTGATTCAAGATCATAATTTGAGGAGTACCTCGAAGTTTGATCAAGGTTAAAGGTGACTTCATTACCCACACGTAACGTGATTTCTTGCTCAAATACATCAATGAGAGCACGGCCGTTCTCGTGAATCCCGTCCAACAATGAGGGAACCCGAGGATCGACATCGAAATCAACAACCACAAAGTCATTTGGAAAATGGAACTTTCCTACTTTCACGAATACATCCTCGGTGATGCCAAGAGGACGCGATATAGAACGATCCGCAAGCTCAAGAGTCATGCGGTAGGAATAAGTTCGAAGAGAAAGTTTCTTCCATATCGAATAAGGCATCGATTGATGCTTGCACCAAGATCGGCAAGGCAAAGCATTCAATCATTCTGGAAAAACACAAGGAGAAGAAATTTTCAGATCTCCTAGCTTCTCGGGAAGCTTCTTTATGACGCACGAAAGCGCCTCGCTCAAAGGAGTTTTAGCCATTTCAAAAGCTTTTCCTTGTTGCTTAACATGTGTTTGAGAGTTGATGCAAACTTGGGCATCAACATGATGGCATCCGCAGCTTATGTCAAATGAAGCTCTTGGAAAATTTGAAATTTTTTCCATTTGATGACCGGCTTTTTCGGAGTTTTGCTCATTTAAACGTAAGGGTAAGGAATAGAAGTTTTGATTTGGGGTTGCCAACCGGAGGTTCAAAACAACTCTGTGTTTGGTTTTGGGTTTCGGACAACACGAGGATGGACATTCTTGGTACTTCATATTAGTAGGAAGTTCCTTGTCCTTTGTCGCCTCGTGTTCACTTTCCACTACCTTCGGAGAGAAGAAGAAGAGGTAGTAGGAATAGCGGGTCCATCATACGAAACACCACTTAGGTTGTGATCGCTTTGCATCTTCCCTCGGGTTAGCGATCGTGTTGCTCGGAAGTTTTCCCGAGGCAGGGTCGATCATTTAAAGACTTCTTAATGTCGAAATCGCTAACCAACAACTGTTCATTTCCTCTTGGGATTTCATGAATTGTTTCAACAACTCATCGATGATGGTCCGATTGGAACAATGGCTTGATTTTGCACAGGAAAATTCGCCTCTATTGTTTGGATTAGGGCCTTGATTTTGAAAATTTCCTTGATTATTTCCATGAAAATACCACAGGTTGAAAGTTCCGACCTTGGTTTTATTAAAATTTCCTTGGTGTTGGAAGTTTTGACTTTGATTTTGAAAACCGTTGTTTGGACTAAAATTACCTTGGTTTGTTCATTACGATTTTGATTACGGTTTTGGTTGAAACCGGAGGTCCAGGTAGTGGTTAGGACGGTGGTTCGGGTCCATAGGAGCACGGTATTGGTTGCCTCTGGATTAGAAATCCCGCCCACAAGATTAGCTTCAAAGGGTTACCATCGGTGGCCATACAGTTGTAATAGGCATGGGGCCACCGCAAGTAACACTGACTTCCACTTTCTTAACTTCACAGGAGGTGAAGTTTGTGAAAAGAAACTTTCTTTTGGTTGGAGAGAACCAAAGCTTGAATGGCTTCAGTGAGTTTGTCAATCTTAGCATCGGTGCTAGATTGACTCACGAGCGATGAAGTAGAAGGACCAACACCGACTTGGGAAACAACCGGCTTGCTTCGATGCGGCGGACTTTAGACTTGTTTTCAATGATCGCTAAAGCTTCTTTGATGTTTTGCTTAAGAAATTTCTCCATGGAGGAATTGAGAGAATCTTGATCGCATTGACTCACTCCATTATAGAAAGTATCGAGTTGCATCAACTCGGAGAAACCGTGGTGAGGACATTTGCGAAGCAATTCCTTAAAACGATCTCACGATTCATCAAGGATTCATCAAATTTTGTGTGAACTTGATGATTTCATTTTAAGACTCGTGGTTTTGGAAGGTGGATAAAACTCATTCACAAATTTCTTCACCGTGTCTTCCCATGTCTCGATTGACCGAGGGGTTGTTTTCAAGCCAAACGGGCTTGTCCTCAAGAGAAAATGGGAACGTAAGGTTTAACAAAGACTCAAGAGGACATTCTTGTATTTGATGGTAGATGCAATCTTGTTAAACCATCGAATATGAGCATGAGGATCATCCCGCTCAAAACCATAGAATTGACTTGAGGTTACAAGATTCAAGAACCCGGTTTTGAGTTCAAAATTTTCACCACAATGGTCGGATAACAATAGCATCTCCATACCCGCCGATGGGTGCTCGGAGAAGCTCACACATAGACGCTCTTCCGCCATGATAACGGAAGTAGTGTGAGCATCCCGATCTCGATCCGACCGACAAGCGGAAAGTCTACGGACACGCCTCCTTGGAATCTTGACAAGCTCACGAAATGGGCTTACAGATCTAGAAGAGCGAGCGATACACTAGAGTTAAATCTAAGAGATCTCGAGTTAAGGAGAGGAATGGGAATTATGAAGGAATTATGAAATGGGGTAAGAAGAATCTTTTGGGTTTTCTCGTTTTGAAAAGTAGATATAACAACAAATCCAATTAAAACAATATCGAGGCAAAACAACAAATGAACTTAAACCAATAATCACAAGATGAATGGCTTCTTTTGAAAAAGGTACACCACCCACAAGGACACAAAGGCAAGTTTTAATCTTTGGTTGGGAACTTATTATGGTCGTATTTCAGCTTAGGTAGTACACCGCCTTGGTTTGCGGTGGTAATCTTTTATGTTGTTATTATTAAACAAAGAAAACGACAAATCTTTTGTATTTTTATCTTTGATACATATATAGAAACAAAAGGAAAATATTTTTGTGTTTTATACGCTTTTGGATGTTTTGGGTTTTGGATTTTTATAAGAAAATATATATAGATATAGATAGATGGTATGAACAAGGAGTGAATATTCAAATCACTAATCTGCTAAACGAAGATAATTAGCACAACACCAAGCAATGGCCTAAAATTTGATTGGTCCCGAACAGTCAAGTTATCTCACGCAAGCTAGCCACTGTGAATGGCTAACCGAAGAAACTTAAAACTGCATACACCAATGCAATGAAGATCGGAGAGTATAGTTTTTCCTGTGTTGTTATGTCCAACGAAAATGTGCGAGAATAGTCAAACGAGGTAATGATTCGGGTGAATTGAATTAAAAAGATATATGATCGATTATAACTAAAGAAAAGTATATAAACTATGAGG
This sequence comes from Chrysanthemum lavandulifolium, assembly GCA_022545495.1. Taxonomy (NCBI): domain Eukaryota; kingdom Viridiplantae; phylum Streptophyta; class Magnoliopsida; order Asterales; family Asteraceae; genus Chrysanthemum; species Chrysanthemum lavandulifolium. Next base: position 80,416,544 of record CM040244.1, on the reverse strand, counting down.
GGCTTAAATGCAAATTAAAGAAAATTAAAAACTAAATTATATTAAATAAACGCTATCACTATTTTTAAACTCGATGTTTTTGATTTTTCTTTTATAAAACTTAAATTAAAAAACTACGACGCATAAAAGAAAATGTGAAACTCAAGCAATATTAATCCTAAAAATATGAAAATGATATTTTACAAACCTAATGATAAGAGAAAATTTTTAGAAAAGAAAATTATTTTTATTACTATTTATTTAATTATTATTAATTAAAAACTATTTTTACTTATTTAATAATACCCTAAAATACAAGAAAATATGAAATAAAGCTAGAAAATGAAATTATGACTTGGAAAAATCTAAAATAACTAAAGAGAATTTTCAAAACTATTTTTATATTTTTCCGATTATTTTTCTATTTTCTATGAATTAAAAACTATTTTTACTAATTAAATTGCTAAAATTACAAATTAAACTATTAAAAATCTGGAAAAATATTTTTGACTTTTATATTTATCTTAACCTAGGAAAATTGAAAACTTATTTTTTGGAACTTTTCCGAATTAATTGTATTAAAAGCTAATTAAAATTACCTAAAACTGCTTTTAAATGAAGAAAATAGCAAACCGAATTTAGAAAAATATGAAAATTCAGGAAAAGTCTAATTTAATATTATGAATCTAGAAAAATATAAAAGCAGTAGCTTGTGTGCAAGAAAACGAATCAAGAATGCAAGGTGCTTATAAATAAGACTGAATAAGCAAATGAGCACCAAAGACCACCAACTGATTATAGAAGCTATAAAATGCTAAAAGTACCCAAATGCAACTAGTTACAACTGGCTTAAACCTCTAAAACATAAGCTACTCAGATTTGAATGATTTGAGTTTAGTGCCAAGAACAGATTTTACCACTACTTTTAAGCTAAATAATAAGCTACCCAATAAGCTGAGACTCAAAACCAAAAGTTGGAACCTAAACTAGACCTGGCTAGCTACCTATAAACCAAAGACCAGACCTAGAAAAGCTCTAATAATCTCTTGACAAGCTCTGCAAGAACTGCACAACACTGCAGACTCGGCCTCGCACGGGCATATAAGCCCAACTTGACAAGCTAATTTAGAGCTTATAAAAAATTACTAAAAATCTACAAAAATCATAATAAGAAACTAGACCAGTTGAATTTATTAATCCCAAAGTTACACTTGATTTGACCCAGAATTGAATCTATGAAAAATCAACTTAGGTTGGTTGAAAACTGGTTTTTCACCTGTTTTTGACTTTTAATAGTTATGAAGAAGTTTGACTTTGATGAACTTTGCAACCAATTTAATGGACTAAGATTGATGTTTTATGGTAAAGTGAAACTTATGCAAGCTACTCTAGTGATATTTGAACACAAAACAAACTTTGGTTTTACAAATTTCCAACAAGCTAAACACATTAAGACAAATTAAAATGATTTTGACTTTGAGCCTTCGCAGAAGCAAAATGATGACCGCAATGAATACAATGGAGCTTAACAAGCCCGAGACAACAGGTCTTAACCACGTAACAAACCTTAAACATGATTTTTATATAATCCAAACACTACTTAAGTCACAGATTTGAACTTTGATTCTTCCTAAATTACAAATCCAAGCTATGATTTATATCAGAACAGATCTAAACTACAAATATGATGCTGATAACAAGACTACAATTATTAAATACCTACTACATTATTGATACAATTATGGCAGTAATCAAAGGGTGTTTCAACACTTACAAGAGTCCTAGCCACAATGGCTTGCCAAACACTAAAGGTAACCAACGTCCTAAACCTATCATAAACCCATATTCAACACCTCAGATCAACCCAAATCGCTTCATGCCCGCTAACCAAATATGCTTCACAGCTTGACTTTCGTTGACCAAGGACCCAAGTTGCTTGAAATTGATTTATAAGCTCACAAAAGCTATAAGTAGCTTATATGTTTATTGGCTTTAAAAATAATAAACCACAAGCTTGGATATAAGAGTTTAAAATCGAATATTGCAATGATGACATGAAAACATGAAATGAAAATACAAACTTGAATTGATACTTGAAATTAGTTTGAATACACTAAAATAACTTAGTTTGTTACGACTACACTTGAAATTACAAACGATAAGCTATTTAAGACATAGAAACTTTAAAACGACATACATTTTAAAATAAAACTAAGTGCTACTCTACTCTCTATCTGCTTCCTTTTATACACCAAACCGCTCTCTCTCTCTCCTCGAGCTAATCCTACCTTTAACTGGACCATTGGATGGCTAGAATAGATTTTGGCCATTGGATCAATTTTGGCGGGAAAAGGTTTTAACAACCGGGGTTGAGTGTTCTATTGAAGAAAGCATTTAATGCTTCTTGGCTGGGGTGTTTGGAGGGTAGGAGTAGGGTGATGATGGAAAGTGGGTTGGAGTTGCATGCAAGTGATGATGGAGAGGGTAACCCGTGAGGTATGGAGTTTGACCAAATTTGACCGTGTATTATATTAGACAGGGAGGTCAAAAAGGAAGGGGTCACAAGGTTCGGGCAGGGGTCCAAATGGTGTTTGATAGGGCCAAGGTCGGGGTTGGTATTAATAAACAAGGACTACTTTCGCAATTCCATAAAACCAAGGACCAATTTCATGACTGATTTTCCAGGACCAATAATGTATATTCTGAAATTATAATCCAAGGGCTAAAATTGACAATCTCCAATATTCCAAGGACCAAACTTGTAATTTCTCAAAACTTTGATATTTTTCACCAAAGGACTAATTTTGACAACTTATGATTTTAAAAGGACCTTTGGTGATTTTTCTTTAAAATAAGTGCTCAGGACTATTTTCGACAATTTTGAAACTGGGGACTGAAACTCGCCAATTATGAAAACTTAGCTCATTTTTCATCTCGATTTTAAACATTTTGCATCCGAAACATATAAAATGCAATTTGAGATATTTTCAGATTTTGATGCATTACTCGAGCATTTTAAACGCTTTGCAGTCAGATTGACTCAAAATGATGAGTATTTACACACTCATCAATCCCCACACTAAACTATTGCTAGTCCCTAGCAATCTTTTGAGAAAACTTAATGGATTTGAATCACTTTACCAAAAGCCACACACCGGAGTAGCCAAATGTTTTGGGCCAAGTAAGAACTATGGTACACTTATAACCATGTGATTTTGAGCAAACCACCACTTTTCAACGGTTTTGATTTGTCTTTACCGTGTCGCTTTGCTCGACTAGCCAACTCTTAGATAAATCATCGATATTATCTTTGGTGAGCCGATTACCAATTATGGTTTTTCCATCGCTTTACCACAAGCCATAAACTTATGGCTAGCCAACTCTTCACTTTTAAGGATATGGTGAGTGAATACCATACAATTTTGGACAAATTGCAAGCCGTGAAACGGATTTGAGATATCTTTACCAAGAGCCGCTTGCTCTTGGATTAGCTAATCCTTTTGTTTATTAGATATGGCGGATCGATAACTATAAGTTGAGTAAGTGCAACACACTTACTCCAAAAAAAATTTGGCCAAAATGGGGAATTAGGCGGTATAATTACATGATAAAATTCGTGAGAATTCCTCTTACACTAGAAATGAATATTGCCCTCAATATTCAAAGTACTGTTGTGCTTAAACCGAGAACGTAAAAGGAAAATATCGCGCCATTATTTAGCATTATTTATTTATTTATTTTTTGAAACTCTTATATACAATGGGGCAACTCCCACACTGGGGTGGTAGAAAGTAGAAAGAAGTCGAAATACGGGTGAAAACCCATATGGCATGCTATATTTTTGATTCCCAGTCGCTAGCTTGACTCGATCCCCGCATTCATTGGTTCATGGGGAAAGTTTGTAGATCCGGACAACCATGAAGGAATGTCCTCCAAAATAATGCTTCAACCGATGACCATTCACTTTAAAGTTTGGACCATCGGGTTGAGATAACTCAATGGTTCCATATGGAAATACTTTAGTGATGGTGAATGGTCCGCACTCGGTAGATTTTAGTTTTCCCGAGAAAATCTTCAATCTTGAGTTGAAAAGAAGAACTCGATCACCGACGTTGAAAATGCGGTTTTGATTTTGAGTCATGAATCTTCTTTGTCTTTTCTTTGTAGATCAAAGAGTTCTCGATGCTTGATCACGGAGTTCATTTAAAATACCATGGGTGAAAGTTCCACCTTGGTTTCGTAAAATTTCCTTGTTGGAAGTTTTGACTTTGATTTTGAAAACCGTTGTTTGGACTAAATTACCTTGGTTTGTTCTGCTCATTTTGATTACTTTTGTTGAAACCGGAGGTCCAGATAGTGGTTGGGGACTGGTTCGGGTCCATAGGAGCACGGTATTGGTTGCCTCCTGATTAGAAATCTACCATAGCATTAGCTTCAAAGGTTACCATCGGGGCCATCAGCTTGTAATAGGCATGGGGCCACCGCAAGTAACACAGACTTCACTTTTAACTTCAAACAGAGGTAAGTTTGTGAAAAGAAACTTTCGTTGGAGAGAACCAAAGCTTGAATGGCTTCGTGAGTTTGTCAATCTTAGCATCGGTGCTAGATTGACCACGGGCGATGAAGTAGAAGGACCAACACCGACTTGGGAAACAACCGGCTTGCTTCGTGCAACGGACTTTAGACTTGTTTTCAATGATCGCTAAAGCTTTTGACAGTTTGTTAAGAATTTCTCCAACGGAGGAATTAAGAGAATCTTGATCGATTGAATCACCTCCATTATAGAAAGTATCGAGTTGCATCAACTCTGGAGAAACCGTAGAGGACATTTGCGGCAATTCTTAAACGATCTCACGATTCACCGAAGGATTCATCAAATTTTGTGTGAACTTGATGATTTCATTTTTAAGACTCGTGGTTTTGGAAGGTGGATAAAACTCATTCACAAATTTCTTCACCGTGTCTTCCCATGTCTCGATTGACCGAGGGGTTGTTTTCAAGCCAACCGGCTTGTCCTCAAGAAAATGGAATGTAAGAAGCTTAACAAGATCGTAGGGACATTCTTGTATTTGATGGTAGATGCAATCTTGTTAAACCATCGAATATGAGCATGAGGATCATCCCGCTCAAAACCATAGAATTGACTTGAGGTTACAAGATTCAAGAACCCTTTGAGTTCAAAATTTTCACCACAATGGCCGGATAATAATAGCACTCCATACCCGCCGATGGGCGCTCGAGAAGCTCACACATAGGACGCTCTTCCGCCATGATAACGGAAGGTGTGGAGCAACCGATCTCGATCCGATCGATAGGTAGAAAGTTTGGACACCTCCTGGAATCTTGACAAGCTCACGAAATGGGCTTACAGATCTAGAAGAGAGCATACACTAGAGTTTAATCTAAGAGATCTCGAGTTAAGGAGAGAAATGGGAATTATGAAGGAATTATGAAATGGGTAAGAAGAATCTTTGGGTTTTCTCGTTTTGAAAGTAGATAACAACAACCAATTAAAACAATATCGAGGCAAAACAATAAAGGAACTTAAACCAATCACAAGATGAACGGCTTTTGAAAAGGTACACCACCACAAGGACACAAAGGCAAGTTTTAATCTTTGGTTCGGGAACTTATTATGGTCGCATTCTCAGCTAGGTAGTACAACGCCTTGGTTTGCGGTGGTAATCTTTATGTTGTTATTATTAAACAAAGAAAACGACAAATCTTTTGTATTTTTATCTTTGATACATATATAGAAACAAAAGGAAAATATTTTTGTGTTTTATGCTTTTGGATGTTTTGGGTTTTGGATTTTATAAGAAAATATATAGATATAGATAGATGGTATGAACAAGGAGTGAATATTCAAATCACTAACTGCTAAACGGAAGATAATTAGCATTGCCCCCGTAAGCAATGGCCGCCAATTTGATCGTCCCAACTGTTATTTACGCAAGCTAGCCACTGTGAATGGCTAACCGTAGAAACTTAAAAGCTCGCACACCAATGCAATGAAGATCGGAGAGTATAGTTTTTCCCTGTGTTGTTATGTCCCAACGAATGTATGGAATAGTCAAACGCAGAAGGATCGACGAATGAAACGAAAAGATATATGATCGATTATAACTAAAGAAAAGTATATAAACTGGGGCTTAAATGCAAATTAAAGAAAATTAAAAGTAAATTATATTAAACGCTATCACTATTTTTAAACCGATGTTTTTATTTTTCTTTATAAAACTTAAATTAAAAACTACGCGACGCAAAAGAAAATGTGAAACTAAAGCAATATTAATCCTAAAATATGAAATGATATTTTACAAACCTAATGATAAGAGAAAATTTTAGAAAAAGAAAATTATTTTTATTACTATTTATTTAATTATTATTAATTAAAACTATTTTACTTATTTAATAACACCCTAAAATACAAGAAAATATGAAATAAAGCTATAAAATGAAATTATGACTTGGAAAAATCTAAAATAACTAAAGAGAATTTTCAAAACTATTTTTTATATTTTTCTCGATTATTTTCTATTTTCTATGAATTAAAACTATTTTTACTAATTAAATTGCTAAATATTACAAATTAAACTATTAAAACTGAAAAATATTTTTTTGACTTTTATATTTATCTTAACCTAGGAAAATTGAAAACTTATTTTTGGAACTTTTCCGAATTAATTGTATTAAAAGCTAATTAAAATTACCTAAAACCTGCTTTAAATGAAGAAAATAGCAAACCCGACCTAGAAAAATATGAAAATTCAGGAAAAGTCTAATTTAATATTATGAATCTAGGAAAAATATAAAACAGAGCTTGTGTGCAAGAAAACGAAATCAGCAAGGTGCTTATAAATAAGACTGAATAAGCAAATGAGCACCAAAGACCACCAACCGATTATAGAAGCTATAAATGCTAAAAGTACCCAAATGCAACTAGTTACAACTGCTTAAACCTCTAAAACACAAGCTACTCAGATTTGAATGATTTGAGTTTAGTGCGAAATGATTTTACCACTACTTTTAAGCTAAAGAATAAGCTACCCAATAAGTGAGACTCAAACCAAAAGTTGGAACCTAAACTAGACCTGGCTAGCTACCTATAAACCAAAGACCGCACCTAGAAAAGCTCTAATAATCTCTTGACAAGCTCAAGAACTGCATAACACCAGGCAGACTTCGCCTCAAGCACGTGGCATATAAGCCCAACTTGACAAGCTAATTTAGAGCTTATAAAAATTACTAAAATCTACAAAAATCATAATAAGAAACTAGACCATTGAATTTATTAATCCCAAAGTTACACTGATTTGACCTAATTGAATCTATGAAAATCAACTTAGGTTGGTTGAAACCGGTTTTTCAATTGCTGACTTAACAGCTATGAAGAAGTTTGACTTTGATGAACTTTGCAACCAATTTAATGGACTAAGATTGATGTTTTATGGTAAAGTGAAACTTATGCAAGCTACTCTAGTGATATTTGAACACAAAACAAACTTTTGGTTTTACAAATTTCCAATATAAACACATTAAGACAGATTAAAATGATTTTGACTTTGAGCCTTTGCAGGCTAAAATGATGACGCAATGAATACAATGGAGCTTAACAAGCCTCGAGACAATGTGTCTTAACACGTAACAAACCTTAAACATGATTTGCTATAATCCAAACACTACTTAAGTCACAGATTTGAACTTTGATTCTTCCTAAATTACAAATCCAAGCTATGATTTATATCGTAAGCATCTAAACTACAAATATGATGTCGATAACAAGACTACAATTATTAAATACCTACTACATTATTGATACAATTATATAAGAATCAAGGGTGTTTCAACACTTACAAGAGTCCTAGCCACAATGGCTTGCCAAACACTAAAGGTAACCACCGTCCTAAACCTATCATAAACCCATATTCAACACCGCATCAACCCAAATCGCCCATGCTCGCTAATTAAATATGCTTCACAGCTTGACTTTCGACCAAGGACCCAAGTTGCTTGAAATTGATTTATAAGCTCACAAAAGCTATAAGTAGCTTATATGCTTATTGGCTTTAAAAATAAGCTACAAGCTGGATATAAGAGTTTAAAGCGAATATTGCAACAAAGGACATGAAAACATGAAATGAAAATACAAACTTGAATTGATACTTGAAATTAGTTTGAATACACTAAAATAACTTAGTTTGTTACGACTACACTTGAAATTACAACCGATAAGCTATTTAAGACATAGAAACTTTAAAACGATATACATTTTAAAATAAAACTAAGTGCTACTCTCTATCTCTTGCTTCCTTTTATACACCAAACCGCTTCTCTCCTCGAGCTAATCCCACTTTTAACTGACCATTGGATGGCTAGAATAGATTTTGGCCATTGGATCAATTTTGAAGGAAAAGGTTTTAAAATTGGGGTTGAGTGTTAGGTGAAGAAAGCATTTAATGCTTCTTGGGGTGTTTGGAGGGTAGGAGTAGGGTGATGATGATGTGGGTTGGAGTTGCAGTGCTGATGATGGAGAGGGTAACCCGCGGTATGGAGTTTGACCAAATTGACCGGTGTATTATATTAGACAGGAGGTCAAAGGGAAGGGGGTCACAAGGTTTGGCAGGGTCCAAATGGTGTTTTAACAGGGCCAAGGTCAAGGTTCGTATTAATAAACAAGGACTACTTTTGCAATTCCATAAAAACCAAGTACCAATTCTGTCATGACCGATTTTCCAGGACCAATAATGTATAGTCTCGAACTTATAATCCAAGGGCTAAAATTGACAATCTCTAATATTCCAGGACCAACTTGTCGCTTTGAAACTCAAAGGACTAAACTTGTAATTTCTCAAAACTTTTGATATTTTCACCAAAGGACTAATTTTGACAACTTATGATTTTAAAAGGACCTGGTGATTTTTCTTTAAAATAAGTGCTCAGGACTATTTCGATAATTTTGAAACTGGGGACTGAAACGCCAATTATGAAAACTTAGCTCATTTTTCATCCGATTTTAAACATTTTGCATCCAAACATATAAATGCAATTTTGAGATATTTTCAAGATTTTGATGCATTACTCAGATTTTTAAACGTTATACTCGATTGACTCAAAATGATGAGTATTTACACACTCATCAATCCTCACACTAAACTATTGCAGTCCCGCAATCTTTTGAGAAAACTTAATGGATTTGAATCTCTTTACCAAAAGCCATTACTTCGGAGTAGCCAAATGTTTTATCAAGTAAGAACTATGGCATCGATAACCATGTGATTTGAGCAAACCACCTTTTCAACGCTTTTGATTTGTTTTACTGTGCTTTCACTTGCTTATGGACTAGCCAACTCTTAGATAAATCATCAATATTATCTTTGGTGAGCCGACACAATTATGGTTTTTCCATCGCTTACCACAAGCCATAAACTCTGCTAGCCAACTCTTCACTTTTAAGGATATGGTGAAATAATACCATACAATTTGGGCAAATTGCAAGCCATAAACGGATTTGAGATATCTTTACCAAGAGCCGTTTGCTCGGATTAGCCAATCCTTTTGTTTATTAGACATGGCGGATCGATAACATAAGTTGAGTAAGTAACACACACTTCATCCAAAAAATTTGGCCAAAACGGGAATTAGCGGTATAATTACATGATAAAATCGTGAGAATCTCCACACTAGAAATGAATATCTCAATATTCAAAGTACCATCATATGCCGAAACCGAACGAAAAGGGAAATATCGGCCATTATTTTGAATGTTTTTTTTTTTTTTTTGAAACTCTTATATACAACAATGGGGCAACTCCCCACACCTGTGGTGGTAGAAAGGAAGAAGTCAATATGGGTGAAACCCATATGGCATGCTACTGCTTTTGATTCCCGAGTCGCTAGCTTGACTCGATCCCGCATTCATTGGTTCATGGGAAAGTTTGTAGATCCGGCAACCATGAAGGAATGTCTCTCCAAAATAATGCTCAACCGATGACCATTCACTTTAAAGTTTGGACCATCGGTTGAGATAACTCAATGGTTCCATATGGAAATACTTTAGTGATGGTGAATGGTCCACCAATGGATTTTAGTTTTCCGAGAAAATCTTCAATCTTGAGTTGAAAAGAAGGACTCGATCACCGACGTTGAAAATGCGGTTTTGATTTTGAGTCATGAATCTTCTTTGTCTTTTCTTTGTAGATCAAAGAGTTCTCATGCTTGATCACGAGTTCATTTAATTCATTCATTTGAACTTTCCGGTGATCACCACCGTCTCGAATATCGAAGTTTGCATGTTTCAAAGCCCAAGATGCCTTGTGCTCAAGCTCAACCTAAGAGATGACATGCCTCCCGCACACAGCTTGTATGGAGTACACCCGATAGGTGTTTTAAGTCGCACGGAAGGCCCAGAGCGCCATCTAGCTTATCCGACCAAGAGGCACGGTTACCATCGTCCTTTCCAATTCTTTTAATCCCCTTTGAAACTTCCACTTGCCCACTTGTTCGGGGTGGCACAGAGAGACGGTGAGTTACACCATACTTTTGCATGACTCTATCAAACCGGTCATTGCAGAAATGCGTACTACCATCATCGATTATAGCTCGGTTCCAAACCTAGCAAAAGAGATTTTAAGAATTTTACAACAACTCGGGCATCGTTGGTAGGTAAAGTTCAACCCATTTTGACAATAGTCAACCACGAGTATGTATTTATTATCATGAGACGAAGAAAATGGCCCCATAAAGTCAATGCCCGGATGTCAAAAATCTCACACTTGAATGGCGCTATGGCATTTCATTTCATGAGATATTCCCGTGACGTTGACAAAAGCGGTGTTTTGACAAATTCATGGGCATCCTTGTAAATCGCTAATAGAATCCGTAATCAAACACCTTCTCGGTGTAGTGGGCTATGATGTCCCCAAGAGGTCCGTAATGGCAAGCCTTGAGAATGTCAATAGCTTCGACCACACACATCGCCCGATGACTTGATCCGCGCAAATTTTGAACAAGTAGGGTCGTCCCGTAGTAATGTTTCACATCTTTAAAGAATTTGTTTTTCGTTGAGACGACATCCTTTCACTAAAGTTACCCGCATGGTAATTTGCAAAGTCAAGAAACCATGGGGTAGAAGAGTCTCACTAAAAGAAACTACATTGAGTGTTTTGGAGGAAAATTTCATTTATTTCCTTTTCTAACACATCCCCGTGAGGGTTTCTAGACGGACAGATGATCAGCACTGTTCTTCCTTTTTTATCACGATAATGATATCAAATTCTTGTAGAGGAGAACCAACGAGCAATCTTTGCCAGATCTTGTTTTGCAAAGAGATATTTCGAGCCGAGTGATCCGTGATACACCACGCATTTGGTCAAGATAAGGTATGGTCAAACTTTTCAAACGCATACACCACATCTAATAATTCTTTTTCTATAGTGGTGTAATGGGTTCGAGCTTGATCATAGTTTTACTATGAGTGGATAGGCCAAAATGCTTGGTTTACGTTGCCCGTGACCTACCGATAGCAAAATCACTTGCATCGCACATGAGCTCAAAGGGTAAATCCCACGGGGCAACTAGAATAGGTTCTTCCGTAGCTTTTCTTTAATGTTTCAAAAGCTCGATGCACCTGTGAGAGAAGATAAAAGGAGCATCTTTTTCAAGATGGGTCATAGGCCGAGCGATTTTAGAAAAATCTTGTATGAATCTACGATAAAACCCGATGACCTAAAACTCCTAATACCTTTGAAGGTAGTAGGATGAGGCAATTTAGCAACATCAACTTTGCTCTATCTACCTCAACCTGCTTTTTGAAATCTTATGGCCAAGGACTATGCCTCTTCGAATAAAGTGGCTCTTCTCCCAATTTCGACAAAGATTGGTGTCTTTTCACCTTTGAAGCATTCTTTCTAAATGGAGAGACATGTTTGAAACGAGTCCCCAATGACCGAGAAGTCATCCATAAACACCTCCATAGTTTCCCGATCATGTCGTGAAAATTGCCATCATACATCGTTGGAACGTGCGTGAGCATTACATAAGCCAAAAGGCATACGTCTGAGGCAAAAGTTTCGTATGGCAGTGATGCGGGTTTTTCGATCCAGGATCAATGGGGATCTGAACCCAGAAACCATCAAGGAAACAATAGTATTCGCTCCCCGCTAATCTCTCAAGCATCCGATCCATGAAGGTAGAGGAAATGGTCGTGATGATGATGGAAAGCTGGGCTGGAGTTTGTGCAAGTGCGATGATGGAGAGGTTACCCGTGAGTATGGAGTTTCACCAAATTTGACCGGTGTATTATATTAGATGTGGAGGTCAAAAGGAAGGGGTCACAAGGTTTGGCAGGGTCCAAATGGTGTTTTGATAGGGCCAAGGTCAAGGGTTTGGTATTAATAAACAAGGACTACTTTTGCAATTCCATAAAACCAAGGACCAATTTCATCATGACCGATTTTCCAGGACCAATAATGTATATTCGAAATTATAATCCAAGGGCTAAACTTGACAATCTCTAATATTCCAAGGACCAAACTTGTCGGCTTTTGAAACTCAAAGGACTAAACTTGTAATTTCTCAAAACTTTGATATTTTTCACCAAAGGACTAATTTTGACAACTTATGATTTTAAAAGGACCTTTGGTGATTTTTCTTAAAATAAGTGCTCAGGACTATTTCTCGACAATTTTTGAAACTTGGGGACCTAAACCGCCAATTATGCAAACTTAGCTCATTTTCATCCGATTTTAAACATTTTGCATCCGAAACATATAAATGCAATTTTGAGATATTTTCAAGATTTTGATGCATTATCGAGCATTTTAAACGTTTTGCGTCAGATTTGACTCGAAAATGATGAGTATTTACACTCATCGCTTTCATTTGTAAAACTTTTCCTAGTTTATTTCAAGCTTAAACCCATCGTGAAGCTAAAAGCTTAACTTGGACTCATAAGCTCACAATTTGCTTATTTCTTAGTTTGTAAAGTTTTGTTTCATTAAACATGTATAATATCGATTTAGTTGGTCCGAAAAGAAAAAACCAAAAGAGCTTTTTTGAATAAGTGATAGCTTCTATTTAGAAGCTTAATTGCTTATTAGCTTATTTCGTTAATAACATATAGTTTTTATTTTTCCTAGCTTCTTTATTTATTTTAGAATTATGTAAAAGTTTGATTTTTCTTTATAAATTTAATAATTTTAATAAATCAATAATAGTTTTTAGTAATTAATAATAGTAAATAATTAATAATAAATAGAATAATTGTGTAAAAAATACATTTTCAGTTTTAAAATTCATTTTATAATATTTTAGATTTTCAGATTCTTTATTTCATTTATTTAAGTTAAATTTAGATTTTCTTATTATTTAATTCATTATTAAATACATTTAATTCATTTTAATTTATATTAATTAATTTAATAGTGTAAAAATTTATTTTAGTTTTCCAATAATTTTCTTATCTTTTAGGATTCCAAAAATATGATTTTCACATTGTGGGAGTTATATTAGACCAAATTCACTTTTTATTTTGGTACGCTTATGTAATTGTTACGTAAACGTACATGTTTTAGTTTTTAGGTTTTCTTAACTTTTATATAAGTTTGTAAATTATAGATAAATATTTTAAGTTTGTTTAATTTGCATTTAAGCCCCTAAGGCATGCAAACCTACTATAGTTATAATCGTTTTGTTTTATAACGCTTATGTTTAATTTAAGTTAAACGACGCTTGTATATCTTTACGCTTTTAGGTTTCTTATTGCACGTTTTTAACGATATAGTGGATGTGAGCTATCACTATTCACATTCCTAGTGTTAGTCAATCGATTCCTGCTTTTGTATATTCAATATCATTTTAGCACACACATTCGTTGTATTACGGCTTTACACACCTCGTTGGGACTTAACGACCGGGAAAGACTAAACTCCTCCGGACTTAATTGCATTGGTTTTAGACTGTTTGAATTTTATTACGGTTGACCATTCACAAGTGGTTGACTTATGTAATAAACTTGATGCTTGGAAGCAACCAAAATTTAATCCCCCACTAAACTATTGCTAGTCCCTAGCAATCTTTTATGAAAATTTAATGGGTTTCATCTCTTTACCAAAAGTCATTACTCGAGTAGCCAATTGTTTCATTCAAGTAAGAACCTTGGTACAATGATAACCAAATGATTTTGAGCAAATCACCGACTTTCAACGGTTTTGATTTGTCTTTACCGTGTCGCTTGTACGGACTAGCCAACTCTTAGATGAAATATCTTTGGTGAGTCGATTACCAATTATGGTTTTCAACTCGTTTTACCACAAGCCATAAACTTGGGCTAGCCAACTCTTCACTAATTAAAGATATGGTGAAATGAACACCATACAATTTTGGGCAAATTGCAAGTCAATCTAATTTGAAATATCTTTACCAAGAGCCGCTTTGCTCTCGGATTAGCTAATCCTTATGTTTATTAGATATGGACGATGATTACCATTTGTTGTGTTTAGTAAATAGAACTTCCACTTAATTTTTTTTTAAAAATTTGGCCATTTTGGGAAAAAGGGACTAAAGGGTACATTTATGATCAAATTCGCTTAGAATTTCCCCCACACTTAGAAATGAATATTGTCCTCAATATTCAAAGTCCCGCTATTATGCCGAATCCTTGAACGTAAAAAGATAACATTACTAGCTAAGTGTAGAAACACAACAATTATTCTCTTTAATATTTACAATTTTCATTCATTTTTAGATCTATATACAACATGGGACATCTCCCCACACTAGGTGGTATACACGGGTGAAAACCCATGTTTAACCATCTTTGTTTTTGATTACCGAGTCGCTAGCTTGACTGGACCTCGAATTAAATTGTTCATGAGGAAGCTATTGTTTTGATAACCGAGTCGCTAGCTTGACTTCCCCAATTAAATGGTTCATGGGAAATGACTGGATGAGAAATTGGATGGGGTCGCCACTGCCGAATTATGAATAGGAAGGTAAGGAGAATATTTTGGTTTTGATTTTATAATATAAATGTAAAAGGAAAATGTTTTGTATTTTTATCTTTCATATATATAGAAAGAAAAGAAAATATTTTGTATTTTATATTGTTTTTGAAGTGAAATATGATATTATGTATAATATATATACAAGTCGTTATACTGCAAAGACACCTCCCAAGAATACATTAAATTTTGTTGCTTCCAAACTGTCAAGTTTATTACACAAGTCAACCACTTGTGAATGGTCAACCGTAATAAAATTCAAACAGTCTAAAACCAATGCAATTAAGTCCAGAGGAGTTTAGTGTTTCCCGGGTCGTTAAGTCCCAACGAGGTGTGTAAACAGTAATACAAACGAATGTGTGCTAAAATGATATTGAATATACAAAACAGAATCATTGACTAACACTAGAATGTGAATAGTGATAGCTCGTCACAGCCTATGTCGTTAAAAGCGCGCAATAAGAAACCTAAAACGTAAAGATATACAAACGACGTTTAACTTAAATTAAACGTAAACGATATAAAACAAAACGATTATAACTATAGTAGGGATTTGCATGCCTTAGAGGCTAAAATGCAAATTAAACAAACTTAAAATATTTATCTATAATTTACAAACTTATATAAAAGTTAAGAAAACCTAAAACTAAAACATGTACGTTTACATAACAATTACATAAGCGTACCAAAATAAAAAGTGAATTTGGTCTAATATAACTCCCACAAATGTGAAAATCATATTTTGGAATCCTAAAAGATAAGAAAATTATTGGAAAATTAAAATAAATTTTACACTATTAAATTAATTAATATAAATTAAAATGAATTAAATGTATTTAATAATGAATTAAATAATAAGAAAATCTAAATTTAACTTAAATAAATGAAATAAAGAATCTGAAAATCTAAAATATTATAAAATGAATTTTAAAGTGAAAATGTATTTTTTGCACAATTATTCTATTTATTATTAATTATTTACTATTATTAATTACTAAAACTATTATTGATTTATTAAAATTATTAAATGAATAAAGAAAAATCAAACTTTTACATAATTTAAAATAAATAAAGAAGCTAGGAAAAATATAAAACTATATGTTATTAATGAAATAAGCTAATAAGCAATTGCTTCTAAATAGAAGCTATCACTTATTGAAAAAAGCTCTTTTGGTTTTTTCTTTTCGGACCAACTAAATCTTGATATTATACATGTTTAATGAAAACAAAACTTTACAAACTAAGAAATAAGCAAATTGTGAGCTTATGAGTCCAACGATTAAGCTTTTAGCTTCACGAGTGGAGTTTAAGCTTGAAATAAGCTAGGAAAAGCTTTACAAAGGAAACAAAAGAAAAGTAAGATGTACACAAGTCCAATGGATAAATATAAACAAGAAAATGGACTGGTAGTGTGAGCTTAGGTTTAGACAATTAAGCTTTTGAGCTTAACTTGGATGGAATGAAGCTTACAAAAGCTTGGTATAAGCTCCACACAGAAAGCAAAAGAAAAATAATATGTACAAGTGATATTGACAAGTATGAACAAGCATGTGTCTTTGGATTCACCAAATAAGCTTGGTATAAGCTAATAAGCAAATCTAGTCCCAAGGTAACGCTTAGTGCATCGATCTTGCTACTTTAAGAGGCATATTAAGCTATGAGAATAAGCTCAAAATACCAAATAAGTATGGGAGTAGCAAGCCGTGTTGGTTGGCTTTCCACAAAGTTCAAGCTCAACTGTGAGGTCCACAGGTTAGCTTTTGAGGAGCTTATGAAAATCCTCCCAAAGATCGAGTGCTCGGTGTCGATACACTCGAGATACACCGATGGAATGGGACAAGTTACAAGTTACTTGCACCCTATATAATAAGCTACAAGGTGGGATTTAAGTCTTTGGATCAAAGAGTTGGGTAGATGAGCTTCAAATGAAACTAAACCACACAAGCTTATGACAAAAATGAGCTTTTAGAGTGTTGGTAATGGTGTAAGTTCACCGAGTTCTCGGTGAACTGTTATGATGGGCAAACAACAAGCTTAATTATAACCTATCAATTAAGCTCATAAAAGCTACACAAGCATCGTGAACATTGAGTGTGATAGATTAACCTCACATAAGGTCAAAATCACAAGCTCAAGCTCAATGAGGAGCTATTTGAGAGCTTAGGAAAACAACTCCAACTACAGGTTTGCTACGTGCAGTGAGTAAGATGGGACAAAAAAGGGTGGTTGATTAAGCTACATAAATAAGCTACAAACTGAAAAACAAGCATACATAATAAAAAGGCCATAAGGGCAACACAAAGAAACCAAGTGCATTGGATAGGGCCAACTCCACAAGCTTTTGCAAGCTCATGGTCTTAATGACCCTAACCATGGCGCGAGGCAAAAATGGGCACAAAGAAGCTACAAAATAAGCACTTAAACATGGAAAACAAAAATAAACACAAATACAATAAGCAAGATTAGCAACAAAACTCAAACATCCTAAAAGCATTTAGACGAAACTAAATAACAAAGGCACATTGAAATTATTAAGTTTATTCAAAATGACAAAAGTGAAAATTGACTTTTACAAGAACACTAAAGTTTGACTAAACCGAATTTAGATCTTAATCTACCGACTAAATAAGTTAATATAAGCTATAAGAACATGAAATTAACAAAGATAAACAACATTTAAACACTTAAGCAAGGTTATGAGTTCTAACAATCTCACGATGCTCATAATGAGATTGTCAGTGTCAAATTGACTTTCTACCATGCTACACCACTTGATTAAGGTTTCTTTGAGTTACTTAGGTCATGTAAAGAGTACATCAAACAAGAACAACCATTAACACAACCTTAAACACAGATTCACTATCAAATCCAAACAACCTTTAAAATGACTCAAAATGAGGTTTTCATGGCATAAGGCGCATAAACTTATTTCATTAAATCCAGAGATCATATTGTGTCAAAATAGACCTTTTAAGCATAAAAAGTAGTCACTCAAGTCTAAACCTAGGTTTCTCAAAACTAGAATATGGCGGTCAAATACTAAATCAAACCACAATCAAATCCAAAACATAACAACCCAATATTAAGCTCTAATATCATTAACAAACATCAAAGAAACACAGAAACATGATAATTAAAGCATATAAAAGACTAGAACAATAAAATGAAAAAAATGGTAAAAAGGGCTTACAAATGAAATCCTGCTTGAAACTGAGAACCATGGCCACAGAACACATCCTAAGGCTTTCCACAAAGCTTCTAAACCAAAGGCAATCCACAATTAACCTTGCTCCATACAGTTTCACTAAGATCACTTCATTATTTTTGGATTTTCATTGTTTTTCTTGATTTTTTAGTGTTTTCTGAATTTTAAAGACTAAACCGTTTTAAGGTCTCTAAAAGCTTTAAAGCTTTGTCAGGAGCATATGTGAGCTTAAAGAGTCCATTAAACAACTACATAAAAAGAATTTGAAATGACATGGAAATTAAAGGTAATTTAAGCAAGAAGTTAAAACTGAAATGATACTTGAAATTAAACTGAAAAGGATGTTCCATTACACTACTTTGATGAAAATTACAACATTAAAACTGTAAATGACAAGTAATTTAAAGAAAGCATTTTAAATTACACTACGTGACCATTGGCTAGTCCAAGGTACTCATCTCTTTGCCTCTCCTCCGATCTTTATAGCATTCAATTCCCACTAGCATTCGGTCAAATCCAGGTTGCAATCTTGACCATTGATTAGAAGCAATCATCCTAGCCGCTTTAAATGACTTTTGGCGCCAAAATTCATCCATTGTTGCTAGGCGCTTTATTGCAATTAAAGAACCTTGGTTGTTTGTGGAGGTGGAGGGACAAGTTTGGATAGGTTTAGAGGTCAAGTTGAAGAGTTAGTAGCAAAAAGCAGATCATGAGGTGAGGTGAAGTATTTTGGTGAGAATGCATTTATTGATTGTAGGTTTACAAAAGGAGGGGGATGGTGGAGTAGTATAGGTGGTGAGGTGGTGGAAAACCACCGGTTTTGGGTGCGCAGAGGTAGGGAGATGAGCAGGGAAGGCGGGTTGGAGTGGGTTTGTCTGGGTTGACCCCGGTTTTATTATAAAGGGTTGGGCTGGGTATAGATTTGGGCTTGGGTTTTGGGTTTAATAAAACAAAGGGTCCGGTTGGTTTGTAGTTTATATCACAAGGACCAAAAGTGTAATTTCTGAATTTTTCAAGGACTTATGTTGCCAACTTTCCCAAGTTATCATAAGGACCAAATCTGCCAATAAACAATAACACAAAGACCAAAGTTGACAATTTTAACATTTTAAAACTTTAAGGACCATTTGTGTCAATTTTGGATTTTGAGGGGGTGAAATTGTAAATTTCCCAAAAGTTATCAAAAGGTTCCAAATTATAAGTTATGAATAGTACAAGGGTATTATTTGTTAAGTCTCCATTTTAAACACCTGAGGACTAATTTTGCCAATTTTGAAACTTGAGGGTAAAGTTGCCAATTGTGAAAACTTTCATCGAGGATTATTTGTGAACATGTTTGATTATCCAAGGACTAAAGTTGACTTTTCATACATTTTAAACTTTCGAGGACTAGTTTTGCCAATTTGTGAAACTCTGTGGACCTGAAAATGACAGTTTGTGAACTTTGCATGCTTTTCACTTGTTTTCAATCTTTTGTACAGATCACATAAAACACATTTCAATGTTATTTGTAACATTTATATAGTCATTTATGTGTTTTTGATTGCTTTGGGTTTAAACAAGGTAAAATATATGTGTTTTAGACACATATCAAATCCCACTAAACTATTGCTAGTCCCTAGCAATCTTTTATGAAAATTTAATGGGTTTCATCTCTTACCAAAAGCCATTACTCGAGTAGCCAATTGTTTCGGTTCAAGTAAGAACCTTGGTACAATGATAACCAAATGATTTTGAGCAAATCACCGACTTTCAACGGTTTTGATTTGTTTTACCAAGCCGCTTGCTACGGACTAGCCAACTCTTAGATGAAATATCTTTGGTGAGTCGATTACAATTATGGTTTTCCAACTGTCTTTACCACAAGCCATAAACTTGCGGGCTAGCCAACTCTTCACTAATTAAAGATATGGTGAGCTGAACACCATGCAATTTTGGGCAAATTGCAAGCCGTCAACGGATTTGAAATATCTTTACCAAGAGCCGTTTGCTCCTGGATTAGCCAATCCTTATGTTTATTAGACATGGCGGACTAATTACCATTTGTTGTGTTTAGTACATAGTACTTCCACTAAAAAAAATTTTAAAATTTGGCCATTTTGGGGAAAAAGGGACTAAAAGGGTACATTTATGATCAAATTCGCCAGAATTTCCTGCGCCAAAAGTCATTTAAACGGCTAGGATGATTTCTTCTTAATCAATAGTCAAGATTGCAAGTGGGATTTGACTGGAATGCTAGTGGGAATTCGAATGCTATAAAGACTGTGAGGAGAGGCAAAGATGAGTACTGGACTAGCCAATGGTCACGTGGTGTAATTTTAAAATGCTTTCTTTAAATTACTTGTCATTTACAGTTTTAATGTTGTAATTTTCATCAAAGTAGTGTAATGGAACATCCTTTTCAGTTTAATTTCAAGTATCATTTCAGTTTTAACTTCTTGCTTAAATTACCTTTAATTTCCATGTCATTTCAAATTCTTGTTATGTAGTTGTTTAATGGACTCTTTAAGCTCACATAAGCTCCTGACAAAGTGATTGGCTCCAAACCGTCAAGTTTATCACACAAGCTAACCACTTGTGAATGGTCAACCGTAATAAAATTAAAACTGTCTAAAACCAATGCAATTAAGATCTGGAGAGTATAGTGTTTCCACAGGTCGTTAAGTCCCACGGAGGATTAATGGTGTTCAACACTTTCAGATGTCGAATAATCACTAAGGATAGTGATCAGTAAGGATTTTGGTGGATAATTACACTATTGATTGATTTTGGATACAGAATTGTAAAGCACAACAATCAGATTTAACAAACTTAAATACGTACGTTTATTAAATTACGTAAACGTACAAAATAAAACATGAGTTTAAAGAAATAAAAGACCTACAAATATGAAAATGATATTTTTGTAATCCTAATAATAAAAGAAAATTATTGGAAAATTAAAATTATTTTTATAACTATTTATTTAATTATTATTAATTAAAAACTATTTTTAACTATTTATAAATACCCTAAAATATGATAAAATATGAAATAAAGCTAGAAAAATGAAATTATGACTTAGAAAAATCTAAAATACTATAAAACTTATTTTAAAACTGAAAATATATTTTTTAGACTTTTTATCTATTTATTATTAATTAATTACTATTTATAATACACTTAAATAAAAGAAAATATAAAATTAACTCGGAAAATAAAATTTTAACTCGGGAAAATCTAGAATATTATAAAACTAATTTTAAAAGCTGAAAAGATATTTTTATGTTTTTATTTATTTATTATTAATTATTTAATACTTTTTAACTATTTTAAATTTTAATAAATACTAAACAAACAGAGAAAATTCAAACTTTTCTATAAATATCCTATGATGACAGAAAGTTAAGAAAATTATAAAAACAAGAAGTGCTTAATAATAAGCTGAAAAGAAAATTTAAAAAGCTAATTTCTATTAAATAAACGCTATCACTATTTTAAAAATGATGTTTTTGTGATTTTTCTTTTTGAAAACTATTTAACTACTTATAATATGCAACTTTAATAAAAAAAAAATTTTAAACTTAAAAATAAGCTGTTTGATAGCTTAAAAGCTCAACAGTGAGCTTATGAGCTTATTTTGGTGTTTCTAAGCTCAAATAAGCTTCAAAGCTGAAACCAAAGATAGATTAAGATGAAAACAATCTAAAACTACTTAGATGAAGCTAAAAGCACAGATAAGAACACCGATAAGCTATAATAAGCAAATAAGCACTTATCCTAAACTAGAAACCAAAGCAGCCTGCAAACCATTTTCCAAGCGCTTTTGCTTAATAAATAAGCTTAAAAGCTAAAAACAAGGACCGAGGTGTCAAGATGAGCTGGTGGGCTTTCCAAAAGTCCAATTTCATACACTATGGCTCACTAATAAGCTTGTGATGAGCTTGTGAAAAAGCATGTAAATGACTGGGTGCTAAGTTAAGACAAAAATGGGACAACTTAAAAGTCACTTGCAGCCCTATCAAATAAGCTATAAAGTGGAAAATTAAACTTGAAACCTTAAGATAGCTAGGTTAGCTTTCCAAAGAACCAAGATTCACAGGCTAAGGCTAACTAATAAGCTTTTTATGAGCTTATGAAAATGGTTAGTTAAACTGTGCACAGGGCACCTATTTGAAAAAGGTCTAAAAAGAAGCTAGAAAATAAGCTGCTAAATAAGCTAGGCAGAAATTATAAAAAAATACTATTAGGAAGATGAGCAACTAGATTTTGATATCCCAAAAGCTCAAATGTTGAAAACTAATATTAAGTGCTATATAAATTTATCTATTTTATTCAAAAACGACCAAACTGAAAATTTTGACTTTTTGATTTATACTAAAGGTTGACTAATATGAATTTGTGATTGATCCTACTCACTTATTATGTTATACTATGGTATAATAAGATTAGATTAAGCTATGTTAACAAGTTTTAAGCTACTGTGGTGAATTTTATTGCCTAAATCCCAACAGTTAGCAAGTAGATTGAGATTAAAGGTGATTTTGACTTTTACACTAACAAGGACTGGTTTTTCTTGTCTATATGAGCTAATATGACCTAATGAGATATGCCACAAACAAGAACAAAGGATAGAATACTTTCTAACACAGTTAATAAATCAAAACCAAACAGTCCTTTATGAGGCCGATTGGAAGATTTTCAAATGATTTCAAGGATTAAGAACATGCCACGATTTAAGAACTTGTATTATCATATAATGAGACCGAATGAGCATAAAATAACAACAATAACAACATAGACTTTGCTAATGACACTTATTCTAATTTGATGTTAAACTAAAATTTTAGTAACTATAAATTAAAAAGAACAAGCATGTAATATTAAGCTATACTCTAACTAGCAAACACTAAATAAGCCTAAAAGCACAGAGATAAGCAGTTTATAAGGACTGTAAAAGTGAAATGCCAAAATTGAGCAAAAGGCTTACAAGTTGGATTCCAAGTGAAAACTGAGAACCAATGCTTGAAAACACTTCCTATAGCTTCCCAAGAAGCTCTAAACCAAAGGGTAATCCATTATTAACCCTGCTCCAGCTGTGATTATCATTTCTTGTGATTTTTGATTTTTGACTGATTTTTTTGTATTTTCTTGTATTTTTGCTTTTTGCTTCTAAACTGATTTTAATGGGTTTCTAATAGCTTAAATAAGCTATATAGGAGCTTATATTAGCTTATGAGTCCTTAACAACAGCTACAAACAACATTTGATCTTAACATGAGATTTTCGAACTGAAAATTGCATAGACTTGAAAATGAAGCTTAACACTGAAATTGAAACTGAAAAAGGTTCACATTCACTTGAAATAACTTAAACAGAGTACTTGGAAGCTTAAATTTACACTGGTATTTGAAAACTAATTAAAACGACATAAATAAACTAAAATTACTCTTGATATCTCTCTCCTCTGCTTCACCTTTCTTTATATTGATCTTTTAGACTCCACATGTCTCGAATCTTCCCACTTCAAATCTTGGCCATTGATGCGGTCAAACTCATCCTAGTTTTAAATTCACTTTTGGCGCCAAAAGTGTACACGGTTGCTTGAGATGCTTTAGAGCAATTAAAGAACCTTGGTGTGTTGTGGAGTGGAGGGACAAGGGAAGTAATTGGCAAGTTGGGAGGTTAGTAGCAAAAGCAGAGGTTGTGAGTGAAACGATTGAAGCTGCTATGGTGGGAAGCATTAAATGCAAGGGCTGGGATGTGAGGTGGAAAGGGTGGTGATGAGTGTTTTAGACAATTTGGGGGTGATGAGGTGGTGGTGAAAACCATGGTGGTATTGAGTTGCAGCAAGGTGAGAGGATGAACAGGAAGGCGGGTTTTATTTTTTAAACGTGGGTTGGGCTTGGTTGGGATTGGGCCAAGGTTTGGACTGGATTGGATTTGTGTTATTAATAACCAAGGGTCCGTTTGTTGTAGCTTATAAACACAAGGACCATTCATGTAATTCCACCAAACTTGAGGGGTTGAACCTGCCCATTTTCCAAAGTTCACACAAGGACCATTCCTGCCAAATATGAATAGTACAAGGACCATAGTTGATTATTTTCCATTTTTAAATATCCAAGGACCATTTATGTCATTTTTCAAAGTTTAGGGACTAAAGTTGTAATTTGGAATTTTAAATTTCAAGGACCAATTTTGACAACTCATGAATCCCTAGGGACTTTAAATAACATTTTTCTTTATTTTGATTTACTGTGGACTATTTTTGACAACTTTTGAAACTTGGGGACTAAAGCGCCAATTATGCAAACTTGATACGCTTTTTCACCGATTTTGGTATTTTGCATTTAAAACACATAAACACATAAAACACTTATTTGTGATATTTTTATCATTTTGATGCATTTCTGAGTGTTTTCAGATGTTTTTGGCATTCTAAATGGTACAAAAATGATGAGTATTTACACACTCATCACAAAGCTTTAAAGCTTTTAGAGACCTTAAAACGGTTTAGTCTTTAAAATTCAGAAAACACTAAAAAATCAAGAAAAACAATGAAAATCCAAAAATAATGAAGTGATCTTGGTGAAACTGTATGGAGCAAGGTTAATTGTGGATTGCCTTTGGTTTAGAAGCTTTGTGGAAAGCCTTAGGATGTGTTATGTGCCATGGTTCTCGGTTTCAAGCGATTTCATTTGTAAGCCCTTTTACCATTTTTGCATTTTATTGTTCTAGTCTTTTATATGCTTTAATTATCATGTTTCGTGTTTCTTTGATGTTTGTTAATGATATTAGAGCTTAATATCGGGTTGTTATGTTTTGGATTTGATTGTGGTTTGATTTAGTATTTCGATCGCCATATGCTAGTTTTGAGAAACCTAGGTTTAGACTTGAGTGACTACTTGTTTATGCTTAAAAGGTCTATTTTGACACAATATGATCTCTGGATTTGATGAAATAAGTTTATGCGATCTTATGCCATGAAAACCTCATTTTGAGTCATTTTAAAGGTTGTTTGGATTTGATAGTGAATCGTGTTTAAGGTTGTGTTAATGGTTGTTCTTGTTTGATGTACTCTTTACATGACCTAAGTAACTCAAAGGAAACCTTAATCAAGTGGTGTAGCATGGTAGAAAGTCAATTTGACACTTGACAATCTCATTATGAGCACTGTGAGATTGTTAGAACTCATAACCTTGCTTAAGTGTTTAAATGTTGTTTATCTTTGTTAATTTCATGTTCTTATAGCTTATATTAACTTATTTAGTCAGTAGATTAAGATCTAAATTCAGTTTAGTCAAACTTTAGTGTTCTTGTAAAAAGTCAAATTTTCACTTTTGTCATTTTTAAATAAACTTAATAATTTCAGTGTGCCTTTGTTATTTAGTTTCTGTCTAAATGCTTTTAGGATGTTTGAGTTTTGTTGCTAATCTTGCTTATTGTATTTGTGTTTATTTTTGTTTTCCATGTTTAAGTGCTTATTTTGTAGCTTCTTTGTGCCCATTTTTACCCTCGCACCATGGTTAGGTCTCATTAAAACCATGAGCTTGCAAAAGCTTGTGGAGTTGGCCTATCCAAAGGCACTTGGTTTCTTTCATGTTGCCCTTATGGCC
Organism: Chrysanthemum lavandulifolium; assembly: GCA_022545495.1. Classification (NCBI taxonomy): domain Eukaryota; kingdom Viridiplantae; phylum Streptophyta; class Magnoliopsida; order Asterales; family Asteraceae; genus Chrysanthemum; species Chrysanthemum lavandulifolium. Next base: position 80,390,760 of record CM040244.1, on the reverse strand, counting down.
TTTTTATTATGTATGCTTGTTTTTCGGTTTGTAGCTTATTTATGTAGCTTAATCAACCACCCTTTTTTGTCCCATCTTACTCACTACACATAAGCAAACTGTGTAGTTGGAGTTGTTTTCCTTATATGAGGTTAATCTATCACACTCAATGTTACAGTGCTTGTGTAGCTTTTATGAGCTTAATTGATAGGTTATAATTGAGCTTGTTGTTTGCCCACTCATAACAGTTCACTGAGAACTCAGTGAACTTACACCATTACCAATGACTCTAAAAAGCTCATTTGTGGTCATAAGCTTGTGTGGTTTAGTTTCATTTCAAGCTCATCTACCCAACTCTTTGATCCAAAGACTTAAATCCCACCTTGTAGCTTATTATATAGGGCAAGTAACTTGTAACTTGTCCCATTCCATCAAGGTATACGAGTGTATCAAGATACACCGAGCACTCGCCTTTGGGAGGATTTTCATAAGCTCCTCAAAAGCTAACCTGTGGACCTCACAGGTTGAGCTTGGACTTTGTGGAAAGCCAACCAACCTGGCTTGCTACTCCCATACTTATTTGGTATTTTTGAGCTTATTCTCATAGCTTAATATGCCTCTTAAAGTAGCAGCAGTCTGATGCACTAGAAGTACCTTGGGACTAGAATTGCTTATTAGCTTATACCAAGCTTATTTGGTGAATCCAGTACACATGCTTGTTCATACTTGTCAATATCACTTGTACACATATTATTTTTCTTTTGCTTTCCTGTGTGGAGCTTATACCAAGCTTTTGCAAGCTTCCATTCCATCCAAGTTAAGCTCAAAAAGCTTAATTGTCTAAACCTTAAGCTCACACTACCAGTCCATTTTCTTGTTTATATTTATCCATTGGACTTGTGTACATCTTACTTTTTCTTTTGTTTCCTTTGTAAAGCTTTTTCTAGCTTATTTCAAGCTTAAACTCCACTGTGAAGCTAAAAGCTTAACTGTTGGACTCATAAGCTCACAATTTGCTTATTTCTTAGTTTGTAAAGTTTTGTTTTCATTAAACATGTATAATATCAGTATTTAGTTGGTCCAGAAAAAGAAAAAAACCAAAAAGAGCTTTTTCAAATAAGTGATAGCTTCTATTTAGAAGCTTAATTGCTTATTAGCTTATTTCTGTTAAGAACATATAGTTTTTATATTTTTCCTAGCTTCTTTTATTTATTTTAGAATTATGTAAAAAGTTTCAGATTTTTCTTTATTCATTTAATACTTTTAATAAATCAATAATAGTTTTTAGTAATTAATAATAGTAAATAATTAATAATAAATAGAATAATTGTGTAAAAAAATACATTTTCAGTTTTAAAATTCATTTTATAATATTTTAGATTTTTCAGATTCTTTATTTCATTTATTTAAGTTAAATTTAGATTTTCTTATTATTTAATTCATTATTAAATACATTTAATTCATTTTTAATTTATATTAATTAATTTAATAGTGTAAAATTTATTTTAATTTTCCAATAATTTTCTTATCTTTTAGGATTCCAAAATATGATTTTCACATTTGTGGGAGTTATATTAGACCAAATTCACTTTTTATTTTGGTACGCTTTATGTAATTGTTACGTAAACGCACATGTTTTAGTTTTTAGGTTTTCTTAACTTTTATATAAGTTTGTAAATTATAGATAAATATTTTGTTTGTTTAATTTGCATTTAAGCCTCTAAGGCATGCAAATCCTACTATAGTTATAATCGTTTTGTTTTTATACGCTTACGCTTAATTTAAGTTAAACGACGCTTGTATATCTTTACGCTTTTAGGTTTCTTATTGCACGCTTTTAACGACATAGTCTGTGATGAGCTATCACTATTCACATTCCTAGTGTTAGTCAATCGATTCTGCTTTTGTATATTCAATATCATTTTAGCACACATTCGTTGTATTACGCTTACACACCTCGTTGGGACTTAACGACGGGAAACACTAAACTCCTCTGGACTTAATTGCATTGGTTTTAGACTGTTTGAATTTTATTACGGTTGACCATTCACAAGTGGTTGACTTGTGTAATAAACTTGACAGTTTGGAAGCAACCAGTTGGCTTCGTGTTGGTTGGTTTCATCCTTTGTTTTCCCTTCTACATTATACGCTACAAGGTATTTTTAAAACTCGTCTCCTCCTTGTTCCTTGATTCCTGGTCGTAGGTTTTAAGACCCCTTTTGTGCACTTTTGAAACTTGAATTCATGACCATTTGTATGAAAAAGTTAAGGGACTTATCAACCTAATATAAAGGCTACAAAATCATGAACCAAACCTGTATTTAGGTCGAGACATGAACCTTTACAAATCTATTTATAGTTATGGTTCTGGTCGTGAGATTCATGGGCCTTACGCCTATATTTTTGGAACCATAAGTCATGCGATAAATGGAGGTTTAACTAAGCATCATAATAATCTAATTGATAGAACTAAAATCAGGTCTTAGAACCTTATACGTATGGCATTAAAGGGGTATACGAATCTGGGTTGTGTGGTCCTATTCTGGTCGTGGGTTTTATACCATATGCACACATATTTTGAGCTCTAAAACACGTTAGTTGAATGTTAAATCTAAAACTATTGTAACATGATATCTAAACACTTAAAAGTAGGTCTTGAACCTTGATATACATGGCGTTAAAGAGGTTAAAATCTAGTCCTATATGTATGTTTATAAACCTCTCATTGTAACCCTTTTCTATGGTCTTTAAACATGCGCAAATGGGACTTGAATGAAGCGTACATTTAGTAATATTAATTTGAATCGAATCATGGTAAAAGGGGCTGTTTTGGATGGTTAAAAAGGGTGTATAAATCAGTTTTGGGTTAAGGTTTATGTCACGTTAAAAAGCAAGGTTCACATAAGGGTTTACGTATTTTGTATTAAACATGATTAAAGGGTAAATAACGTATATAGTATTCGTAAAATGGATTTAAGGTTTCGTTGATATTATTACATGTTGTTTTGTTTGTCTCGACCTAAAATACTTGAACACATTAACTCATATAACCTTGTGCTAATCGACGTTAAAACGGAAACTTATGCTTATTATACGTGTACATGTACGAATTACGTAAAATTAATGTCATATGCATAATTATTGAGATTGAAGGGTTGATTTGCAAATATAATGACTAAAGGGGCTAAATGATTAAAAAGGGTAAAAATGGTATATTTACATTTAAGACCCTACACTTTATAATAATTACACTTTAGACCCTAAACTTGTGTAAATCGGCATAAATAATCTTTAAAGTATATAAATCACTTATTTATCTTAATAAGTCTTTAAATGCTTCATGAACGGCTAAACTTGCTAAATACGCAAACCTGCTAGTTATGGAAACTTACTAAATATAGAAATCCGCTATTTATAGAAAGTTACTAATTATGGAAACCTGCCTAAAATAGAAAGTTACCTAAAATGGAAAGTTACTAAAAGTTGAAACCTGCTAAAAATGGAAAGCCGTCTAAAATGAGTAATCCGATCATAACGAGCGTTATCAAATTCATATAGGTGCCGGACGGCGGGATTAATACATCGTGTGACTTACGTTTCTATTTTTCTTGCTTCGATTGAGGTACAAATATTCTATCCCTTTTCAGTAGGGATTTCTCATGACTTTTCGATCCTTGACTTTACTTCACTTATGGTATTCCTTTGCTACGATTTCCTTATGCTATGATCCTTTTGATATGATTCCGACATAATCTTTTGATATGATTCTGTTCGCTATGATATTCGTTTGTTATGATTATGAACCTTATGATTATGATGCTTCTGATTATGAACCTTCTGATTATGAACCTTCTGATTATGAACCATCTGATTATGAACCTCTGATTATGAACTTATGTTATGGAAATCTGATATGAACCTTTGACTTCTGAACCTTTGATATGAACTCTTATGATATGATTATGCTTTGACCCTTCAGTTTGATACCCGGGCCAAATATGTTTCCTAGTCATGGAGGTACCATGACCATGTCATTGATGCACCAATGGCATGACTCCAGTATGTACGAGTAATGACCGTCCCCTTTATGTTATATGATTATGAGCTCAAGATATATGTTTGGACACTATGTTTATGCGGGGGCGTACGGATGCATCCTAGATATGTTTATGATATGATATGATATGATTTATATGGTGAATGATTTCGTGTGCAATACGCGTCTTCACGCCCCGGGAGCTAGCTACTCCATTGGTTACCGAGGTCTCCCATCCTATTATATATGGTATTCGAGATCACCCTCCGAATACAATGGCTACTTATGATATGATATGATATGATATGTTTTCGGCTCGTGGTAGATTTCGACAACCCTTACACTTTGATATACCTATATTGTACCTTCCATATTCCCCAACGCACCATATATCAGACATTGTTCATTAGTCAAGACTTTATATGACTCACTCTATTACCAAGATATAGATACTCCATTGCATTGATCTCATCACACTATCATTCCGCTATTTCGCACTATCGCTCCATTCACGCATCGGGTTATTATGTGTTTATGAATTTGATTATGCTATTTCATGTCTTATGTGACTACCGACACCATGCTACGATATGATTAATATGCGGTTATCTCGATTTACTGCTTTTATCGATGATATGTGATCTCACCGTTATGTGACCCTCAATTGTCTCGTGACCATGCTTGTGTGTAATCGATAGTTTTGTCTGCTTATTATGCGCATTGCCTCGGATAATCTCGTGGACTATGACTATCCGTTGTATCCTTATCTGCTTATTGTTGACCTGCCATGTTTACATTTCGGTCTATGCTACGGATTGATTTGGGTGAATGGTTCAACTTATGACTTCTGGCTTGTTAACTTGTTTAATTGCCCTACTATGTCCCTAGTTCATTTAATTATAGTGTTCATACTGCATTCCTACTTGTTACGTGTGACTGCCATGTTTTGACTGCTGTTATGATACTTGTTATGTTTTCAACTAAGGGTTTGACCTGTATGATTGCCATGCTCACTTACTAATTAATTGCTTCCACTTGCCTTTAGATTTCTGTTTGACTTGTATGTCTTCTGATTTCCTAAATTGATTGTATGTTGTATATGTTCTGTGGATATGACGACTGCTATGCTTGCTTATGTGTCAGTACTTGTATGCCTGGTTTGTATGTGCTTGTTTATATGTCATCGATGCTTTGCTTTGCTTCGTTCTCCGTGTTATCTGTTCTTTTTGGATATTTGTGTAATTGTGTTCTGCAGGATCCTCCTTGACTCATTGGTTCCCTTCATGTGACCTTGTTATTAGTTTCCTCATTTCACTCGCATTTCGGGTTTTATTTAGCTTTCGTGTTGTTATATCTATTTATCGGCTTTTTAACCTCAAACCAGATTTCTTTTCTGCGGCAGTTTTAGGTTTGAAGATGGGCTTGGATGGGTACGAGAGTTGGATTATCCGAGTGGACCAACCCTAGTTACCTTATTATTTGGATTTATTTTGTCGGCTATTGTTCGAGATTTCATTTTATTTTAGACATTTTGAATTTTGTAATTCTCCTTGTCACCAATTGTTTATATGATTTGATACTTCATTTTAAGTTTTCCGCTTGTAAGGATTTTATTTGTATGTTCCGATATGACACCGTAATGTGACACTTCTAACTTTGTCGGGTTGGGGTGTTACAATTATGGTATCAGAGCCCAGGTTTCGTCTTGTTGACCTTAGGATTGACTTGTGCGAATTTGGGTAGACACTAGGCTTCCGTCTGTTCTGATATCTTCCGATTCCTTTTGGTTGTCGTTCCGATTTGACTTCGATATTCTTTTGTCTTCACTAATTTGGCCTTCTTCTCTTCGCATTTGATTTTGTTTATTTTATCTTCGCACATCCGTCTGCCGATCAATAGATGGAGAGTCTAAATACTCATCATTTTATATCGTTAATGCCAAAACATCCGAAAACACTCGTAAATGCATCAAAATGATAAAATATCACAAACAAGTGTTTTATATGTTTTAAATGCAAAACATCAAAATCGATGAAAACGATCAAGTTTGCATAATTGGCGCTTTAGTCCCCAAGTTTGAAAATATGTCAAAAATAGTCCCGGTAATTCAAAAACTTGCAAAATATCATTTTAGGTCCTTGAGATTCAAAAGTTGTCAAAATAAACCCTTTAAAGTTTAAAATCACAAATTGACAACTTTAGTCCTTTAACTTTGAAAATTGTCAAAATAGTCCTTGGTTAATTTAAAAGTGAAAATTATCAAGTTTTAACCTTGTTCTATTAATAAATGGCAAAATGGTCCTTATGATAAACTTTTGAGAAATTACAATATTGGTCCCTCAAGTTTCCAAATTGACGCTTTAGTCCTTTAAGATTTCAAAATGGAAATTTACAACAAAGGTCCTTGTTCTATTATCACTTGGCAGGTTTAGTCCTTATGAGAGCTTTGGAAAATGTTCAAGTTCAGCCCTTCAACTTTGGCTAAATTGCAAATATGGTCCTTGTTGTTAAACTAAACCAAACCGGACCCTTTATTTAATACTAAGCCCAAATCCAAGCCCAAACACTTGACCCGTCCATATTTTAAATTCAAAAAAACCGCGGTCATCTGCTCATCCCTCTCCCAAAGCAAGCTTTTGCCAAAACCAGTGGTATTTTACCACTTGATTTCCAATCCACCACCCCAAACACCTTTCCACCTCTTCCTTCCACCTCCACACAATCCAACTCCAATTAATGCGAAAACCCACTCCTTGAAAATGGCGCCAAAATCGACAAGTGGCAAAGATGATTATCCGCTTAATTCAATGGTCTAGATTGTGGTGGGATATCTTCAGGAGGTCAAGAGAAGATTCGAAGTCAATAAATATCAAGTTTGGTCCAATGTAATTAAGTATCTAGTGTAATTTTAATTTTCATGTCGCTTTAGTTAATTTTTTAAATTTCAAGATTTAAAAGCTTTCAAGCTTTGTATCTTATGTTTTTAAGTAAATAAAACTTTTCAAGCAATCAATTTCAAGTTTCAAGTTCTTAATATCGCTTTATGCAATTTTCAAATTTCAAAAAATCTCAATATGTTGAAATGTTGTTAAATTGTTATTTTGGACCGAGAAGTACATATAAGCTCCTTATAAAGCTTATACAAGCTTTTAGATACTCTTTAAAAGCAAGTTTATTAGCCAAAGTCAAAAATTCACAAAATACTAGATAAATAGCTTAAAAATAAAAATCATGGTGCAAGGTTCAAAAAGGTTGGAGCAGGTATATTTTGGATTGTCATGGGTTATAGTGCTTCATGGGAAGCTTAGGAGGTGTGGTTTGGTCCCTTGGTTCATTGATTCTCGCTCAATCCACTTGTAAGCTTTTTACTCATTTTTGCATTTTATGTGTTAAAGTTGTTCATTAGCTTTAAATTTGTGTTTCCATGTTCATTAGTTATAATTAAGTGTAAATAAGCTTTAAAACCAAGAGTTTGTTATTTTAAATTCATAGTTAGTTAAAATTTCATTTAAACAGCTTAATATAGCATAATTATAATTTCTTAGTTTTATGTTGTTATTGATGTTGTTTAATGCTTATTTAGTCTTAATAATGATATTATAAGGTCTCAATAATCATTTCATGGTCTTAATCTTGATTATCTTTGAAAAGCTCAAACTCACCACAAAAGGAGTGTTTGGTTTATCTGTTTAATCGTGTTAAAGATGTGTATGCACTGTACTTGTGGTTGTTTCATGTCTCATATGGTCTAAATAACTCAAACAAAAAAGGAAAATTAGTCTTTGTTAATGAAAAGTCAAAATCTCTTCTAAAATCATTTCACCGATTCATCGTTGGATTTTAAAGAGTAAAATCATCACAAGAGCTTAAAAGTTGTTAACATAGCTTAACATAACTTTATTATACCTTAATATATCATAATTAGTTCATAGAATCAAGTTAAAATTCAATTTAGTCAATCTTTTATTTCAATCAAAAGTCAAATATCGCCCCTGCATCGCTTTGATACTAACCAAATCATAAGCTTCTATAGAGCTTATTAGTTGACCATTATCTTGTGATTTTTGTTTCTTTGGATAGCCAACCTGGTCCTTTTCAAGTTCCAAGTTAAAAATCTCAATTTAAAGCTTATTCACTAGGCCTCGCATAAGCTTATCATTTTGTCCATAAACTCAAAGATTCACCGAGTTTTACTCGATGAATTCTCGTGTTTTGAAAAGCTTCTCAAAAGCTCATGTTAGCTTGTCATTGTCATCATCTTTGGTTTATAGGTAGTCAACCGTGTCTTTTCCAAGTTCCAATCATTTCTTTTCACTTTTAGCTTATTTTGTGATCCGTGCAATAGCTTAAAGTAGTATACCATTTTCTGCTTTTGCTTATTCAAGCTCAAACCTCAAACTGTGTTAACTTGTAATCCGAAGTTCAAGCTTGTTGTTTTGGTTGAAATAGAGTTATTTTAGCTTAATATAGCTTCGTGTAAGTTTGGTAGCTTTTGGTTATCATTTAGCTTTTTCAAGTGCTTATTAATAAGCAGCTTACATAGCAGCTTGCTTATTTCTCACACAAGACCATGTTTTTCTATTTTCTTAGATTCTTCATATTAAAATAGACTTTTCCTGAAATTTTCATTATTTTTCATAACTGTTTGCTATTTTTAGTAATTAAAACAGCTTTTAGGTATTTTAAATAGCTTTTAATACTAAAAATTATAAAAGTCCAAAAAATGATTTTTCAATTTTCTTAGGTTAAGATAAATATAAAAGTAATAAAAAGTATTTTTCCATAATTTTCTTAGTTTAAAAAGTATTTTTAGCATTTTAATTAGTTTTAAATAGTTTTAAATTAATAATAAATACATAATAAGTCTAAAAATATATTTTTAGTTTTAAAATAAGTTTTATCATATTTTAGATTTTTCCAAGTTATAATTTCATTTTTCTAGGTTAATTTTGTATTTTCTTGTATTTTAGTGCATTTTAAATACTTAATAAATAGTTTTTAATTAATAATAAATAAATAAATAGTTGTAAAATAATTTTCTTTTTCTAATAATTTTCTTTTATTATTAGGATTCCAAAAATATCATTTTTATATTTTTAGCTCTTTTATTTCTTTAAAACTCACTTTTTATTTTGTACGTAGACGTAATTTTATTTTAAACGTAAGTTTTAAGTTTTAGGTTTTAAACGCTCATCGCCTTTTAAAAATAGTGATAGCGTTTATTTAATAGATTTTATCTTTTAATCTTTTAATTTGCATTTAAGTCGCTTTATTTGTTAATCTTTTCTTTAGTATAATTTTCCATCGAAACCCCATCGATTGCTATCCTTAGTGATCATTCTACCATCCGATTAAGTGTTTTAACACCAATTCATCCTCCGTGGGACTTAACGACCCAGAATTCCCTATATTCCTCCGATCTTAATTGCATTTGTGTTTGAGCTGCTTTTAAGTCTATTTGACTTGACGCTTAGGACCAATCAAATTTGGCGCCACGGGAGGTCAGAAGCGTGTTTCTAGCATTATCGCATCTGCATTGCACATATACCACGCTTGTAAAAGTTTTCAGAAGTTAATATAAACCAAAAGTTCATTAACGCTTTTCCTAAAGTGTTAAAACCCAAAACAATATAAAACAACAAAACAATCGTAACGCTTTTCAGTTTGTGTTTCTTTTAAGGTGATTCTTAAAGAGATACGATTTGGTTAAACGGACGATACCAAAAATATTTTCCAAAAGTTTTAAACCCCATCAAGACAAATCATACCTACGCCTTTTCAGTGGTACTTAATTGAATACATAAAATCAACCACCGCAAATCAAGGCAACAGACTACCTAACTGGGGTGCGACCATTAATAAGTTCCCGAACATCGATTTAAAACTTGCCTTTGTGTCACTTGTGATTTGGTGTACCTTTTTCAAAGAAGCCATTTCATTTGTGATTATTGGTTAAGTTCACTTGTGTTTTGCCTCATTTGTTTTGGAAATTGATTTTATACTTAGTGCATGCAAGACTGCTCTTCCAGCTTCTACAAGTCCACTTTCCGAACTTGGAAACATTCCTCGAGACGTAGAGGACGCTCAGCTCCTTCACCGTGATCGAGGAACGCCTACCACCACCACCACCGTCGAAATGGCGTAAGACAAACCTATGAATGAGCTTCTCCAAGCACCCATCGAGGGTTACGGAGATGCCATTGTTGTCCCAAACCATTGTGGTCGATACCTTCGAGCTCAAGACCGGTTGCTTAATCTAGTAACCCAAAGCCAATTCTATGGTTTTGAGCGGATGATCCTCATGCACACATTCGATGGTTCAATAAAATTGCATCAACCATCAAGTACAAGAATGTCCCATCCGGCTATCAAGCTTCTTCTGCTCCCATTTTCTGTAGGACAAGCCCGAATGGCTTCGAGAAACAACCCCTCGCTCTATAGAGACATGGGAAGATCTAGTTACCAAGTTTGTTAACGAGTTCTATCCTCCATCCCGAACCACAAGTCTTAAGAATGAGATAATGAAATTTTCTCGTAGATTTGATGAATCATTCGGGAGGCATGGGATCGTTATAAAGAATTGCTCCGCAAGTGTCCACATCATGGTTTTACCGAGTTAATGCAAATGGATACTTTCTATAATGGTCTCGAGACCACCGACCAAGACTCTCGAATGCCTCCGCTGGAGGTAATTTCCTTAGCAAAACCACCAAAGAAGCCTTACAAATCATTGAAAACAAGTCCTGTGTCCGTTCTTTCCGCACTAAGACATATCAAAATCGCCTAATGCCGGACCTTCTACTTCATCTCCCGTGAGTACATCTAGCACCGATGCTAAGATTGATAAACTCACCGATGTCGCTCGTGCTTTGGTTCTTGCTAACCAAAGAAAGTCACCTTCACTCAAACACCAACACATGGTGAAGTGAAGAAAGTTGAAGTTTGTGTCACTTGTGGTGGTCCTCATGCATACTACAACCAGATCGCCACCGATGGTAGTCCGTTTGAAGCAAATGCTATAGCCGGTACTTCAAATCAAGGAGGTAATCAATACCGCCCTCGAATGAACCAAACTACCGTGTTAGCAATTATCGTGCACCACCCGGTTTTAACCGTAATCCTAACCGAATCGAATCAACCTAGAATGAACCAAGGTTATCAAAACCAAGGTAATTTCTATCCCGACCCAATCAAGGTTTCCAACAACAAGGAACCTTCATCAAAACAATTTCAATCGAGGGAATCAATTTCATGGGAATGTGAATCCTAATCAAGGAATTTTCAACAACAAGGTCATAATCAAAACATCCGACCTCAAAATTTCCTCCTAATCCACCTCCCATCATTACTCCTCCAGACCATCATCCGATGAGTTATCAAGCGCTTTATGAAATCCCAAGATGAGATGAACAGATTGTTGGTCACCGATCACGATCTCAAGAAGTCTTTAAATGATCGACCGAGCTCGTGTACTTTATCGAGCAACACGATCGCTAACCCGAGGGGCGATGCTAAGGCGATCACGACCGTAAGTGGTGTTTCATACAATGGACCCGCTATTCCTACTACTTCTTCTTCTTCTTCCAAAGGTAGTGGAAAGTGAACCTCCGACTCACAATGGACCCACGACTCCAATGCCCCTCCTCCCGTGGCAATGAGTCAAGTTACCAAGGAAACAACGGACAAAGTGCATTATTCAAGTCCAAGTAATATCAAGACAAGTCCCACCTTCTGTAGTCCATCCTCAAGTTGTCCGAAACCCAAGTCTAATCCAGAGTTGTTTTGAACCACCGTAGCTCCCTGCTGAAAATATCAAATCCAAATCTTCTATTCCATATCCATCACGCTTGAATGAGCAAAAGCTCCGTGAAAAGCTAGTCATCAAATGGACAAATTTTTCCAAATTTTCCAAGAGTTACATTTTGACATAAGCTTTATGGATGCTATCATGCCGATGCCCAAGTTTGCATCAACTCTCAAACACATGTTAAGCAATAAGGAAAAGTCGCTTGAAATGGCTAAGACTCCTCTTAACGAGAACTCGCCTGCAGCTATTCTAAAGAAGCTTCCGAAAAGCTGGAGATCCCGGAAAATTCTCTTACCTTGTGTATTCCTCAGAATGGTTGAATGCTTTGCCCTAGCGATCTTGGTGCAAGCATTAATCTTATGCCATATTCAAGTGGAAGAAACTTTCTTCCGAACTTACTCCTACATGCATGACTCTCGAGCTTGCGATCGAGAATATCCCGCCCTCTTGGCATTGCCGAGGACGATTTGTGAAAGTAGGAAAGTTCCATTTTCCACCGACTTCGTGGTTGTTGATTTTGATGCCGATCATCGGGTTCCTCTCATTGTTGGTCGAGGATTCCCGAGAACGGGCCGTGCTCTCATAGATGTATTTGAGCAAGAAATCACATTACGTGTTGGAAATGAAGTCGTCACTTTTAACCTTGATCGACTTCGAGGTACTCCGCAAATTATGATTCGAATCGTTAACCGAATAGATATCATTGATGTTGCTTCAAGAGTACTGCAAGAAGTTCTTGGTTATGATCATAATTCTTCGAGTGATAATCTCACTCATTCATCTCAACCTATCATCGCCAATTCTACTCCTTCTATCACCCCATTTGAGGAAAGTGACTTCATCTTAGAAGAGATTGAAGCATACTTATCCAAAGGATTCTGCTCCATGGGAAATTGATCACGCCCAATTGACATTGAGGAGACATACTTCTCATTGAGAAGTTGCTTAATGATGATCCATCATCCACCCCTCACTCTAGTGATTCAATTCTCGATGAGATTAATCAAATGAGATTAACTGAGGAGATTCTTCTTGAGAAATTGTTAAATCATGACATTTCTTCTCCTCTCCTTCCATCAAACTTCATAACAAGGAAGTCAAGTCGCTTGAGAAAATCAAGAATTTCCCGAGGTTGAGCTTAAGGACTTACCACCTCATCTCGAGTATGCATTTCTTGAAGGTGATGATAAATTACCCGTCATTATTGCTAGAGATTTGAGTAAAGATGAAAAAGTCGCCTCATTAAAATCTTGAAGTCACACAAGCAAGCAATTGCTTGGAAACTCTCCGACATCAAAGGTATCAACCCCGAGTTTTGTACTCATAAAATCTTGATGGAGGATGACTTTAAGCCGCTAGCTCAACATCGAGAAGAGTAAATCCAAAATCCATGATGTTATCAAACAAGAGGTTATCAAACTTTTGATGCGTGATTGATTTACCCGATCTCGATAGTCCTTGGTTAGCCCAATTCATTGTGTTCCAAAAAGGGTGGCATAATCATATCACAAATGAAGATAACGAGTTAATTCCAACTCGATTGGTTACGGATGGCGGTTTGCATTGACTATCGTAAGTTGAATGACGCCACCAGAAAGACCATTTTCCTCTACCCTTTATGGACCAAATGCTTGAGAGATTAGCGTGGAATGAATACTATTGTTTCCTTGATGGTTTCTGGTACTTTCAGATTCCCATTGATCCAAAGGATCAAGATAAAACCACATTCACCGCCCATACGGAACTTTTGCCTATAGACGATGCCTTTTGGCTTATGTAATGCTCCCGCACGCTCCAACGATGTATGATGGCCATTTTCCACGACATGATCGGGAAACAATGGAGGTGTTTATGGATGACTTCTCGGTCATTGGGGATTCGTTTCAAACATGTCTCTCCCATTTAGATAAAATGCTTCAAAGGTGTGAAGACACCAATCTTTGTCTAAACCGGGAGAAAAGTCACTTTATGGTCAAAGAAGGCATAGTCCTGGCCATAAGATTTCAAAGAACGGATTGAGGTAGATAGAGCAAAAGTCGATGTTATTGCTAATTACCTCATCCTACTACCGCCAAAGGTATTAGGAGTTTTTAGGTCATGCCGGTTTCTATCGAGATTCATTCAAGATTTTTCCAAAATCGCCCTACCAATGACCCATCTTCTTGAAAAGGATGCTCCTTTTATCTTCTCACCCGAGTGCATCGTAGCTTTTGAAACATTGAAGAAAAAGCCATCAAGCACCCATTCTCGCTGTTCCCGATCGATTTACCTTTTGAGCTTATGTGCGATGCAAGTGATTTTGCTATCGGCGCAGCCTTAGGGCAACGAAGAAACAAGCATTTTCACCTATTCACTACGCAAGTAAGACTATGATCAAGCTCAACTCATTACACCACCACGTAAAAGAGCTATTAGTCGTGGTGTATGCATTTGAAAAGTTTCGCCATACTTAATCTTGACCAAATGTGTAGTGTATACGGATCACTCGGCTCTAAAATATCTCTTTGCAAAACAAGATGCAAAGCCGAGATTGCTTCGCTGGGTTCTCCTCCTCCAAGAATTTGATATCATCATACGTGATAAAAAGGAGCCGAGAACCTGGTCACGATCATCTCGTCTGCATTAGAAAACCCTCACCAAGATGTTTTCGAGAAAAGGATATAAATGAAACATTTCCTCTCGAGACACTCAATGCGGTTTCTTTTCGTGGAAACTCTTCTACCCCATGGTTTGTCGACTTTGCAAATTACCATGCGGTAACTTCATTGTGAAAGGGATGTCGACCCAGCAGAAGAATAAATTCTTCAAGGATGTTAAACACTATTTCGGGACGACCCTTTCTTATTCAAAACTGCGGATCAAGTCATCCGACGGTGTGTTTATGGACAAGAAGCTCTTGACATTCTCAAAGCTTGTCATGCCGACCCACCGGGGCCATCATAGTCCAAACTACACCGCCAAAAAGGTGTTTGATTCCGGTTCTATTGGCCCACAATCTATAAAGATGCCCACGATTATGTCAAAACTTGTGACGCTTGTCGTCACATGGAAACATATCTCAAAGGAATGAAATGCCACAAAATGCCATTCAAGTTTGTGAGATATTTGACATATGGGGTATTGATTTTATGGGGCCATTTCCATCTTCTCGTGGTAACAAGTACATACTCGTGGTCGTTGATTATTTGTCAAAATGGGTTGAAGCAAAAGCTTTACCTACAAATGATGCCCGAGTAGTTGTGAAATTTTGAAAGCTCTTTGCCGATTTGGAACTCCTCGCAATAATCGTGATCGTGGTACACATTTTGTAATGACCAATTTGATCGTGTCATGCAAAAGTATGGTGTTACCCACCGCCTATCTATCGCATACCACCCCAAACAAGTGGGCAAGGGTGGAAGTTTCAAATCGTGGTATTAAAAGAATACTTGAAAGGACAAGAGGTGAAAATCGCATCCCGGTCGGATAAACCGATGACGACTGGCTTTTCGACACCTTACAAAACACCAATTGGGTGTACTCCATACAAGCTAGTGTACGGAAAAGCATGTCATCTTCCGATTGAACTAGAGCACAAGGCTTATCGGGCCTTAAAACATGCAAACTTCGATATACGACATACCGGTGATCACGTAAAAGTTCAAATGAATGAACTAAATGAACTTCGTGATCAAGCTTATGAGAACTCTTTGATCTACAAACAAAAGACAAAGAAGATTCATGACTCTAAAATCAAGAACCGCTTTCAACGTTGGTGATCGAGTCCTTCTTTTCAACTCTAGATTGAAGATTTTCTGAAAGCTTAAGTCCCTACCGGTCCGTCCATTTACTATCACTAAGGTTTATCCTTATGGCACCATTGAGTTATCTCAACCCGATGGTCCTAATTTTAAAGTGAATGGTCATCGATTAAAGCATTACTTTGGAGAGGACATTCCCCCCGTGGTTGTCCCGGATCTACAAACATTCCCCATGAACCAATGAATGCGGGATCGAGTCAAGCTAGTGACTGGAATCAAAAATAGTAGCACACACAATATGGGTTTTCACCCATGTTTCGCTTTCTTATCCCTTTCTATCACCCTAGTGTGGGGAGTCTACCCACACCGTTGTATATTCTCAATCTTTTAAAAAAAAAAAAAAAAAAAAAAAAAAAAAAAATGTGTATATATCAAAACAAAATAATGGCCGTAGTATTTCCCTTTTATGTTCTTTGTTTCGCATAACCACGGACTTTGAATATTGAGGGCAATATTCATTTCTTAGTGCTGGGGAATTCTCACGAATTTCATGTAATTATTTCACCCACCCCTGCTTTTGGCCAAAATTTTTTTTTGGAGTAAGTGTTTTCACTTACTCAAAGAAATGGTAATCATCCGCCATGTCTAACCCACATAAGGATTGGCTAATCCAGAGCAAACGGCTCTTGGTAAAGATATCTCAAACCGCTTATGGCTTGCAATTTGCCTAAAATTGTATGGTGTTCAACTCACCATATCTTTAAACTAGTGAAAAGTTGGCTAGCCCGCAAGTTTATGGCTTGTGGTAAAGGCGTTGAAAATCCATAATTGGTAATCGGCTCACCAAAGATAATATTGATAATTTATCTAAGAGTTGGCTAGTCCGTATGGTACGGCTCGTAAAGACAAATCAAACCGTTGAAAGCTTATGATTTGCTCAAAATCATTGGTTATCATTGTACCATGGTTCTTACTTGAATCGAAACATTTGGCTACTCCGTAAGTAATGGCTTTTGGTAAAGAGATAAAATCCATTAAATTTTTCAAATCATTGCTAGGGACTAGCAATATCTTAGTATGGGGATTGATGAGTGTCTAAATACTCATCATTTTTATATCGTTAATGCCAAAACATCCGAAAACACTCGTAAATGCATCAAAATGATAAAATATCACAAACAAGTGTTTTATATGTTTTAAATGCAAAACATCAAAATCGATGAAAACGATCAAGTTTGCATAATTGGCGCTTTAGTCCCCAAGTTTGAAAAGTTGTCAAAAATAGTCCTCGGTAATTCAAAAACTTGCAAAATATCATTTTAGGTCCTTGAGATTCAAAAGTTGTCAAAATAAACCCTTTAAAGTTTAAAATCACAAAATGACAACTTTAGTCCTTTAACTTTGAAAATTGTCAAAATAGTCCTTGGTTAATTTAAAAGTGAAAATTATCAAGTTTTAACCTTGTTCTATTAATAAATGACAAAATGGTCCTTATGATAAACTTTTGAGAATTTACAATATTGGTCCTCAAGTTTCCAAATTGACGCTTTAGTCCTTTCGGATTTCAAAATGGAAATTTACAACAAAGGTCCTTGTTCTATTATCACTTGGCAGGTTTAGTCCTTATGAGAGCTTTGGAAAATGTTCAAGTTCAGCCCTTCAACTTTGGCTAAATTGCAAATATGGTCCTTGTTTATTAAACTAAACCAAACCGACCCTTTATTTAATATAAGCCCAAATCCAAGCCCAAACACTTGACCCGCCCATATTTAAAATCAAAAAACCGCGGTCATCAGAGACCGCCTCTCCCAAAGCTTGTTTCACCAAAACCAAGTGGTATTTTACCACTTGATTTCCAATCCACCACCCCAAACACCTTTCCACCTCTTCCTTCCACCTCCACACAATCCAACTCCAATTAATGCGAAAACCACTCTTTGAAAATGGCGCCAAAATCGACAAGTGGCAAAGATGATTATCCGCTTAATTCAATGGTCTAGATTTGGTGGGATATCTTCGAGGTCGACAAGAGAAGATTTCGAAGTCAATAAATATCAAGTTTGGTCCAATGTAATTAAGTATCTAGTGTAATTTTAAATTTTCATGTCGCTTTAGTTAATTTTAAAATTTCAAGATTGCTTTAAAAGCTTTTAAGCTTTGTATCTTATGTTTTAAGTTGTAATATAAAACTTTTTCAAGCAATCAATTTCAAGTTTCAAGTTCTTATATCGCTTTATGCATTTTCAAATTTCAAAAAATCTCAATATGTTGAAATGTTGTTAGAAGTTGTTATTTTGGACCGAGAAGTACATATAAGCTCCTTATAAAGCTTATACAAGCTTTTAGATACTCTTAAAAGCAGTTTATTAGCCAAAGTCAAAAATTCACAAAATACTAGATAAATAGCTTAAAAATAAAAATCATGGTGCAAGGTTCAAAAGGTGGAGCATGGTATATTTTGATTGTCTTGGTTATAGTGCTTCATGGGAAGCTATAGGTTATGGTTTGGTCCCTTGGTTCTTGATTCTCGCTCAAATCCACTTGTAAGTTTTTACTCATTTTTGCATTTTAACTGTTAAAGTTGTTCATTAGCTCTAATCTTTGCTTTTCCATGTTCATTAGTTATAATTAAGTATAAATAAGCTTTTAAAATCAAGAGTTTGTTATTTAAAATTCATAGTTAGTAAAAATTTCATTTTAACATTTAAAATAGCATAATTGGTAATTCTTAAGTTTTATGTTGTTAATGATGTTGTTTCATGCTTATTTAGTCTTAATAAGTGATATTATAAGGTCTAAAATCATTTCATGGTCTTAATCTTTGTTATCTTTGAAAAGCTCAACTCACCACAAAAAGGAGTGTTTGGTTTATCTTGTTTAATCTGTGTTAAAGATAGTATGCACTGTACTTGTGGTTGTTTCATGTCTCATATGGTCTAAATAACTCGCTCAAAAAGGAAAATTAGTCTTTGTTAATGAAAAGTCAAAATCTCTTTAAAATCATTTCACCGATTCATCGTTGGATTTTAAAGAGTAGAAATCATCACAAGAGCTTAAAAGTTGTTAACATAGCTTAACATAACTTTATTATACCTTAATATATCATAATTAGTTCATAGAATCAAGTTAAAATTCAGTTTAGTCAATCTTTTATTTCAATCAAAAGTCAATATCGTCTCTGCATCGCTTTTTTGATAGTTAAATCATAAGCTTCTAAAGAGCTTATTAGTTGACCATTATTGTGATTTTTGTTTCTTTGGATAGCCAACCTGGTCCTTTTCAAGTTCCAAGTTAAAATCTCAATTTGAGCTTATTTACTAGGCTCGCATAAGCTTATCATTTTGTCCCAAAAACTCAAAGATTAACCGAGTTTTATCTCGATGGTTTTCGTGTTTTGAAAAGCTTCTCAAAAGCTCATGTTAGCTTATCATTGTCATCAGTTTTGGTTTATAGGTAGTCAACCGTGTCTTTTCCAAGTTCCAATCAATTCTTTTCACTTTTAGCTTATTTTGTGATCCGTGCAATAGCTTAAAGTAGTATACCATTTTCTGCTTTTGCTTATTCAAGCTCAAACCTCAAACTGTGTTAACTTGTAATCCAGAGGTTCAAGCTTGTTGTTTTTGGTTGAAATAGAGTTGTTTTAGCTTAATATAGCTTCGTGTAAGTTTGGTAGCTTTTGGTTATCATTTAGCTTTTTCAAGTGCTTATTAATAAGCAGCTTACATAGCAGCTTGCTTATTTCTCCACACAAGACCATGTTTTTCTATTTTCCTAGATTCTTCATATTAAAATAGACTTTTCCTGAAATTTTCATTATTTTTCATAACTGTTTGCTATTTTTAGTAATTAAAAACAGCTTTTAGGTATTTTAAATAGCTTTTAATACTAAAAATTATAAAAAGTCCAAAAAATGATTTTTCAATTTTCTTAGGTTAAGATAAATATAAAAGTAATAAAAGTATTTTTCCATAATTTTCTTAGTTTAAAAAGTATTTTTAGCATTTTAATTAGTTTTAAATAGTTTTAAATTAATAATAAATACATAATAAGTCTTAAAAATATATTTTTAGTTTTAAAATAAGTTTTATCATATTTTAGATTTTTCCAAGTTATAATTTCATTTTTCTAGGTTAATTTTGTATTTTCTTGTATTTTAGTGCAATTTAAAAACTTAATAAATAGTTTTTAATTAATAATAATTAAATAAATAGTTGTAAAAATAATTTTCTTTTTCTAATAATTTTCTTTTATTATTAGGATTTCAAAAATATCATTTTCATATTTTTAGGTCTTTTATTTCTTTAAAACTCACTTTTTATTTTGTACGTAGACGTAATTTTATTTTAAACGTAAGTTTTAAGTTTTAGGTTTTAAACGTTCATCGCCTTTAAAAATAGTGATAGCGTTTATTTAATAGATTTTATCTTTTAATCTTTTAATTTGCATTTAAGTCGCCGTTATTTGTTAATCTTTTCTTTAGTATAATTTTCCATCGAAACCCCATCGATTGCTATCCTTAGTGATCATTCTACCATCCGATTAAGTGTTTTAACACCAATTCATCCTCCGTGGGACTTAACGACCCGTGAATTCCTATATTCCTCCGATCTTAATTGCATTTGTGTTCGAGCTGCTTTTAAGTCTATTTGACTGACTGTGGACCGCTACATCCGCCTTGAACTTGTACGCCTCTGTATCATGACTTCAATTTTCGAGACTAAAATTTTCTTTTAGAGGGGAAGAGTGGTAAAACCCTAAAATCGTAAACATGTTAAATGACCTATTTGCCCCTCAAGCTTTATAAATGTGAAATACGTAATATGCATCAAACCCGTTTATTTCATATTGACACTTAAAAGAATAATATTACATAAGAGTAAACACTTTAATTACTTAATGAATATTACACATTGTACAATTTACTTGGACCTAATCTTAAAAGCAACTTAAAAGACAATTAAACTAGATAATGACCATGATAATGGTAATTAGGGAAAATTGATTGAGTCACAAATGCCTTCCCCTTGATTTCGCAATCACTAGACGTTTTTCCTCCCTTTTAATTCCATTTATCTCTTATTAATAATATATCGTTTACCCTTTCAAATAAAATCACAAGGAAACCCTAGCCTCTTCAAAATAATATACGGCAAAATGACTCTCTCCATCCCTCCATTTTCATCCGACCTAAATCTTCCCAAGGAGGACTTCAAAGTGTTTGTGAAACTACGATCGTTACGTGTGTGGTACGAGGTTTCTTGGTTGCTCTTGGTCGTGGGCTTGCTGTGTTATCAGATGCCTCGATCCATGCCCGATGTGGCGATTTATGTAAGATTATAAATACTCTACCTTCCAAGGTAGAGTTGGAGCTCATAATAATATCTTTCACTTTCTCTCACTAAGTTCCCTAAACCTCTAACTTTCTCTCTAGAATTCCATCTATATGCTACTTTGTGTTATGGTTTGATGTGTATGTGAAAAGTTATATCTTACAATTGGTATCAAGAGCCATGGTTAGATCATATCTTGCACATCTTTGGATTTCTAGTGGTTTTAGGTGGTTTTGAGTTTGAAAAGTTTAGTGGTTTTTGCATCATTTGGTTGATTTCTTGTGTTAAAGTTTGAATTTTGTTAGTACTTTCATGTTTAGATTCATCACAAGTGTTTAGGTTTTCATTTGGATAGCTTGAATCATCTTGGTTGGGTTGTTTTGGATTGAAAAGTGATGTTTATAAGGTTTTTCTTGCTAGCGACTTAGCTCACGGCTTACTTTTCTTCATAGCGACTTGCTTCACAAAATTGTAGCGAGTTACGCTTTAAACCCAGCGAGTTAGATCTAGCGAGTTAAAGCACAAGTAGTGGACTCTCCACCACGAGTAGCGACTGGTGGTAGCGACTTAGTCTCAGAGCTAGTTGCTCTTTAGCGACTTGTATCTCTAGCGACTTGTGTAGCTTAATTGTCGCCAAAATTTTGCTAGCGACTGAGGCTTAGCGAATTACTACTTAGCGACTTGCTTTTTGTCTAGCGACTGGGACTCTAGCGACTTAGGGTGTAGCGAATTAAGAGTTAGCGACTTAGTGCATTATCTTCTAGCGACTTAGTGCATTATCTTCTAGCGACTTGAGTGATTGTTTACGGTTTTCTTGATTTAGTAAAACCCGTGAAAGAATCTATTTCCTGCTTAATCATAGAGTTATAAAATCCCGTATAACTGTTAACATGTCTACCAAATACTCATCATTTTATATAATCTAAAACGCAAAAGTTTCAAATACTCATTTTACACACTCAAAAACACATCAAAATGATCAAATTATCACAAATCAGTGTTTTATGTGTTTTAATTGCAAAATATCAAAATCGATGAAAAATGTATCAAGTTTGCAAAATTGGCGTTTAGTCCCCAAGTTTTAAAAGTTGTCAAATCTAGTCCCTGAAATTCAAAATGTGGAAATTTATCATTCAAGGTCCCTCAAGTATTCTAAGTTGTTTAAAATGATCCTTGAATGATTCTTTGGTCAATTGGCAAGAAAGGTCCCTTAACTTTGGAAATTTGCAAATATAGTCCTTGGACCTTTAAAAATAGATTTTATGCAAAAGGGTTCTTGTATTATCAAAGTTGGCAAATTTAGTCCTTGTGAGAAGTTTGGAAACATGGCACTTTCAGTCCCTGAGTTTGGTCAATTACACTTTTGGTCCTTGTTTACTTAACCAAACCAAACGGACACAATATAATATCTAAGGCCCAATCCAAATCCAATACAAGCCTCGCTAGCCCAAACTGCTGACCTTGACCCTTGAACCTTGACCCCCAGTCCACAATTCTTTTGACCCCACCACAACCTTTTGACCCTTTTGTTATTAACACTTGGTCAACCAAAGTCAAAACAATGAAAACGCGCCAAATACTGCAGAGACAGTAGCACCTCCTCTCCAAGTTCAGAAACCTCAAAACCATGAGTGGTTTTCACCCATTTTCAACCCACTCCCATTCCATGTCCCTCCAACTCCCTACATTCCAAATCCTTTAATTACTTCAACCAAAATTCATTAATTGAAAAAAACCGCTTGAAGAATTTTTGGCGCCAAATATCAATGTGGACGGTTCGATTCATTTGAGTAATCCAAGGGCTTAGGTTTGGTGGGAAAGTCTCGTAAGACATGTGGGATTGAAGAAAAGTCTATAAAGTGGAAGGAGGATGCAATGTATCAAGGGTATGTAGTGTATTTTTATGTTTTAATGTCGTTTTAGTATTTTCAAGTAAAAGTGTAATTTTAAATCCACAAACACTTTGTTTAAGTCTTTTAATGTAATTGTAAAGCTTTTCCAATTAGTAATTTCAAGTTTTAATCAATTCTCAAGTTTATGCAATTTCTCATTTTATGCAAAATTTCATGTTGGATTAAATGTTGTTGTTTGTTGTTTGTATGGATTAGAATAGGCCACATAAGCTCCCAAATAGCTTTTATAAGCTATTAGATACAATAAAATTAGTTTAGACTAAAAATCAAAAATTACCAAAATCCAAATTAAATACTTCAAAAATAAAAATCACTTGAAAAGGGTGATCACAATTTGGAGCAAGGTGTATATTGGATGGCCTTGGTTTAGAGCTCATGGAGAGCATTTAGGATTGATCTTGGTCGGTGGTTTATGGTTTTCATTTGGATTCCCATTTGTAAGTTCTTTTAGTCATTTGGCATTTCACCGTTACACTAGTGTATTAGCTCTAATTCTATTTCTATTTGTTTACTAGTTATAACTTAGTATATTTGATCATTAAAATCAAGAGTTTGTTAATTTAAATTTGTGTTTTGAGAAAATATCATTTGGGCGATCAAAATGGTTTAAGTCTAAATCCTTAGTTTTAAGTCATTATTTCGTGGATTCAAGCTTGTTTAGTCTTAGTTAATGATAATACAAGGTCTTAAATCAAGTTTGTGGTTTAAAATTGTGTTTTACTCTCAAAAGCTTCATAACAGTCACAATAAAAGAGGTGTTTGGTTTAGTGTGTTTAAAGGTTCTTTGGACTTTGGCTTTGTTGGAAAACTGTCTAAACAGGTCTAAGTAACTAATCTCAGTCAATAAAACAAGTTCTCAATAGCAAGAAAGTCAAAATTTCAAGGAATCATTCATATGTGCTTACTGTTGACAGTTCATGATCCAAGATTTTGATATTGTGTTCACAAGTTGTTAATATTGCTCTATTTAGTCTTAAAACATCTTAATACAACATCATCAGTACATTAGATCCAATCAAATCTCATTTTGGTCAACTTTTGGTTTATCTCAAAAAGTCAAAAATCTTCAAAGGGTCGTTAATAAAACTTGGAATTTCAGTTTGTGGGCTTATTAGTGAGTTTCAGTTTATAAGCTCTTGGGGATTTGTAGTCTAGTTGGTAAAGAAAATACAAAATGCTAGTTCTTAGTTTCTTGGCTTTTTAAGTGCTTATTTATCTGCTTATTGAGAGCACCTTGTCTGCATAGTGCCCTGTGCACAGAAATTGATTCCATCTTGATAAGCTTGCATCAAGCTCATTACTTGTCCAAATCTTGTCATTCTTGTTTCTTTGGAAAGCCAACTTGGTCCTCTTGAAATATCAAGTCTTAGATTTCAGTTTGGAGCTTGTTAGCTAGGGCTGCACATAGCTTATATCTTGTCCCATTTTCTGTTTTTCTTCATAACAGTTAATAGCTTATTTGCTTATTAGAAGCTTTTCAGTTTAAGTTTTTGTGTCTTTTAGCTTCTAGTCAGTTGCTCTAGCCTATTTTTACCTTAATCTAGCTTTTGTTTTAAGTTGCAAGCTTGTTTGAGCTTATTTCACCCAAATAAGCCATTAAGGCAACTGTTGGGCTTATAAGCCATCAAATTAGCTTATTGTTGTTTTGTAAATTTTTTGTCTTTATTAAAGTTTCATATTATTGTTATATAAGTAGTTTCCAAAATAAAAATCACAAAACATTAATATAAAAATAGTGATAGCGTTTATTTAAGATTTTTAGCTTTTTGATTTTTCTTTTCAACTTATTAATAAGCAAATCTTGTTTTATAGTTTTCTTAGGTTTCTGTCATCATATAGGATTTTTAGAAAAGTTTCAGATTTTCTCTATCTTTTAGTATTTTTATAATTATAAATAGTTAATAAATAATAAATAATTAGTAATAAATAATTAAAAAGTCTAAAAATATATTTTCTGTTTTAAAATTAGTTTTATTATATTTTAGATTTTTCAAAGTTAAAATTTTATTTTTCCAAGTTTATTTTCTATTTTCTAGTATTTAAGTGTATTTTAAATAGTTATTAATTAATAATAATTGGATAAAAGTGTGAAAAATATATTTTTAGTTTTAAAATTAGTTTTATAGTATTTTAGATTTTTCAGAATCATAAGTTTATTTTTCTAGCCTTATTTTGTATTTTCTTTCATTTTAGAGTATTTATTAAATAGTTAAAATAGTTTTTAATTAATAATAATTAATTAAATAGTGTTAAAATAATTTTCCTTTTCTAATAATTTTCTTTTATTTTAGGATTCCAAAATGTCATTTTTATATTTTTAGGTTTTTATTTTTAGCTTTCACTTTTTATTTTGTGCAGATACGTAGTTTTTAAAACTTACGTTTACGTTTCTTTGATCTGGTTGTTGTGCTTTCCAATTCCGTGTCCAATTCCATTCCAATCAATCAAGAGTGTAATTTCTAATCATAACCTTTACTGATCACTATCCTTAGTGATCATTCTATCCTCCGAGTTCGTGTTTAACACACCATCGAGTCTCCTTGGGACTAAACGACCCGGAATCTCGATATTCTCGATCTTAATTGCATTTGTGTCTCGAAATGTTTTAAGTCTTTTGACTTGACTGCTTCGGACAGATCAAAATTTTGGCGCATTGCCGGGAGGCTTTAGCGTGTGTTCAGCCATTTTCGGATCCATTGTTGCACATACCCATCATTTGTAAAAAGTTTTGTAAAGTTATAAGAAAATCAAAAAGTCATTAACACTTTTCCTAAAGTGTTAAAACACCAAAAAATATAAAACAACAAAACAATCGGAACGTTTTTTATTTTGTATTCTCTTTAAGGTGATTCTTGAAGAGATACGATTTGGTTAAACGGACGATAACAAAAATATTGTCCAAAAGTTTTGAACCCATCTCGCATGGATCTTACCTACGTCTTTTCAAAGTGGTACTTAATTGAATACATAAAAATCAACCACCGCAAATCAAGGCAAGGCACTACCTAACGGGGTGCGACCATTAATAAGTTCCCGAACATCGATTTAAAACTTGCCTTTGTGTCACTTGTGATTTGGTGTACCTTTTTCAAAAAGCCATTTCATTTGTGATTATTGGTTAAGTTCACTTGTGTTTTGCCTCATTTGTTTTGAAAATTGGTTTTATACATAGTGCATGCGACTGCTCTTCCATTCTACAAGTCCACTTTCCGAACTTGGAAACATTCCTCGAGACGAGAGGACGCTCGGCTCCTTCACCGTGATCGAGGAACGCCTACCACCACCACCACCGTCGAAATGGCGTAAGACAAACCCATGAATGAGCTTCTCCAAGCACCCATCGAGGGTTACGGAGATGCCATTGTTGTTCCAACCATCGTGGTCGATACCTTCGAGCTCAAACCGGGTTGCTCAATCTAGTAACCCAAAGCCAATTCTATGGTTTTGAGCGGGATGATCCTCATGCACACATTCGATGGTTTAACAAGATAGCATCTACCATTAAGTACAAGAATGTCCCATCCGGCTATCAAGCTTCTTCTGCTCCCATTTTCTGTAGAGGACAAGCCCGGAATTGGCTTCGAGAAACAACCCCTCGCTCTATAGAGACATGGGAAGATCTTGTCACCAAGTTTGTTAACGAGTTCTATCCTCCATCCCGAACCACAAGTCTTAAGAATGAGATAATGAAATTTTCTCGTAGATTTGATGAATCATTCGGGAGGCATGGGATCGTTATAAAGAGTTGCTTCATGAGTGTCCGCATCACGGTTTTACCGAATTAATGCAAATGGATACTTTCTACAATGGTCTCAATCAGGCCAATCAAGATTCTTTGAATGCCTCCGCGGAGGTATTTCTGAGCAAGACCACCAAAGAGGCCTTGCGGATCATTGAGAACAAATCTCGTGTCCGTCCTTTCGTAGCTAAGACATATCGCCTAATCTTGGACCTTCTTCTTCTTCATCCCCGTGAGTACATCTAGCACCGATGCTAAGATTGATAAACTCACGAGACATTGTTCGAGCTTTGGTTCTTGCTAACCGAAGAAAGTCTCCTTCACTCACCACCAACACATGTCAAGTGAAGAAAGTTGAAGTTTGTGTCACTTGTGGTGGTCCTCATGCTTACTACAATTGTACCGCCACCGATGGTAGTCCTTTGAGGCCAATGCTTTAGCCGGTAGTTCACAACAAGGAGGTAATCAATACCGTCCTCAAAATGAACCACACTACCGTGCTAACACTAATCGTGCACCACCCGGTTTCAATCGAATCACAACATGCACAACCGAATCGAACCAACCAAGAATGAACCAAGGTTATCAAAACCAAGGTAATTTCTATCCTGGACCCAATCAAGGTTTCCAACATCAAGGAAACCTTCATCAAAACAATTTCAATCGAGGGAATCAATTTCATGGGAATATGAATCCTAATCAAGGAATTTTGGTCATAATCAAAACATACGGCCTCAAATTGTCCCTCCAGCTCCTCCCGTCATTACTCCTCCAGACCATCGTCGATGAGTTATCAAGCGCTTTATGAAATCCCAAGATGAAATGAACGGTTGTTGGTCACCGATTGTCGATCCGAAGAAGTCTTTAAATGATCGACCCTCGGGCTCGTGTACTTTACCGAGCAACACGATCGCTAACCCGAGGGGCGATGCCAAGGCGATCACAACCCAAGTGGTGTTTCATACCTGGACCCGCTGTTCCTACTACCTCTTCTTCTTCTTCTCTTCCTAAGGTAGTGGGCGGTGAACCTCCAAAACATAATGGACCCACGACTCCAATGCCACCTCCACCGGTGCCAATGAGTCAAGTTACCAAGGAAACAACGGACAAGGTGCATTATTCTAGCCCACGGCATCAAGACACGTCCAACCTTCGGTAGTCCAACCTCAAGTGGTCCAAAACCCAAGTCAAATCAAGGAGTTGTTTTGAACCTCCTATAGCTCCCTGCTGAGAATCGAATCCAAATCTTCTATTCCTTACCCATCACGCTTGAATGAGCAAAGCTCATGAGAAAGCTAGTCATCAAATGGATAAATTTTTCCAAATTTTCCAAGAGTTACATTTTGACATAAGCTTTGCGGATGCTATCATGTCGATGCCCAAGTTCGCATCGACTCTCAAGCACATGTTAAGCAATAAGGAAAAGTCGTTTGAAATGGCTAAGACTCCTCTTAACGAGAACCGCCGTGATTATTCCAAGAAGCTTCTGAAAGCTTGGAGATCCCGGAAATTTCTCTTACCTTGTGTATTCCGAGGATGGTTGAATGCTTTGCCCTAGCGAGATCTTGGTGCAAGCATTAATCTTATGCCATATTCATGTGGAAGAAACTTCTCTTCCGAACTCACTCCTACATGCATGACTCTCGAGCTTGTCGATCGATTCCATATCCCGTCCTCTTGGCATTGCCGAGGACGTGTTTGAAAGTAGGAAAGTTCCATTTCACCGACTTCGTGGTTGTTGATTTTGATGTCGATCATCGGGTTCCTCTCATTGTTGGTCGAGGATTCCCGAGAACGGCCGTGCTCTCATAGATGTATTTGAGCAGAAATCACATTGCGTGTTGGTAATGAAGTCGTCACCTTCAATCTTGACCAAACTTCGAGGTACTCCGCAAATTATGATTTCGAATCGGTTAACCGAATAGATATCATTGATGTTGCTTCGATGAGTACTCAAGAAGTTCTTGGTTATTCTCATAATTCGTGAGTGGGATTCCACCACATCTTCTCACCTATCATAGCCAATTCTACTCCTTCTATCACTCCATTTGAGGAAGCGACTTCATCTTAGATGAGATTGAAGCATATTTGGCTAGTGATTCTGCACTGGGAAATTGATCACGCTCCAATTGATATTGAGGGGACATACTTCTTATTGAGAAGTTGCTCAATGATGATCCATCATCAACCCTCATCCTAGTGATTCAATCCCGGTTGAGATTAATCAAAATGAGATTAACTGAGGAGATATTCTTCTTAAGAAAGTGTCAACTGGATACTTCTCCTCCTCTCCTCCCTTCAAACTTCATAACGAGGAAGTCAAATCGGTTGAGAAAAGCGAAGAATTTCCGAGGTTGAGCTTAAGGACTTACCTCCTCATCTCGAGTATGCATTCCTTGAGGGTGATGATAAATTACCCGTCATTATTGCTCGAGATTTGAGTAAAGATGAAAAGTCGCTCTCATTAAAATCTTGAAGTCACACAAGCAAGCAATTGCTTGGAAACTCTCCGACATCAAAGGTATAAACCCCGAGTTCGTACTCATAAAATCTTGATGGAGGATGACTTCAAACCCGCAGCTCAACATCGAGGCGAGTGAATCCAAAATCCATGATGTTATTAAACAAGAGGTTATCAAACTTCTTGATGCGGGATTGATTTACCCGATCTCGCATAGTCCTTGGTCACCCAATTCATTGTGTCCCGAAAAAGGGTGGCATTATCATATCACAATGAAGATAACGAGTTAATTCCAACTCGATTGGTTACGGATGGCGTGTTTGCATCGACTATCGTAAGTTGAATGACGCCACCGTAAAGACCATTTTCCTCTACCCTTCATGGACCGGATGCTTGAGAGATTAGCGAGGAATGAGTACTATTGCTTCCTTGATGGTTTCTCGGGTTACTTTCAGATCCCTATTGATCCACGTGATCAAGAGAAGACCACATTCACTTGCCCATACGGAACTTTTGCCTACAAACGTATGCCTTTTGGCTTATGTAATGCTCCCGCACGCTCCAACGATGTATGATGGCCATATTCCACGACATGATCGGGAAACAATGGAAGTGTTTATGGATGACTTCTCGGTCATTGGGGATTCTTTTCAATCATGTCTCCCATTTAGATAAAATGCTTCAAAGGTGTGAAGACACTAATCTTTGTCTAAATTGGGAGAAAAGTCACTTTATGGTCAAAGAAGGCATTGTCCTTGGCCATAAGATTTCAAAGAATGGGATTGAGGTAGATAGAGCAAAGGTCGATGTTATTGCTAAATTACCTCATCCTACTACCGTCAAAGGTATTAGGAGTTTTTGGGTCATGCCGGTTTCTATCGAGATTCATTCAAGATTTTTCCAAAATCGCCTACCTATGACCCATCTTCTTGAAAAGGATGCTCCTTTATCTTCTCACCCGAGTGCATCGTAGCTTTTGAAACATTGAAGAAAAAGCTATCAAGCACCCATTCTCGTTGCTCCGATCGACTTGCCTTTTGAGCTCATGTGCGATGCAAGTGATTTTGCTATCGGTGCAGTCCTAGGGCAACGAAGAAATAAGCATTTTCACCTATTCACTACGCAAGCAAAACTATGACCGAGGCTCAACTCATTACACCACCACGAAAAAGAGCTATTAGCCGTGGTGTATGCTTTTGAGAAGTTTCGCCAGATCTTATCTTGACCAAATGCGTGGTGTATACGGATCACTCGGCTCTTAAATATCTCTTTGCAAAACAAGATGCAAAGCCGAGATTGCTTCGTTGGATTCTCCTCCTCCAAGAATTTGATATCATTATACGTGATAAAAAGGAGCCGAGAATCTAGTCACGATCATCTGTCTAGATTAGAAAACCCTCACCAAGATGTTTTCGAGAAAAGGATATAAATGAAACATTTCCTCTCGAGACACTCAATGCGGTTTCTTTTCGTGGAAATTCTACCACCCCATGGTTTCTCGACTTTGCAAATTACCATGCGGGTAACTTCATTAATGAAAGGGATGTCGACCCAGCAGAAGAACAAATTCTTCAAAGATGTTAAACATTATTTCGGGACGACCCTTTCTTGTTCAAAATCTGTGCGGATCAAGTCATCCGACGGTGTGTTTATGGACGAAGCTATTGACATTCTCAAGCTTGCCATCTTGGACCCACCGGGGCCATCATAGTCCAAACTACACCGCCAAAAAGGTGTTTGATTCCGGTTCTATTGGCCCACAATCTATAAGGATGCCCACGATTATGTCAAAACTTGTGACGCTTGTCGTCATTATGGTAATATATCTCAAAGGAATGAAATGCCGCAAAATGCCATTCAAGTTTGTGAGATATTTGACATATGGGGTATTGATTTTATGGGGCCATTTCCATCTTCTCGTGGTAACAAGTACATACTCGTGGTCGTTGACTATCTGTCAAAATGGGTTGAAGCAAAAGCTTTACCCACCAATGATGCCCGAGTAGTTGTGAAGTTTTGAAATCTCTGCTTGCTGTGTTTGGAACTCCGAGAGCGATAATCGGTGATCGTGGTACACATTTTGTAATGACCAATTTGAAAGAGTCATGCAAAAGTATGGTGTTACCCATCGCTCTCTATCGCATACCACCCCAAACAAGTGGGCGGTGGAAGTTTCAAACCGTGGTATTAAAAGGATTCTTGAAAGGACAAGAGGCGAAAATCGTGCATCCCGGTCGGATAAGCTTGATGACGCACTGGGCCTTCCGACAATTTTACAAAACACCAATGGGTGTACTCCATACAAGCTAGTGTACGGAAAGGCATGTCATCTTCCGATTGAGTTAGAGCACAAGGCATACTGGGCCTTAAAGCATGCAAACTTCGATATACTGATACCGGTGATCATAGAAAAGTTCAAATGAATGAACTAAATGAACTTCGTGATCAAGCTTATGAGAACTCTTTGATCTACAAGCAAAGACAAAGAAGATTCATGACTCCAAGATCAAGAACCGCGTTTTCAACGTTGGTGATCGAGTCCTTCTTTTCAATTCCAAATTGAAGATTTTCTCGAAAGCTCAAGTCCCGTTGGTCCGCCCATTCACTATCGCTAAGGTTTATCCTTATGGTACCGTTGAGTTATCTCAACCCGATGGTCCTAATTTTAAAGTGAATGGTCATCGAGTTAAGCATTACTTTGGAGAGGACATTCCTCCGTGGTTGTCCCGGATTTACAAACATTCCCCATGAACCAATGAATGCGGGATCGAGTCAAGCTAGTG
This sequence comes from Chrysanthemum lavandulifolium, assembly GCA_022545495.1. Classification (NCBI taxonomy): domain Eukaryota; kingdom Viridiplantae; phylum Streptophyta; class Magnoliopsida; order Asterales; family Asteraceae; genus Chrysanthemum; species Chrysanthemum lavandulifolium. Next base: position 80,358,972 of record CM040244.1, on the reverse strand, counting down.
ACTCGGTAATCAAAAACATTAGCACGCACCATATGGGTTTTCACCCATAATTACATCTTCTTATCCCCTTTCTACCACCCTAGTGTGGGGAGTTTTCCCCATCGTTGTATATTCTCATTCTTTCTAAAAAAAAAAAAAAAAAAAAAAAAAAAAATCTTTCTAAATAATGGCCGTAATATTTCCTTTTACGTTCTTTGTTTCGCATAACCACGGTACTTTGAATATTGAGGGCAATATTCATTTCTAAGTGTGGGGAATTCTCACGAATTTCATATATTATCTACCCAATTCCCGCTTTTGGCCAAAATTTTTTTGGAGTAAGTGTTCTACACTTTCTCATTTGGTTATCATCCGCTTTGTCTCAGAAGACAAAAGGATTGGCTAATCCAGAGCAAACGGCTCTTGGTAAAGATTTCTCAAATCCGTTTATATGGCTTGCAATTTGCCCAAAATTGTATGGTTCTTCACTCCCATCATCCTCAAAAGATAATGAGTGGCTAGCCCGCAAGGTTATGGCTTGTGGTAAAGGCGTGGAAAATCCATAATTGGTATTCACTCACCAAATATAATTCGATAATTTATCTAAGAGTTGGCTAGTCCGTAAGGGTACGGCACGGTAAAGACACATCAAATCCGTTATATGGTTTATGATTTGCCAATAAATCATCCGGTTATCGTTGTACCAAGATTCTTACTTGAATCAAAACAATTGGCTACTCCGAAGTGATGGCTTTTGGTAAAGAGTTTTCAAATCCATCAAATTTTTTCAAATCATTGCTAGGGACTAGCAATATCTCGATGTGGGGATTGATGAGTTTCAAATACTCATCATTTTACATAATCTAAAGCGCAAAATCATCCGAAACACTCAAAACACATCAAAATGATCAAATTATCACAAATCAGTGTTTTATGTGTTTTAAATGCAAAATATCAAAATCGATGAAAAATGATTCAAGTTTGCAAAATTGGTGTTTAGTCCCCAAGTTTTAAAAGTTGTCAAATCTAGTCCTCGAAATTCAAAAATGTGGAAATTTATCATTCAAGGTCCCTGAAGTATACTAAGTTGTTTAAAATGATCCTTGAATGATTCTTTGGTCAATTGGCAAGAAAGGTCCCTTAACTTTGGAAATTTGCAAATATAGTCCTTGGACCTTAAAAAATGAATTTTATGCAAAAAGGGTTCTTGTATTATCAAAGTTGGCAAATTTAGTCCTTGTGAGAAGTTTGGAAACATGGCACTTTCAGTCCTTGGAGATTGGTCAAATTACACTTTTGGTCCTTGTTTACTAAACCAAACCAAACGGACACAATATAATATCTAAGGCCCAATCCAAATCAAACATACAAGCCCTGCTAGCCCAAACCAGCTTGACCCTTTGCCCTTGAACCTTGACCCCAGTCCACAATTCACCTTTGACCCCAGCCACAACCTTTTTGACCCTTTTGTTATTAACACTTCGGTCAACCAAAGTCAAAACAATGAAAACGCCCAAATACCACTGCACCGTAGCACCTCCTCTCCCAAGTTCAGATTCCAAAACCATGTGGTTTTCACTCCATTTTCAACCCACCCCATTCCATGTCCCTCCAACTCATCTACATTCCAAATCCTTTAATTACTTCAACCAAAATTCATTAAAGCAAAAACCGCTTTGAAGAATTTTTGGCGCCAAATATCAAGGTGGACGGTTCGATTCATTTGAGTAATCCAATGGCTTAGGTTTGGTGGGAAAGTCTCGTAAGACATGTGGGATTGAAGAAAAGTCTATAAAGTGGAAGGAGGATGCAATGTATCAAAGTATGTAGTGTATTTTTATGTTTTAATGTCGTTTTAGTATTTTCAAGTAAAGTGTAATTTTAAATCCTTCAAACACTTTGTTTAAGTCTTTTAATGTCTTGTAAAGCTTTTCCAATTAGTAATTTCAAGTTTTAATCAATTCTCAAGTTTATGCAATTTCTCATTTTTATGCAAAATTTCATGTTGGATTAAATGTTGTTGTTTGTTGTTTGTATGGATTAGAATAGGCCACATAAGCTCCCAAATAGCTTTTATAAGCTATTAGATACAATAAAAATTAGTTTAGACTAAAAAATCAAAAATTACCAAAAATCCAAATTAAATACTTCAAAAATAAAAAATCACTTGAAAAGGGTGATCACAGCTGGAGCAAGGTGTATATTGGATGGCCTTGGTTTAGAGCTCGTGGAGAGCATTTAGGATTGATCTTGGTCAGTGGTTTATGGTTTTCATTTGGATTCCCATTTGTAAGTTCTTTTAGTCATTTGGCATTTCACTGTTACACTAGTGTATTAGCTCTAATTCCTATTTCTATTTGTTTACTAGTTATAACTTAGTATATTTGATCATTAAAATCAGTAGTTTGTTAATTTAAATTTGTGTTTTGAGAAAATATCATTTGGGCAGTCAAAATGGTTTAAGTCTAAATCCTTAGTTTTAAGTCATTATTTCTGTGGATTCAAGCTTGTTTAGTCTTAGTTAATGATAATACAAGGTCTTAAATCAAGTTTGTGGTTTAAAATTGTGTTTTACTCTCAAAAGCTTCATAACAGTCAATAAAAGAGGGTGTTTGGTTTAGTGTGTTTAAAGGTTCTTTGGACTTTGGCTTTGTTGGAAAACTGTCTAAACAGGTCTAAGTAACTAATCTCAGTCAATAAAACAAGTTCTCAATAGCAAGAAAGTCAAAATTTCAAGGAATCATTCATATGTGCTTACTGTTGACAGTTCATGATCCAAGATTTTGATATTGTGTTCACAAGTTGTTAATATTGCTCTATTTAGTCTTAAAACATCTTAATACAACATCATCAGTACATTAGATCCAATCAAATCTCATTTTGGTCAACTTTTGGTTTATCTCAAAAAGTCAAAAATCTTCAAAGGGTCGTTTTTGAATAAAACTTGGAATTTCACTGTGGGCTTATTAGTGAGTTTCAGTTTATAAGCTCTTGGGGATTTGTAGTCTAGTTGGTAAAGAAAAATACAAAAATGCTAGTTCTTAGTTTCTTGGCTTTTTAAGTGCTTATTTATCTGCTTATTGAGAGCACCTTGTCTGCATAGTGCCCTGTGCACAGAAATTGATTCCATCTTGATAAGCTTGCATCAAGCTCATTACTTGTCCAAATCTTGTCATTCTTGTTTCTTTGGAAAGCCAACTTGGTCCTCTTGAAATATCAAGTCTTAGATTTCAGTTTGGAGCTTGTTAGCTCCATTGGTGCACATAGCTTATATCTTGTCCCATTTTCTGCTTTTTCTTCATAATGCTTAATAGCTTATTTGCTTATTAGAAGCTTTTCAGTTTAAGTTTTTGTGTCTTTTAGCTTCTAGTCAGTTGCTCTAGCCTATTTTTACCTTAATCTAGCTTTTGTTTTAAGTTGCAAGCTTGTTTGAGCTTATTTCACCCAAATAAGCCATTAAGGCAACTGTTGGGCTTATAAGCCATCAAATTAGCTTATTGTTGTTTTGTAAATTTTTTGTCTTTATTAAAGTTTCATATTATTGTTATATAAGTAGTTTCCAAAAATAAAAATCACAAAAACATTAATATAAAAATAGTGATAGCGTTTATTTAAGATTTTTTAGCTTTTTGATTTTTCTTTTCAACTTATTAATAAGCAAATCTTGTTTTTATAGTTTTCTTAGGTTTCGTCATCATATAGGATTTTTAGAAAAGTTTGATTTTTCTCTATCTTTTAGTATTTTTTATAATTATAAATAGTTAATAAATAATAAATAATTAGTAATAAATAATTAAAAAGTCTAAAAATATATTTTCTGTTTTAAAATTAGTTTTATTATATTTTAGATTTTCAAAGTTAAAATTTTATTTTTCCAAGTTTATTTTCTATTTTCTAGTATTTAAGTGTATTTTAAATAATAATTAATTAATAATAATTAGATAAAAAGTGTGAAAAATATATTTTTAGTTTTAAAATTAGTTTTATAGTATTTTAGATTTTTCAGAATCATAAGTTTATTTTTCTAGCCTTATTTTGTATTTTCTTTCATTTTAGAGTATTTATTAAATAGTTAAAATAGTTTTTAATTAATAATAATTAATTAAATAGTGTTAAAAATAATTTTCCTTTTCTAATAATTTTCTTTTATTTTAGGATTCCAAAATGTCATTTTTATATTTTAGGTTTTTATTTTTAGCTTTCACTTTTTATTTTGTGCGATATCGTAGTTTTTAAAACTTACGTTTACGTTTCTTTGATCCGTTGTTGTGCTTTCCAATTCGTGTCCAATTCCATTCCAATCAATCAAGAGTGTAATTTCTAATCATAACCTTTACGCATCACTATCCTTAGTGATCATTCTATCCTCCGAGTTTGTGTTTAACACACCATCGAGTCTCCTGGGACTAAACGACCGGAATTCTGAACTCGATCTTAATTGTATTCTCTCGATCTTAATTGCATTTGTGTCCGAGCTGTTTTAAGTCTTTTGACTTGACTGCTCGGAGCGATCACTCAACGAATCGATTGTATTGCCTTGGAAAGGAAAATGGTGTCAACATTCTCAAATCCATTGATGAAGGACCATATCGAGTTGAGACGACTAGAGACATACTTGATACTAATGAAGATGGTACTCCCGCTACGGAATGGATGGACCTAAGATGTATGATGAGCTTGATGATAAGGAGAAAAGAGATTCGATGCGATATCGTGGCTTCAAACATTGTTCTTCAAGGTCTTCCTAAAGACATCTACAAGTCGATCAATCATAACACCGATGCAAAGGCAGTTTGGGATAATGTTAAGATGCTTCTCTCGTGTTCGTAATTAACTATGGAAGACAGAGAATCCCAACTCTATGATGAATTTGAGCACTTCAAGATGAAACCAGATGAGAGTGTCTATGAGTACTATGTGAGATTTCATAAGTTAGTGAATGACATGAGGAACATCGAATGACTATGCCTAACATTCACCGAACTCAAAGTTTGTGAACAACATGAATCCCGAATGGCACAAGTTTGTCACAAATGTGAAGCTCACTAAAGGATTGAAGAATACAAACTATGAGCAACTCTATGCCTTCCTCCTTCGTAATGAGAGACATGCTATGTTTGAAAAATTGATTCTCAATCGCTCAAAACCAACCGTGGAGAGACAAGCTCATCTAATGACTCAACAAACTTTCTACTCAAACATCAAATCACAACCAAAGCATCACAAGTCATACCCTTGGGTAATGGTAATCACAAACTCATTCCCGATCCTATGTTCAAACAAGCCGATGCCGATGCACACGCTGGCAACATCATTAATCAACTAGCTCTTCTCATTAGTCAAAACATGAATTCTCTCCCACAAACCAACAACAACCTCGAACGCATCTAACCCACATAATCAAGCCACCGTTAAAGATGAAAGGATCGTGGTGCAACCAGCTCAGAAAGACAAGATGATCGGGGAAGAGGTGGAGTCGGAGAGGTTATGTTAGCAACCGTAATCGAGGAAGAAATGGTAACCAAGGTCAAGCTAAGCCAATCAAATGCTATAACCGTGGTGGTGAAGGACACATTGCAAGGAACCGCACATCTCCAAAGCGCCCATGAATCGCCGATTACTTCGTAGATAAGATGTTGCCGCACAAGCTCGTGACAATGGTGTCTGCGTTGATGAAGAGGAATTGTCGCTTTTGCCGAGGGCAATGCCAAGACCTATGATGCGATGTGGATGAGCAATTATTCAGAGATAGGTCACAATCATCGAATGCCTTTCAAGTCGCCGATCGTGATGCATACGACTGATGTAGATGATGGACCCATCGCACACACAATCTTTATGGCTAGCATCTCTCCAATGGTTTCTCCCAAGGTCTCTTCTTCACCACAAGTGGCCCATCCAATGACAAACTCATCTCGTAGGTATTAAACTATACGATGAAGTCGATGTGCAATCGATGCATGACAAAGTACAATCAATCAAACTATTGAATCAAATGTTGAAAATATGGGTAATAAAATATTGTCCCATACGATCAATACGTGAAACAAAGTGAAAGTGAAGTTGTACCAAGTGATGCATCTTCGCAGCTAACAATGACTATGTCTTTGATGAATACACCGCATGTGCTCCGATGATTCCATAATTTCGAACTAAATGTCTATAAGGAACGTGTTGCTATTTATGAACAACGCAAAATTTGAATTGACCACTCGTGAGCGTGAAATGGATGACCAAGTGAGTACAAGAATTAGAAAAAGTAAGTTTAGAGAAGAAGTATTGAAACAAGAATTACATTCCTTGCAAGAAAAACTTTCTAAAACAAATAAGCAAAACAAGAACTTCAAGAAAATGTGAAAATGCTTAAGCAAGAATTTAATGCAAAGGAATCAAAACTCTTGAGAGATTTTTCTAATCGAAAACTTTGAAAACAAACTTGAAAACAAGTTGTACATACAAGGAAACACCATTCGATCGCTCACATGGTCACTAAACATCGAGTCCTAAGTGATAAGCATAGCATTCCCTTGTTGAGGAACCAAATCCAGAGGTAATTAAAAGGCTAGAAATGCTCATAAGGTGCTTTATGATGGTAATGAAATCCTTAAGCCTAGGCGTAACCCTAGTTGCGTTGAGTGCATCGAGGAAGATAAGAAATCAAATGAAATCACTAGGAAAAGATGAATAAGAAACAAATGATCCCAAATGCAAAGAGAAAACATAATTATCTCTCCTCATGATTACAAGAAAGAAAACTCGATTTCCTTAAACAAGTTTAAGCCTCGGACTTTGTTGACTCCGAACAAGTCTTCCGAAAAGGATTTAGATAAGCGTAAAGCGGAAAATATTGTTGAAACAAACCTCCCTTAGGAAAATGCCTAGAGCGACGTGTATCCTCCTAATACACCAATGCATCTTGTACCTAGAACAATTGCCACTAAAAGCAAGACATTAATTAGCCAATACGTTATATTTCAACTATTTGTTGATTTTGAGAAAACTTGCAAGAAAAGGATCACACCCACGGTATAATCAAGGAGAAAGGGTTTTGAACAAATGAAAGAATGTTATTTAATCGAGGTCATGCCCTTCTTTAAACTTCTAAAAGATCACTTTGAGAGTCTTAAAAGGGATAGAAACCGATATTAAGGAATGGAAAAGGAATTGATGCAATGGTTGTTGAAGTTAGTGACTATGAGCGTAATCGAAATATAATGAGATTGAGAGAAAGAACCCGCATACATCAAATTAGAATCTTATTATCGAATGTGTTGCTCAAGATGTGTTTTCACCGCTCAAATTGCTCTATTAATGCTTCCAAATTTCATGAATTATCTCGTGGCCTCGAAAGTCTCCCATGATCGTGTCATTGAGCTTGAAAAACTAATTCTAAACTAAATGAGAAAATTGAACCGGATGATCACGACAATTTCGTTAAACATTTTTCTAAACTAGAAGTTGAGCATTTTAATTTACAACTAAAATATCAAGATCTTAAAGAAAATGTCAAAACTTCAAATGTCAAGACATCTTCGATGCTCCGAGTTTGATGCGCTTTTCAAATTAACAAACGTGATGAATGATTCAAGCTCATGCAACACGATCGTAAAGTTGAAAGCCCAAATCTCTCAATTAAAGGGTCAAACGAACAATATGACAGCTCCCAAATGCCTCCTCCTTTAGATTCTCGTAACTCTCAAACGTTTCATCTTCAAAACCTAGTAAATGCTTTACAAAAGGAAAACGAAAGTTTTCTAGAAGAAAATGAAAAGGTTAAACGTCATTTCAATGAGTTGTTTGAATCAATTAAAGTCACTCAGTAACAAAAACAACGAACAAATAGATTCATTGCAAAGCGGAAATTGAGAATCAAGAGTCGTAAAAGGGAAAATGCCAATGATCAATGAGGAGAATGTTGTATCAAAGGTTCACTCGTAATAAATATGCTTTATCTCGTGACATATGTCCCCCCTCATCTAAGGAACAACAAACTTGCCATTCAAACATATTTCTCATCCCTTAAGGATTGTTTAGAATGCCTGCGTGAGATTGTTGAAGAAGATAAGCTAGAGAAACCTCATGATAATGCAATTGGACATGCATGCTTATATGCCAAACGATCTTAAGAAATCTTAGAATGCTTGATCACAATATGCCCAAAGACATTAGGTGAGAGAGTTAACCCTTTGATTCCATGCTCAATGCCTAAGGCCAAATATGATATGCACTCGATTCCCAATGTTTTGAATGTGAGCCGAGTGTACCCTTGAGTAGTTCAGATTCTAGATCCACAATGCTTGGAAAGAGAACTCAAATGTGCCTTCTAGAGTACTAATCTCAAGACTCTAGTTTTAAGAAAGTGAACCTTAGTGCACCCGCATGTAGTTCAGATCCCAAAGACATCTAAACAGTGGTGCAAAGAGCAAGAAACAAACTAATGTTCCCATTCCTCTACAGGAGTAATCGGTGACATTAAAGGGAGCAGGTCAAAGTCTCAAGACAATACAAGGAATGATAGGACCTCGCAAGCTAAGAATGTGCATCGAAAAAGTAGAAGAACAATCTAGGAACTTTAAGTTTGAATCGAATAAAACGAATCGTGTTGATTCTAGTATTAGCCATAGGCGCATCGTAATTAATTCAATTCGATACTATTTGCAAACCTTGTACCGATGTCCGCTTGAATTTCGCTTCTAAACATGAATGTGGTGTTAATGTTTCGCCTAATGATGTTAATTGTCCAGTTCATATTATTAATGCTAAAACTCATGCTAAGAAGGCTAAAAGGCAAAACGAAAGAAAGTTAGAAAACAAAGGAAACCCACAGGAAGAACATTTAGTAAAATAGGCTTCTATTGATACCGTTGGTCATAAGACTAATCGATAATGCCCACTAGAAAATGGATGCCTACCGGTAGAACTATTCCTTTAAGAAGTGATCACACCGTGAATGTGGCTAATATAGACACTAGTATCGCATCTAGTTACAACGATTCCATTGCCTCACTTTTCGATATGAATGCTTCTATTTCGATGTGGGTGGTCCAACCATTGTAACTAACCAAATGGAACCCATTCTTGCATGGGGATCCCAATTATCCGCTTATCCATTCTTGTCTCGTGTTCAACCGCAGATCGCTCAAATCGCTCGTGGTACCGGACTCAGTTGTTCCAAGCATATGACCGAGACCGGTCGCGACTCATGAACTTCGTGAGCAAATTCATCGGACCGTTAGATTTGGTAATGATCATTTCGTGCTATTATGGGTTATGGAGATTATGTTGTTGGTGATAGTGTCATCTCTAGAGTGTATTATGTGGAAGGTTTAGGTCATAACTGCTCTCTGTTGGTCAATTCGTGATTCGATCTAGAAGTAGCCTCTAAAACATACCGCTTTGTTAGAGATCTTAATGGTAAGGAACTTAAAAGGAACTCGTGGCTCAAATCTTTACACCATCTCTATCGATGACATGATGAGAGCCTCTCCAATCGCTTGTTATCTAAGGCTTCAAAACAAAGTCATGGTTATGGCATCGTCGCCTCAATCACTTGAACTTGGCACCATCAACGATCTTTCCGTAAAGGACTTAGTTGTAGGCTTACCTAGACTAAAGTATGAAAAGGATCATCTTTGTTCAAGATGTCAATTGGGAAAAAGCAAGAAGTATGCCCATAAACCCAAACCTACTAACTCGTCACGAAGTTCTTCATATGATTCATATGGATTTATGTGGACCAATGAGGGTGCGTAATATCTTTGGGAAGAAATATGTGTTAGTTGTGGTTCATGATTACTCTAGATTCACCGGTCAAGTTCTTAAGGACAAAGGATGAAACTCCGATATCATCATCAAACTCATCAAACAACCGCAGTTCGACTAAACAAAACCGCCGAATTATCGTAAGCAGATAATGGAACCGAGTTTGTCAACAAACAACTTAGTGAATTCTATGAAAGCGTTGAATCACCATCAAAGAAGTGTTCCACGAACCCCTCAGCGTAACGGTGTAGTTGAAAGACTAAATCGTACTCTTGTTGAAGCCGCTAGAACAATGCCGATCTACTCAAAGGTTCCAATGATTCTCCGGGGTCAAGCAATTGCCACCGCATGCTACACACAAAATCGTTCCACGATTCACACTATTCATGGAAAACTCCATATGAACTTGTCCACAACAGAAAACCTAATCTATCTTTCCTTCGTGTGTTTGGTGCATTGTGCTATCCAACTAATGAGGTCAAGACTTAGGCAAACTTAGGGCCAAAGTCGACATTGGAGTATTTGTAGGATATGCATCAAACAAAAGGGATACCGAATCTACAACAAAAGAACCCGAAATATCATGGAAACAATTCACGTTACGTTTGATGAGTCGACCGTCAAATGGCTCCTGGACACTCCACCAGACCCGTGACTTCAAAACAAGTCCCATTGGATCATCTCTTGTTCCAAACTCCTCTCAAGAAACTCCATATGTACCTCCATCCAAGATGATGTAAAGAAATTGTTTGATCCTATGTTTGATGAACTGTATGATTCAATTACTAATGAGGTCTTGATCCCTACAATGAGGATGCTCATATTCCGTTGAATGAAGTCAATCCTTCGCCTCAATATCTTTAAGTCAAGAAGCACCGTCACGATCCTCGCCTCATCAACAAATCATCATTCTTCAAATGTACATCATGGAAATGTTTCATCATCAATGATGAAGTTAATCCCTTTGCTACTCTCAAGATGCTCCATTTGAAAACATATTTGCTACTCCCGAGTCATCATCGAACCATCTTCTTCGAGGAGACATCGACTCACCTACCTCGGTTCCTCAACAACCGCCACATGAACACCTCGAGAAAATGGACTCACGATCATCCATTAGACAACATCATTGGTAATCCTCTCGTCTGTATCAACCCGAAACAACTCGCAACCGATGCCTTATGGTGCTTCTTCAACTCCGTACTATCTAAGATCGAACCAAAAGATGTTAAACCGCCATGAATGAAGATAGTGGTTCAATGCCATGCAAGATGAAATTCATGAGTTTGATCGTCTTGATGTGTGGGAGTTAGTACCGCTCCAGATTGTGCTATGATTATAGCTCTCAAATGGATCTTCAAAGTAAAACTTGATGAGCATGGTGATGTGTTGAAAAACAAGGCTCGATTAGTTGCTAAAGGATATCGTCAAGAGGAGGGTATAGACTTTGAAGAATCTTTTGCTCCAGCTTGCTCGAATCGAGGCAATCGTAATTTTTCTCGCTAATGTTGCTAGTAAGAACATGGTAGTATATCGATGGATGTAAAGACGGCATTTACGAACGGAGATCTTAAAGAAGTCGCTCACGCCACCAACCCAAGGATTTGTGAATCAAGAGCATCCTACTCACGCTTATCGTTTGAAGAAGGCCCTTTACGGTTTAAAGCAAGCTCCAAGGGCATGGTATGATACATCATCAAAGTTTCTTCTCTCAACCGGATTTATCAAAGGAGCAGATTGATCCTACATTGTTCACCGTGAAGTCGTGCAAACATTTGATTCATGTTCAAATTTATGTTGATGATATTATTTTGCCTCGATGACCCAATGGAATGTGATCGTTTTCAAATGAAATGAGTTCAAAGTTTCAAATGTCAATGATGGGACAAATGTCATTTTCTTGGGATTACAAATTTCTCAAAGTCCCGGAGGCATTTTCATAAATCAATCTAAATATGCAATAGAGATTTTAAAGAAATTTGGATTTGATTCAAGTGACCGTTGACACCCCCATGATTGACCGAACCAAACTAGATGAGGACCTCTCGGGATCATGATTGACCAAACGAAATATCGGAGTATGATTGGATCCCGATGTATCTCAACGCTAGTAGACCGACATCTTGTTCATTGTTTGCATGTGTGCTAGATACCGTGCAAAGCCTACTAAAAGCACATTGAAGCGATTAAACGGGTCTTCGGTATTCCAAGGAACCTTCAATATGGGACTATGGTACCCAAAGGACACCGTATATCACTAACGGCCTATGCGTATGCCGATCATGCAGTTGTCAAGATACTCGTCAATGCACGCCGGGAGGTGCTCAATTTTGGGTGATAAGCTTGTGAGTGGTCTTCAAAGAAGCAAATGAGTACTTCTATTTCCTCTACGAGGTGAATACATAGCCATGTCATCTTGTTGTGCTCAAATCTTATGGATGAGATCTCAATTATCCGACTATGGCTTTGAATTCAACAAAATCCCTCTGCATCGTGATAATAAAGTGCTATTGCTCTCTCATGCAACAACGCTCAACACTCAAGAGCAAAGCATATCGACATTCGACATCATTTCATCGGGAACAAGTGGAAAAGGTGTGGTGGAACTATATTTTGTGAGGTCCGAATATCGTTAGCGACATCTTCACCAAAGCTCTTCCAAGAGAACGTTTGAGTTTATTCTTCCACGACTTGGCTTGAAAAGCCTTCAACCGAAACTCTCAAACGCCTTCGGAGGAAGACGAGGAGTAAAGGTCTATCTTCATCTATCTCTTGTATATATCTATTCGAAAAAAACAAAATACAAAATTATAAAATCTTCAAAATCAAATAGAAAAATATAAAACTTTCAAAATCCATAAAATTTGAAAAATTGAAAAATCTTCAAAAATATTGTCATTTTGTCATGTTTTTCTCGGTTCGATAATATCTACGGTCTTTGTCTTGTCATTCAAAGAATGACACGGGACTTTAGATGTTGTTCAATTAAAAAAAAAAAAAAAATTGGGAGAAAGAGAAATGGTTTATTGTCATTTTCGAGCAATAACCCGGTTTAATAAGAAAGAACGAGCCATGTTTTAACATGTTTTCAAATTCCATGCTCGATTCTATAAACATTTATCTTTGAAAACCAAATGCTTTGAAAAATAACGCGGTCTCTATTTTGATAATCATCGGGACTTATTTGTCAAAATCTCTATCTCTCAATCAACAACCTATGTCATTGATTGAGGGGAGAATGATTTCAATTAAATTAAAAAGTTATTTGGCATTAAAATTGTTTTCAAAAGATATAAATGCATGTTTTATCAATGGAGTGTAAAGTCTTAAATCCGATCCTTATCGTTCAAACGCTTTTACAATCAAGTCACAATTCCCTTAAAGCTTTCAAAATCAATTTAAATCAATAAGAGATCACAAATCTCAAATGATTTGATAATTGTGATCGGGGAGAATGTGTGATTTAAATTGGATTTAAAGCGATAATTAGGTAAATGGTTTTATAAGGATGTATATGCTATCCCGCCCACATGTGACAAACGATTTCAAATTTTCCATGCACATGTTGAGGGGAGCATCTATCTTAAACCTTTGATTTGAAACGTGATCATTCATCCCAATGTGCAGGTTCCTTCTAGTATGTGCAAAACTCTTTTCAAACCTCGAGGCACATATTGAGGGGAGCAAATTTATGGAAACCTCATCCTTCCGGAAATACTCTATCTACTTGACTTGATGTGGGAAGTGATGTTGATATCTTTAGAAAATGGTAATCAAAGATGTTAATTACATCTCTTGCCTCCGTGTGCTAAACATTTTCAAATACTTGATGCACATGTTGAGGGGAGTTCTCGTTCTAAAAATATCAAAAACAATTCGGTACAAAATGCTTTGATAATATATCACAAGTATACGAATTGATTTTCAAATGGTTTTCAATTGGATCCAATGGCGACGAACAATACCAAATAGACCGACCAACTTTACTTTATGTACGGTGATATAAGGATGATAAGGTTAGGTATATGTTCCATGATCCGCGAACCGAGGGATCTACCGAGGACAATCCACTAGTTAGTGTAGAAGTCCTTAGGTATGATGATGAAAGGAGAAAATGAAATATGGGAAGAGTGCGGACTAAGACCGAGCTAGTATTGGAATAAACCCAACAAGGTTCTAGCTATGAAGTCTCGGTAAGCATTGAAGGGTTGAAGAATTAAAAAGAATTGAATGAGAAAAGGGTGAAAACAAATAGCCCTCCATTTATTCAACCTTAGGCGTAAACCGGGTTCAATTCATATGCTACGATGGTAACATCGGTATTGAAGACAAGACGTCATGGACCCAAAGGACGATCGCACTTCAACTTTCCAAACCACTCAAGTTCCTCTTAAAAGGGCTTGTTTCATTCTCACGGGAACCGACATTATCTATCGACTTTCTCTTAGAGATTGTTGATATTGAAGAAGGAGACCTCTCCCTAGTCTCCGCATAGGATCCAAATATGCACAAATTGAGTCTAGAGCCACGAGATCATCAATAAATCTCATTAGGACACTTTCAATGAAGACTCTCTGTTTCACACAATGTGGAAGAGAGATTATATCTTGAGTCCCACGCATTATCCCGGTGGTATTGCCGGAACATCCGAGTGATGTGTTTACATATTCACAATGAAGATGGAAAGCCTTCGAGCCAACATCAAACAAGCTCTCGGTAGGTGGCATGTGAGATCTATTATATAGATCAACCATGTGACAACCGAATGAAACAATGGGGCGATTCAATCTCTTGAATCAATCACAGTTCGAGTTATGGATTGACGGATACCTTTGAAAACCGGTCTTTGTGCGTAAAACTCTTTTCTTTAGCACATCGACCGTGTACTCATTTTTCAAACCAAAAGGTGTTTTATGATTGATAATTGATTTTCAATAAAACCTTCGTTGTATTGCAAAACAATTTCTATTGAGCAATACACGATTGTTTTTCAAATCTCTTTTCATCAATCGGTGGACTTAAAATTATTTGGTTCACTCACTCCGTGTTGTCTTCTTTGAGATGTTCGGTTTGAGAACGACTAGAACAATTGCGAAACCCCGTCAAGGAGATTCTTAGGAATCCTACCGATCACAGCGAAGACTTGTAATCGATCAGCGGGAACCGTGGGCGTGTACCTCAATTCAACGAAAGTGATCAAAAACACTTCGCGCGATTTATTGCTAAGCTGTTGTATGCGGTACACCCGACGTTTGTAATGATCGAATGAAGCGGTCAATCCATAGCCGCATGCTCACACTACACATTCATCTCAAAAGAAATCATGATAAGTGCATCAATGACTCGATATTTTCACTCCATGCTTCGCTACTGCCGCCAATATCATGATTCAACAAATGCTTCCGCTACTCGATGAGAAGATATCATGATCCGAATGTGAGCATGTCGGTCCCAAAGTCACAACTCCACAATGGATGTCTTAGAGATTGTTGATAGTGATGATCTCAAAAGATGGCTCAAATTTATTATCACGTGGATCAAGAAAAGACCTCCACTTGAAGTAACCAAACATGCAATGTGAAGAATCAATGACTACGAGCTTATGAGCAAAGGACTACATCATGAATGCAAGATCAATTGTTAATGTATTATCCGTTGTATTCAATGTATTTTTGGTACGTAATTGAGGTGACCTCCCTTAGGGAGATTGTTAGGAATTAGAAATTCCGGTATTAAAGAGTCGGTCACCTCAAGTATATGTAATCGTTAGAAAGCTCGTAGTCGTAGTTCTTTTTAGTTAAGTAGTATTTAGTTAAGTAACACCGTGGAGGACAGACGGGTCTTTACCCATCTGTATGCCCGATCCACACCCGATGTGTGGCGATTTATGTAAGACTATAAATACTCTCT
>CM040244.1:79704649-79743221 GCA_022545495.1 Chrysanthemum lavandulifolium | reverse complement strand
AACATAAGTATCCATCAGAAAGAAGCTCAAGCTTGTTTTGTTAATAAAGGTGGCAATTTTGCCAATTTACTTATGAATGAAACAACTTGGGCAATGTTTCATCTGTAACTGGTGAAACAGGTAATTAAAAAAGCTTATACGGAGACAAGCAAAAAGTCGTCCAAAATGTATATCAATGCATAAAATCTCCTAGATCATTTTATCCAGAATATCATATTATAATTTTGCAAGCTAATTTAAGCTACTATTAATATATAAAAAAGTTATAAAAATAGGCACAAAAAGGTTCCAGGTCAACCTGACCAGACCAGTAGACCCATTCAAATATTACCCATCTTTAAAGTTTAACCTGTTACTCAATCTGCCCCTTGTGCCACTTTTAGCTAATATCCACTAACAAATCATAAACATACGCAGATAACAACAAATTACAACGAAAATAGTTTAAGAAACATAAAATGGATTCTTATTATAATGAAAGAACATACACAAAAGCTCCATAAGACAATAGCCAAAAGGAAGGTCCGCACTAAGCGGTACGGACACCAACATCTAAATCCGTAAAAACCAACGGCCTGGAGCTTTCAAAAAGAAAAATTAAGAGCCAAAAACTTAAACAAGAATCCCTAAGGAAACACCCAAACCCATATTGACACGACTTTGAATACAAAGCAACTCACTTTGCATAGCGTTTTATGAAAACACTAGCATGCGAGGAAAAAGGCAACAACACTACCTGAATTAAAAAGAAATGACCAGTTTACAAGTTGGGTATAATCACCACCCATGGACCGTAATGTACCATTTTGTTCTACTTTGCTTTTTTGAGTAGTGCTGTGGTTCTATGTTCACTGTCATCGTGAATGAAACTCCACCAGATGTAAGATACGATAATGGCGATAGCATGCGAAACAGCATCGGCATCCAAAAAACCCCAAAAGGGTGGAAAGTCATAAATTTGCAAGATAATAATTAAACCTTCTCCAAAAGCCACCAACCAAATCTTCCAACGAGATGGGTGGCTGGAAACACCTGCCCAGACTGCCCAAATGAGTAATTGTGCTACTGCCATTGTAGCACAAACCTTCATATTTAAATCTGTAATAAAAGTAACATTAGCTACATCATTGCCTCCATAGTCCATAACCTTTACGGAAAGAAGGAAACAAGTTGCTCACCATAATCAAAATTATAGCAGTTCAGATACAAGGTATGGGTTGTAACAAAAGCGATCAATGGAGCTGAAACCATCACACGAGTAGCCTCACTTCTCACATTGAAAGCTCGCAGGATAGCCCCTATAAGAGAAACTCCAAGTACTGCAGCAGCAGATGAATAATTCAGCTTCTCGGTCATTTCCACATCCCTGAAAAAATCCAGGTGCAGGATATCCAATAAGAAAAGATAGAAAATACATGCTGCTACTTATCAAAGGGCCCCTTAGATAAGTTTAACGGATGGCTGCTTCTTATACTCATATAGTTATATCTTGAAGATCCATATGAAAACACCAATTGCTTTCTTACACAAACAATATGTGAAAATATTTCTTTCTTAATTAGGTGATAGCTATAAAATTAAAAAGGATTATAGAAATTTTAATTTTAGGAGCAAATAACCAAAACATATTGTACGTATTCAGGTAAAACTTATACCATTTGAAGACAATTTTGCTTATTAGACAATACACCTTATTTAGATATAGCAGCAACTGTTCACTGAAGACAGAGTTCTAACACATTTCAATATCTATCCGATAAACAGGTGCAAAGAGGCAGGGGATGAGATTAAGAGGACCACTACTCACCTACTGTGGTAAACAGCACTCCAAAATAAGAAGTTCATTGTAAATGTCCCATAGATATGCCACAGCCCCGTGTATTCATAGTATGTCTGCTTGTTTGGCCTTAACGGCAATTTGTAGTTCACAAGGATGAAAAAGGAGACCCATCCGTGAAATTGCACGGCAAGATTCAGGGCAGAGAGTGCGACAGCCACAGGTTCCTGAAAAGAAGATTGACACTTCCTCAAACACAACATATAATAAATAGATAGTCCACATGAAGTACATCAACTTGTAGTACCTCAATGCCAAAGGCACGGTGAAGCGGCCATTTCCCATGATACTTGACAGGCCTATATCCAGCTTTCTCTCTTTCTTTCTCCCTAACAAGCATACATTGATATCGGCAGCCACTAAGACAATCCCATTTTTTCCATTTTATATACAGTGGCTCTTGTAGATACCACGGATCACTGACAGACTTCCCATCAGATGTCAATTTGCAGTGTTGGAAGCATATATCTCCCACACATCCTGTCTTCTCGCATTGATCAACACAATCACTGTCCAACCAGAAATTTTAAGGAAAAGAAAATTAGTACTTTATATCGTTAAAAGTAAATAATTTATCATACATCTAGTAACGAAGAGATAACTTGACTAGATCTTGAGATAACTTTTCCATTTGGTGAACATATGTCTCCACGAAATCAAAGGTGGTTCTATAGGCTCAAAAACAACTCTATTCCTTTGTTTTGTTTGTTTGACCTACTAATTATCATGCATCAGATTCCTTACCTCAGTTGTCTTATTCGCATTCTCTTTACAGCTAGTGCATTGTTTCTAATTCTGATTTCGTAAGCACTAGAGATAATTGTATTTTAAATGGTAATAAAGGAGAGTGACGCTTGCATTAATTTATTCTGCTTCTTAAAATGGAACTCATGAACCTTAACTACAGCTTTTAATACATGACACAAGTATGGAGACCTTGACAGATTCATCTCACAAAGTCATCTTTTCATAACCCTTTAACCTTATCCGTCATTAAAAGCAATGAATACAATAGTCTATGAATTATACATATATACTGTACATGAAAATCCAAATCGTAACACTGCCACTTTCAAGTTTTTACCCTTCACAATCAGACATGCAATCTAGCATGCCAGGTATTGCCATACCCATACCATACCTTATGGTCTACGTTTATTATCTCCATGTGTCCATATCATATCTTCAATAACAGGACCACAATAATTCTACCAATAGCTAACAATAACATGCAAAACACCGATTGCATCTTCGTAATGATCTAACCTCAACACTTTCACCCAAATTATACGATACACAATAAACTATAACGAAGCATTTTTACCACAATAAACTTCAAATCAACAAAGTAATTAATACACTGATTTCTGTGCAATAGAAACAGGTAAACAGCTCCGTATATCAATATTTCTACAATACCTAACGGTTACTACAACAAACATGTATAAACAAAAATAACGGCTTCTTAACTATTTGACCACAACATATTCACCAATAATCACATATTTTAACCACAATAAACTTGAAAATCTACACTAAACGGGCATCATACGAAAGCTCATACATACGCTTCGTAACTATACATACAAATTTCATATTTTCATGTATAAAAGTAGTTACGGCTTCCTAACGATTTAACCTCAATTAACTAAAAAAAAATCATAAACTAACTAAAAAACACATAAAAATTAACTAAAAAAATATAAAAAATAACAGAACAAGCTATAGAAAACGATACATCAAAATAAATAAATAAAAAATATATGTAAACTTACATATAAATCGGATCAGAATCACCGTCACTTGCAGTTATAACTGCAATAAAACAAATAACTGAGACCAAAAACACGAGCAAACGACGACGTATGGCCATCGGGAAAAAAATAAGAATAAAAAAAGTTTGTCACAAAATCACAACAGTGAAAAAATGATGATTATTTATGAAGAATCTGAGCGAATCATTCGGAACGAGAAACGAAGATGATTTTGATTTTTATTTTGATTTGATTGATTTATTAGGGATTTGATTGGTGTGTGTGTGTGTATGTGTGTGTGAGTTGGTGATTGATGATTTGTATGATGAATATTTAATTAAATGAACAGGAATTAAATTAAATGAAAAAAAATAAAAGAAAAGGACGTGACAAGAACGAAGATTTGTGTGGTGATTATTTGATAAAACTCGTATCGTATAGCAATATTTGACGACTCTCGGTGAATATCCGTTTAAAGCGACAGTGTATATAGTAATATTTGATGAGGTAGGGTATGTTTAGTAAAAAGTATATGGTATGTATGTTATGGTATAAATCAGAAATCAGTATCAGCTATGGTATAATTATAGCTATATTTATTAACGTAAATTCTGTTTATATCTTTTAATAAAAGTGTTTTGAATTAATTTATTAAATGTAATTATAAGATGTAAAATAGCATAAAAGGACAAATTTATAATTGTAAATAAATGTTTGGAGGTATATTAGTAATTTAAAGTTTTAACAATTTCATAGACATTTAAAAACACGTGAATCACCTTTTCGTTTTGTTTATTTGTTTGAAATAAAAACTTTGTATTTAATCGTCCAAACAAACTACTTGGTTTATAGAAGATTATTTTAGAACAAAAGTTCAATAGCCTCCATAAAAGTCACGCCAAACAGGCCCTAGATGTTAAATCTAATAAGAAATGGCGGTCTAGTGGGAAGCTATCTTTTTTTTTTCATAAAATCTTGAGTTGAGGAAAAAGTCAAAAACGGTTCTCGAAAAACTATGTTTGATAATGTATATAAAAAAATGTTTGTTCTTATCAAATTATGAGAACACGAAAACATCATTGCTTTTACTGGTTGTTAAACTGAAGTACACTGGAGCTGTGTTTATATTTTTATATTTAGATATTTTGAGTGTAAAATGGCATTTAAGCACGATAACTAAATACCAAAAAAGAAATAAGATAAAAGTATTTGCATAATTTAGTTTTCTTAGATTCTTAAGATTTTCATGAAAACTTCTTTTTGTGAACATTTATTTTATTTTTAAGAGTTTATGGTATTTACAACTCTTATAAGTTTATTATTTAAAAGGTAGTTTAAGCTCTAAAAAGCTTTCAAAAGCCTTACATCAAACAAACTAAATGTTACTTCGTCTTAAATTTGGTTTCCACGCTGTTTTATTTTTATCGTTGCTTTTCATGAAAATTTTCTTATCCTGAAATGATTCGAATAAAATTGATTTCATAAAAAGGACGTAAAAATAATGTAGATGCCGACATTACAATGGACAAAAATGTTGATGTGATGTTATTCCAAGTGACGTAGTATAACATAACTTTGAAATCGAATGACATATATATAAGTGGCTAATGATTTGCACATTTTTATTTTTGATTTGCATACTTCAAACTGTGTTTTAAACAATTATACATTCATTATATGTTGTTTTTAAAGATTGTAAATTGAAATATGCGGATCAAAATTAAGAACGTGCAAATCAACACTCTATATAAATACGAATAAAATTTTTTGGATCAGTAATTTTTATTGTCAATTTATAATCTAAGTCCAAAATTTTGAATAAATGAATGGATGCAAAATGAAATGAAATAAAAAAGGGGGACGTGTTGAGAACGAAGGAAGGATGTAAAAAGGAGAATCTTGTGAAGGGTGTTTAAAATAGTGGACACGTGGAGCGTTGTTATCTGTCAGCGCGTGATCATTTTGCTTGGCTCATATTATCTGTGTCCCAGGTTTTGATTCAATTATTTAATTGTTTTTGATATTTTCAATCTTTGTGCAGTGATTTTCTTTTCGATTTCTTTTAAGAAACACAAATCGATGATTTCTTTCTATAATATTTAGAGACATGCTGTATTACTGTAATCTTGTACGTAGTAGTTTTTTTTATATAGAAACGCAAATCGATGATCCTAAAAAACTAATAGTAACAAGGATTTCGCCCCGCTGCAGGTATTGTATCTTGCTTTAGAAAGAAAAAAAATTCGCGTTTCGTGTCGTTGCTAATTTTAGGTATATTTTTAGCTGATTGTGCGTCTTTGTTTGACGTAACTAATTACCTCACTGTAGCAACTTTTCTTTTTAATGTACGCGTTTTCGGAACTTATTTAAGAAGAGAATTTTTTTTCTCGCGTTTTGTGTTGTTGATGGTTTTAGGCATATATTCAACTTCCGTATACATTTGTTTTACGTAATTAAGTGTCCGCGTATGAAGTGGGCGAGAAGTTTTTTTTATTAACGGTTACATTTTTGAGGCGAATAACCTATTTAAGATCATCTTGTTCAAAAGCGAGTTCGTAGCGAATAAAAAAAAATAGCCATTTTGGCTACTAAACCCGACTAGTTTGTCTTTTATGGAGCATTTACCTCCTACTCCCATTCACCACACATTACTCCCAGTCACCTCTTACTCCCATTGCATCTCTAGTTTTCCAGTCACCACCAGTTGTTCATTTCTTGTTCCAAACCCATTTCCATTTCAAAAGATAAGCAAATCCATTTAAGGAGAACACAAATCGTTTCTCATTTCAAAGATAAGCAAACCCATTTCTCATTTCCACGTCGATTTCCCTCGGTCTCGGTTTCAAAAGAACGCAACCACGTCGATTTCCCTCGGCCTCACTTTCAAAGATAAGCAAACCCATTTCTCATTTCGATTGGATCGGTGAAATAACCAAATCCATTGTATGAATGGTTTTGTGATATGGGTTTTGGAAATCTTGGATTTTGATGTGAATTAGATGTGGGTTTTAAGTTGGTTGCTCCATTGTATGAATCGATGTGGGTTTTGATGTGGTGCCGTCCATATTTGGTGGGGTGCGGAGGTTAAAAGGAATGGTAGTTTGGTTAGGAAAGAAGTGATGGAAGCGATGGTTTGTAGATTGGCGAGAATGGTAGTTTTGGCAAAAAACTACCGTGTCGATGGGGTTTCGGCAAAATAAATAAAAAGATGTATGTGAAAGAAAGATAGATCTCTGAAGAGTGGTAAAATGCCATTCTGCTCACCATACCAACTGGCAACCGGTTCAGCAAGTGGTAAAATGCCCAATAAAGACAAAATAGTCGGGTTTAGTAGCCAAAAGGGCTATTTTTTTGTTCGCTACGTCGAACTGCTTTTTGTGACAAGTATGATGCTTTAATAGGTTATTAGCCCTTTTTTCAAAGCGGGTAATTTAGAATTTTCCTTTTTTTTGGTTCCGTTTTTTAAAGTTATTTAAGTGTAAGGTTGCTTGGGCTATTTTTTTGTTTTCACCCTAGCTCATAGTGCAAGAACTTTGTATTTCGATTATCAAAACTTTTATCAGTTTCGTTATCAGTTATGTTTTACAATCATTCTTTTGCTTCACGGTTTTATCATTTAATTACATTCTTTGGGTAGATATGAAATGATTTGGGCTATATATAGAGAGATTATTGGTGAGATCCCTAATTCTTATTTCATCGCCGATCATTTACCCTAAGTGATAATCGATGGCGACATCCCCCAACATCGATGAGCTGAAGCAAGCGTCTGGTTCAAACGACATCGCCACTTGTTTTAAGTTCCTCTTTAAGAGTGAGGCTGTGGAAAATCGTTGTTTGCTCTTAAGGTTGGAAGACGAATGTAGGGACCTCAGGGATAAGGTCCAGAAGCGTAAGCGCACGGTGAGGGATCTCCATTTCCTTGGTCCGTTTCATGAGAAGGGGGTTGATGCCATGGGATGTGTTGTTAATATGCAAATAGCCGAGCGTGACATTTTGCAAGGTTTAGAAGGGATGCTTGGTCTTATCCGTGATGCCATAGCCCAACAAGAAGCCCATGTGACGCTTATGGAAATCAATGAGGAACTCTCAGATGGTTAGTGGGGTTGGGGGCCTTTGTTTTGTGTTTTGGGTATGTTGTAATTAGTTGTGTATTGCTGGTCGTTTTGTGGATAGGTGGCAGTTATGTTGGTGTCAGTTGTTTGGTAGTGTAGAAAGCTGGTATGTGGATAGGTTGGTTGTGTAGTGGTTGTTGTGTCTTTATTTTGGGTTAGTAGAAGTTCATCTTTTGGTTTAGTGATGTTGAACTTCACGCTACTGTAATGGTTATATGTTATTATGAATAAAAAGCTATTTTATATATTGTTTACTTTTGCAGTTGTATCTTTTATACATAATGTTGTTTGGTAATTTTGTGTTTAAGTAACTGTAAGCTATTGTGAAGTAAGCTAGCTTCAATAAAGGTGTTGTTAGGCTAATACGCTGCAATTTCATTATAACCACTAAAGTGGTAGAAAACTAAAGTGGTACAAAACGGCTGTCGTAACAACTTACACATATGCATACGAAGCTAAGTATATTTACATAAGTCCTAAGATTATAGTCTTAGTCTATTAGTGGCTTGCTATCTAAGCGTTATAGTGAGACGGATTCTGCTTTCTAACACTAAGTGGATGCAGATTTCCGGCAAAATTTGTGCTACGTTATTATGGTAGCACTTTTACATTTGTAACTGTACATACATAGGTTTGAGAGGTTCTTTGTAGTCAAAGAGGTTTCAAAAGCTTGCCGTTACTTTCAGATCTATTCTTTGGTCAGTCAGTCCTGGACCTTTTTGTCTCATGTGTATCCGCTTCTTCTTCTGGGGTTTTAAACAGCTGCCTTCGTGTGCCTGATAGTGCAACGGTTGTTGTAGAGGCCTTCTTTTCTGCTGGTTCAGTTGAAATGGGTGGTGGTGTCAACGTATCGGCAGGTATTCCTGCTAATTTAGGGGTCTCAACTATTGGTGGCTCTGGTAGTGGTGTTGATGGCTCAGGTTGATCTTCTTCTTTCATTGCGGCCTTGGATGAGCTAGCCTTTGGTAGAGCGAGAGGTAAAGCTGGTGGAGTAGGCCATGGCATCGTCTAAGACAAACCTCGGGAACCTTTTCTTGCTACCTTTCCTGAAATGAAGTACAAACCTGTGTTTTGTATGTTCAAGGTCTTTCTGAAGGGTGGGATTTTGTACGGATCCGGTCTGGGATGTAGCTTAGCACCTCTGAGCATGTTGGTAGCAGTTTTTCAGCTTGGGGACTGAAACATGTAAGCAAGAGACTCCCTGTAACGTCAGCAATAACCGCTTTGATGCAATAATTGTACATGAAAAGTTATTTGATATCAGCGAGCCATATATAGGAGTTCATATTCAGTTATGGTGATGATATTTTGTACGTAATATGTGATGTTTTACTGCATCTAGTTTTTTTATACATGTAGTTTGGGACAATCTTCGAGCCAGGTTCCTGGCAATGCCAATGCGGTGACTTGTCTTCTCTTTTGAGTCCGCACGTCATGCACTTGTTTAGATACCAACCTTTGTCTTCCTCAATCGTCATTATGACAGCCTCAGTTGTGAATTTGTGTTGTGGCTATATCGTAATTGGAATGTCAAATTGGTATGTTGGGAATGCTTAAAATAGGCTCACTAAATCTTACCGTAAGATTTTCAGGGTTAATCTCCCAAAGTTGAGATATTGTTAACGGCTCTTGCTGCTTTGATTCTTCTTCCGATTCCGAAGCTGCAGTCAGTAATGGAAATCTTGGAGTAGGCGCAAGAACATCGTCATAGCTACATTAAAGCTTCTAGTTAGTTTGCTTTTGTTAGGCAAGTGGTCGACAAATAAAAATAATGTTTTGTTGTATACTTACACTGCACGGATGTGAGTTGCCTCTTCGATGTTCGGATTAAGATAATAGTACGTCGCCGGAGTCACTGATAATTGAATAAACCCTGCATTTTGTTTGCGTAGATTTTTTAAATACCCGTACAAAAAAGGTTCCTTTACCATTTATCAAGTGAATCTACTTCCATATCTTTTCGTTAAGCATGAGCTCACTGCTATAATGATCGGCTGCTCGAGCGGGAGTGCCATTTGCAGCTCAAAGGACGTGGCCATCTCGTTCCACAAACTTAACGTGATGCTGTTTCCACTGCAGCAAAGGATTTTCGACAACGTCATTATAATGTTAGTGTTTTGTTTTAAATACGAAGTTGATAATAGCCATACTTAAGGTTCTGTATCTCAACGTTCTTCCTGAGAACCCGGTTCGTAGTTGGACCACCGAACTCCTTTATCCGCGATACGTTTCTGATAATGCCAATGTAATCTTCGCGAAGTTGAGTTCCTTATGTAAGAAATGTCATTAAAATAAACTTCATATCGGTAGAAGTATACCTGTCAAAATAGAGTCGCGTGAATCTGCACGTTGGCCCAGCTCATTATATGCCGTGAAGTTAAAATAGTGCTGAGGAAAACCATCCTCTTCGAAAGGAGTAGCGTGCGTATATTTCCCAAACAACAATGTTAAATCATTTGTGAGTGTTCGCTGCTAGTTGTATGTCCGCTTACATCCAAATCCTTGAATCGTGTAACATGAATTAAGTTGCAGCATTGCGTCAAACTGTCGGATATCTCGTACATCGACATTTGCCTGGATCGCATTGCCCTACAAAATCATCGTTAGTTGATGTGATAGTAAACGGGTTAAGTTGACACGAATAGTGCTTCTGTACTTATACTCACCTGTCGGTCCAATAAGATAAAGCACAAACCTGTTGGGTTTGGGTCAGGGACGTTCTTTGACAGCCATTTGCGGTATACTTTAGCTTCTAAAGTTTTGTTCGCATCGGCTAGGTCAATATCCCCTATGCCTATAACTGAAGATTCAGTCGCTACTATTTTCCCTTTGTTTTTCTCCCTAATTTTTGCGATCTCTTCTTCTGTCACATGTATTCCTGTGGTAGTTGAGGTTGCTGCTTTCGGTTCTTGTTCAGCCATGATTCTGCATAATAATTTTAAGCGCAAAATTATAGGTAATATGATTATCGTTATAGCTATGTTCTAACAGCATTCCTGTAGCTGCAGCTATAGGATTTTGGGCGCCAAATAAAACTCATGCCTCTATTCTGAAGTACACGATAAGGTATGCATGTTAGATACGAAGTGTGTGGTTGCATGTATGTATACGCAGAGAATTAATAGCCAGATAAATGCTAACACGTATAAATATGGGTCATTAAAATAACATATCATGGATCTATTTGAATTACTACATACACGTAAATTAGCAGCTATAATACGACAATATAACCTACACCTCTACTTTATGCTACAAAGTATGTTAGCTGTTCTAATAAGTGTTTTCATGCAATATAGTTGAGCATCAATATTCATAAGTACCCATAAGAAATGATAACACATATAAATTGTAACAGGGCGAACATATAGTTTTCTATGATACAGGATACTAAAAATAAACAAAACCTGCCACCTGCGAAGTTTATTTAAGAAATCTATATACACTATGTTTTTGGTGGTGTTAGGAGGATGGCCAGGCTGGTCTTCTATAATCATTTTTAGCCCAGCTGGTGATGTAGCTCTAGAAAGTGCAACGTATAATTGGCCGTGTCCGAATATTGGCTCAGGTAGGTATACGCCAATTTTCTTTAACGATTGACCTTGGCTTTTGTTAATTGTCATTGCGTGGCATAGCTTCACCAGAAACTGCTTGCGCCTAAAAGTGAACGGCATCTTTTCCTCTTTAACTGTCAAGATTATCCTTGGTAAGAACACTTTTTGGCCCATCCTTGTGCCACTAATTATCTTAGCTTCGATGACTCGAGATAGCGCTGATTTACGATCATCCTAGTTCCGTCGCAAAGCCCTCCCGTCAAATTTAAATTGCGTAGTAGCATAATCGGGCTGCCAATTTTTACTTCAAGTCTGTGTGGAGGCAGTCCCGAGAAAGTCATAGAGTTGAGATACTCGGTCGAGTATAGTAGTTCTGATGCCCCCCGTCATTGCCAACTGGAATTGCATCATCTATGCTGCTGTAAAAATATGATGCGCCAGTAACCTTTTTTAAGATCTGCGCATTTATAAGGTCCGCAGTTTCGTTTTTCGGGGTACACAATAGCCTTCTCTTGAAAGCTGGCTACAGTAGCTTGGTGAAGTGATGCGGTGTCATATATAAAGTTTATTAACTGTAGCATCCCGTCTTCCGTTGGTGGAAAACAGTATCTTTCGGGTATTTGCACCCACGAAGTGTCGACCGGGTCCATGTCATCTTGCGCGCCAATATTTCCGTCACCAATATTGAGGAGCCACTCTGAGAAAACATTGGTCTCTTGTACCTCCATTGGTGTCATTGAAGGTCTCCGGAGGCGCATATTCTCTTGCAACAAAAAGATTTTGAAATGTTTCCAGAGGTACGATTCTGCCACCAATAAAGCGATTATTTCATTTTTTCGTGCCCATTTCTTAACCGGCAAAGTTTGTCTAAAGTCCCCTCCTAGTACCGCAAGCTTTCCTCCAAAGAGTGCATCTGGCTGATCTAATATGTCCCTGAAAGTTCTGTCCAGGGCTTCAAAGCACCTACGTTCCTCATCGGAGCCTCGTCCCAGATTACCAAATCAGTTTCTTTTAGAAGCTGGCCCAACTGAGTACCTTTGTTTATTCGGCATACTGACTCTTCAGTCAACTGCAATGGTATTTTGAACCTTGAATGAGCTGTTCTACCTGACGGTAGTAGTAGTGATGCTATACCAGACGAAGCCACCGCCAAAACGATATGACCATGACAACGTAAGGTTGCAATCAGGTCATTCCAAAGAAATGTTTTCCCAGTACCACCGTGACCATATACAAACAAAAGCTCTTGTTTCTTTTCGCTAATAGCACTCATGACAATGTCAAATATAATCTTTTGGATACGGTTAAGTTGTGGTATCATATCTCGGCTCTGGGCAGCTAACTCTTCTCTATTGTAGTTCCTTTCCTCCATGACAACCCTGTTCCTAAACATATGAATTAACCCCTCAGGTGGCGCGGGAAGGCCATAGTCTTTTAAAGATTTTCCATGTAACGATATGAATGTCTGTAGTTCATATAAAACACCACCACGTAACTCTGGCTCATTAACATGCAGTGGCCGTACGCCTAACAACTCAGATAGGATACGGGGAATATCATCTGACATCGACCTCCAAAATTGTTCCCATACCACAATCGGGTTTGAAATGTCTGTGAAGACTAATATTTCTAAGAAACGTGCGCGCAACTGTGATGAGGTTGATGTCCCTGAGGCCTCCTGCATTGCCGTGATCCATTCTTGATCATCTTCAAGGAGCCCCATAGCTTCACACGCTGACCTATTTGTATGATAAACAATGCCATTGACCGTACGTATGTCTGCAAACAAAGTACAACCCCTATGATGACACAAAAGCATCCTTTGATAAAAATGATCTCCGGTAGTAGGGTGCACATATGTTAACCTCCTTATGGAAGGCCTATTCAGGTTACATCTTGGGAACCATGCTTTATCAGCCTTTGACCATACGAACTCTGAAGGAAATTAGAGGCAAGTTAATTGACGGCCTATAGTAAATGACTCGTTAAAACCAAGCCATTCTGTAAGGGTAGTTTTTCTGCCAAGAGTAATTGATAACGGATTCTAAACGGTGGGAGGACCTAAAGACAACGGTTTGCATATTTTCCAAGTGAACCGCTAGAATCTGGACCGCGGGATCTCTGCTGTGTATATCAAAACCCAAAATCCTCCAACACGCTTCATGTGGGCCTATGTACCTACCGTCTACAAAGTTACTAATTTCGTCGACACGTACGTGAGTGCCACTAGTAGAAGTAGAAGGATCTGTTGACGGTTGAGGAGCATCACAAATTGTTCTGGTTACTTTTGCCATTATTCTGTCGGTGCCCTTCGAGATGTACTTGAACAGATATTTGATTAACATTGACAAACCACAAATTTCAACGTTTATATTTGCATAGAAGGCCATACATAATTCCCGATTATGTGGAACAACGTATGCGTTATCAAGTCGGACATTGTGCCTTGTCTCGTTCATAGCAACATCACGCCTTCGATAATGGACATACCCTGATTTATCTACAAAGGTCGATTGGCGGTACTCTTTTGGAAACTGTTTCTTGGACACTTGTCTACCACGCATAGAGGGAGCGTTGGGGAAGGCCATGCCACACGGACCATGCACCATGAACTCCGTAACTACTCTGAAAGCTTCAAAATCATGTATTGGATCAGGGAGCTCTGCGTTAATATATCTATCAATATCAACATCTCGTACCCCCCGAGGTCCGTTGTTTATCCACACCAATATATGGCAATGTGGTAGCCCACACTTATGAAACTCTACTGTATACAGAACTGCAAAAAAGAAAAATGGTATAAGCACAATATCCATAACCATTTTATCATGTGAGCAACTACATGTATATGGTATAAAATAGTAGAATAGGCATAAATACACATATGAAATAGACGTGCTTGCGTTCATGACTCCAAAAGGTTGTCGGTCGCGTATGTACTTTATGAGATCATGAATCTTCCGCTCAAAAACTCTGTCAATTATATCAGGCCTGTCGCTTGCTGACAACCAAGGGAACGACTGCATATATTCTTCAATTTCTAGCCATTTTGTATTACACGTAAATGTCACAAAGAACGACAGATTTCCATGTTTTCTGCAAATTGCAAGCGCAACTAAGTAGTGGCTATACATATAGCGTGGACCTCCGGTAAACGACGAAGGCAAGATGATTCTCGAGCCTATATCAGAGCCATCAGTATCTCCCTTGTTATTGCATCATGAAGGCCTGCCAAAAAATCACCCCTTATATCAGCCTGATTCTTTCTAATGAAGTCCATTCGATTTTGTTCGATGCTGCAATAGGCGGTGACAACATATTGCTGAAAGAGTCTCCCGCCTATACTGAGAAGATTATAATGGCCAATCTTATCATGGAGCTGGTAAGTGTAGAAAGATTTCATTGACATACGCTTCCCGCTACGTGTTGCGACACCTTCCACATTCAAGTATTTAAGATGAGTATGGTACCCTTGCTCGCCATATACAAATAGCAAAGGGAAATGAGTAGGCATGTAGATCGCGTGCAATTTACTTATGCATTGCACATCACCCGAATGTGTTTCCAACACCACATCGAAGTCGCTTTTTGTCTCAACGGTATCATCAAAAATGATAGCCCCAATAACATCGGCAGTAGGCAATTCATATTGTGATGAAGACCCGTGGCTAAATAGTGCAACTTTAAAATTTGGAATATCGTGTTCCTGGAGCTTATCTATTGCCATCCTAAAAAGCTACACCAACGCGTTATTATGATCTAGAAACTCTATCAACGATTCCACAATCTCAGGCCTAATGATGGAGCGGCATGCCTCCGTAAAATGGCTCATACGGTTCGCAACCTCATGATCGGTGTCGTATATGTACAATTGTAAGAAACGTGGTGTTTTGCCCGGTTTAGGGCAAAGTCTCCCTATCCGATGGTATATTTGACCAGATACTTTAAAGACGTACGAACCACCACCCACATTCACAGAATCGTCTCTATTTGCCCATAAAAATGTCATGGCAAACATTTGATTGTACATCCTTATGTTTTCAAGGAAATGCCTATCCGAAAATAGTTGATAAATCAGGGGAGGATACTCCCGCGGGACTAAAAGCTTGATACGACCCTGCAAACAACAGCGGTGATACAAAGGTCCCGTCCTTCTAGTGGAGTAAGATAATTTCTCTTCATCCCAAAACCGGGCTCTACAGTACCGGTCAAGCATGCACACATTGGCCAAGGCGCCTATATTCTTGAGGAGGGCCTATAAGGGAAAAAACAGCATAACTGGTAAAGTAACAGTCCGACACACGATAAAAAAAATTGAAGAAACGCCGCACGTAAAAGTTAACTCACCAGATGAACGTCTATCATTTGGTGCTCGTCCCGGAGTAGCAGTTGACTAGTTTTGATCACCACCTATGACATCAACATATAAACGCAAAAGATAATGAACAACAATAGAACATCCATAGAGAAAAAACAGCAATAGTAAGTGCTTACAAAGTGATACATAAAACACTCAAATTACCGGCTGAACGTCGGCGATACTGTCTACGCTGTCGGGCGCCATTTACAGGACGATCAGACGTGCCTGCAATAACAACTAAAAAAGTCTAGGATGACGCTGAAAAACTTTAGGATGAAATTATAAAGTCATAGCACCACACCTGCAGGGAGTTGTGACGTGTCCACCTGATTACCCAAAGAAGCACCTACATGAATTGTTGGAATCACTCCTAAACTTGATTACAAGTGTTAGTAATTAATATGTAATAGTTAGCTTAATTAGGCTTTTATGTTAGTACTTAAGGCAAGGCTTATGTAGAAAGCCCATAATCCTTGGTCCAAGCCCAATAAGTAAAGGAAGGGAGCTTGAGTGTTGCCTTAGCTCCTTCTCTATAAATACCTTTGTAACTCTCATTTGAGGGTTGGTTGTTCACTTTTCTATTTCACTCTAAGCATAAACCTTTCATTATTATTCATACGTGTATTTGGTTAAGTGTTCATCCAATCTTCTCTTCTCATTTCTTATATTTATGCTTGTGTTACAAACATTGTGACCTAACAGTGGTATCATTCACCAAATAGTTGGGTGAAATTTATTTTGTTTTTTAAGTCTTTTGTCTCTACGCGTAACTCTCGGTAATCAAACATTCATACGCATCAAAACTCAATTTTTTTCACTTTAAAACTCAAGATTCTTGTACTTTAAAGGTTATTTGGTGATAAAGTTTAAGATTTTGGCATAAAGTTTGCAACTTTACGTGTGGAGAAGTGTTTTTAAGCTTGGTTTTATTCATGTAGTCTATTCTACGCGTAAGGTGAGAAAGTGTGTTGGATCATCAAGTTTCACACTTTTGTGTTATTTTGGTGATATTAAAGCTTTTTCATCATAAACATCAGGTTTCTAAACATCTTTGGGCTTAAAAATCAGTCTTGGTTAATTTTGGCAATTCCTACGCATAGCAAAACCCTAATCCTACGCATAAGCTTCTAAAAGTTTAATCTTCAGTGCTATTGGTTTACTCAGTGTTTTCTTGCTTGGATAAGCCTAAAAACACTTCGACTTTGGATATCTTTTACACTGGTAAAGTGTAAAGGATTTTTGGGCAAAAACCCTAGTTTTACGCCTAAGCAAAGCTCTTACGCGTAGAATACTTTCTGCCTAAGCATTTTCTTACGCCTAAGCTAATCTTACGCATAAGCATTCTACTACTAAGCCTTTGTTTTACGCCTAATATGAGTGTTTTTCAATCCTACGCGTAAGCTCTCTTCTTACGCGTAAGTTGGTGTTTTTACGTATAAGGTATTTTCTTTGCTTAAGTTGATTTTCTACGCATAAGGATTCTTCATCAACAACTTTTAATTCGACTACAAATATCCATTGTCAACTCAAGTTTCAAGATGTCTCAACCACCATACTCTAGCTACTTTCCTCATGTGTATCCTCAACAACAACAACAACAACTCCATCAACAACAACAATTTTATCAACAACTACAACAACAACAACAACAACAACAACAACAACAACAACAACAACAACAACAACAACAACAACAACAACAACAACAACAACAATTTCAACAACAATTTCCTCCAGGAGCAATTCAACCACAAATGATTCAACCACCCCTAGTCTTCAAGTACAACCTTACACAAACTTTCAAAATCAACATCCATCTAGGAATACTATGAAGGAACCATCTTGGTTTGCAAAGATGTGTGAAGCTTTAAGTAGCCAACAATCCATTCATGAAGCTGGATCACTTGATAGACCACCAATGCTTACTCTCGGTAACTACGATCAATGGGTGATAAGGTTCTTTAGGTTTTGTGATCTAAAGAAGCCACATGGAAAGTTTTTAAAGAATGTCATCCTTGAAGGTCCATTTCAGATGCCTACTATCACTGTACCCGAAGATCCAACTGCTAATCCACCAAGAGATGATCTCACCAACGTTGTCGGTCTTAATGAACTAGCTCACGATCAACTTTTACACTTGAAGCCGATGAACTTGCAATGCAATACATCCTTTTGGGATTACCTAATCCGATACTTCGAAGTGTTGATGCTCAAAAGACTACTAAAGCAATGTGGGAGCATATTCATCTTTTCATGGAAGGCACAAAACTCAATCAAGAAGACATGGAGTCTAAAATCTACTTGGCTTATGAACACTTCATGATTGAACCAGGGGAGACATTAGAGTCATATCATCAACGATTCTCAAACATCATCAATGACTTGGAAAAACATAATATCATTATGCCAAGAATTGCAGTCAACACTAAGTTCCTAAGTAGTCTTGGTCCTGATTGGTAAAAGTATGTCATTTTCACCCATCAAGCGAAGAATCTTGATCATGCTACATACAAATTATTATACGACTACTTGAAGCCCCACCAAAAGGAAGTTGACAGAGAAAGAGTCATCCGTGGAGCTCCTATTTCACCTTCACTTTCGGATAATCAAACTCTAGCTTTGTGGGCTCAAGCTTGTTATCCTCAATTTCCAACCCTACAAACTGTCTTCACAAATCCTCCATAACCAACTGCTACAATTACCCCATATGATCCGTCACAGCAACAATCTCAAGAAACTCAATTGGTTCCATACAACAACAATGATCAAGCACTTTACGTTGAATCTAATGAGGATCTTTGAAGCTTTTGATGCATTGCAATGCGGTTTGTCATGATTGCTAGAGCCTTCTACCGATATTCAAACAAATCCAACAATCGCATTCGTACCTCATCAAACACAAGGAATCGGGTGTTGTTAACAATGGACGTGTTGAAGTTCGAATCATGGTAATGTTCGTCGGATGGGCAAAGTGGTCAAGGAATGCTATTGGAAGGAATAACATGGGTGCTCCACAACAACGAGCTCAAGTAGTTGATAAGGGAAATGCTCAGACTGGGGTTAATGGTATTCGTTGTTATAACTGTAATGAGAAGGGTCATCTGGCTAATGCTTGCCCAAAGCCGAGGACAAGAGGCATCGCTTATAACAAAGAGGCTTTACTCTTGGCTCTCAAGGATGAAGCTGGTGGAACTCTTACTAACAAGGAACACAACTTTATGGCAAATGCAGATTCAGATGATGATATGGAGGACTTGCAGGCTAATGCAGCTATGATGTTATTGGCAAACATGCAAGAACTCTACATGAGTGACACAGGCCCGGTGTATGACACTGATGGCTTGTCTCAGGTATCGGATCAAACTATACTCATTTCTGATCTGATATCTCCGCCAACATCTGCATCCGACAAGGCTCAGAGTGTTCAACATGAGCTATCTACATCTCATTCTGATGATAATCAAATAGATCCCGTAGTTATATTTGACGATCAAGATGACCTTATGGTTACTATTGATAATCAAGTTGACTCCGTGGTTATACTTGAGGATCTGAATAATGATCATGTTGAGACTCACGTTGAACAAGCTGAACTTTCATCTAATCCAGATATTGAGCTCATGACCTTACTTAAAGACCAAGAATCTCGAATGGAATTGTGCAAAAACATCAATAAGCAATTAAAGGACAAAAATGCACTGCTGACTAAGGATAATGAATGCTTAAAATTTCAACTCAACATTTTTCAAACACAAGAAAAACGTGAAAAAGGTTTTGAAGTCGCTTTTGCTAAATCCTACCAAAACGAAAAATCTTTGGAAAAACATATATGTGATCTAGTTGCATCCAAGAATGCTTTATTGTCTCAAATAGAACAACTGAAATATGATCATAAACAACAACTTAACGCCTCACCGGAATCTCAAAAACCAAGTCCGAGTTGTTAACTTGTCAAAAGCAGCCGTGAATACAAAAGCATTCAAAGAAACAAATAGATGACTATCTTGAAGAAATTGTCGACTTACAAAACAAAATCAAAGAGTTTCGAAATGTTGTTTATAAACACGGTGAGTCAATCACAACTATTCAAAAGTTTACTTTTAAACCAAATCTAAATGGATAGGGACCGAATCTTGCTGATTACAAACCTAAGTTTTCAAATAGAGCATTCAAACATAATCCTCAAGTTTACAGTGCAGAACACAGAATTGATGATTCCATTATGACTGTTGTTGAATATAATCGCATGGAGGAATTAGATGCAGAAGACGAGAGTCGGTCAAATTGGAAAATGTTGTTTATAACAAACCATTTAACTATTCAAAAGCCATTACTTTCGTCACACAACATGATTTTTATAACACACCTTGGGTTATCACACCTACTTATGAGTCTTCTAATGAGGTTCCCCTTTCCAACACTGCACAAATTAATGGTCCTTTACCTTCACTTAGTGAAATAAAGTCATTAGCCGAACAATGTAAAGTTATAACATATTTTGAAACATTCTTATCGGACATCAAACTTTTGGAACGTGAAATTGAAATCAATTCTGAAATAAAAGTTGAACATTTTCAATCGCCTCAAGCGCGAGCTCAAAGAGATATTTTTAAGAAAAGAATTTTACCACATGTCCGAAATTTGAAAAATTGTTCAATATATTGGGAAAGGGATTTTCACAAAGAACTTGGACTTATGAAAAGAGTTTTCGAACAAACAGAAACATCGATTTCAAATACAAAATGTAAAAAGAAATTGTTGAGAAAAGATGTTGATCGACTCTTGGAAGATGTAATTTGTGCTGATACCATTAATGTTGTGTTATTACATTCTGTTTCATATGCATTTGATTATATCTCGGCTGATTCTGTGGATTCTATCGAAAATGTTGAGAATAACGATAATGTGCAGCAAATCAAATATTTGAAAACTGAAAACGAGCGTTTAATCAACGAACTTTCAAATGCAAAACGTCGTCTTCAATGGTGTCAAAAGGATTTTCAAAATCGAGAACTTGCTCGCAAAACAAAGTCAATCGCCATATTCAAAATGCTGATCCAAAAATAGAACATCCGACGATCAAAACGTGTCTTTAAAGTGTCAAATTTCAAAATATGAACAAGAAATTGCCAAAGTCAAAACAGAATATGGTGTCATATTTAATTTGCTCAAACAGACTCGTGAAAAAGTATCACAAGAACTTGATAATTATCTTGCACACACTAAAGATGTCATACATAGTAATGCATGAATTCGCTATGAAAATCAAGATTTGTTGCACACTATTGTTGAGTTGAAAGCAAAGCTAAGAAAGTATGCTAATGAGAAGCCTAGTAACACTAATGTTCCTGCACCTGAAAAGCAAAAAACTGCCTCTAGAACACCTACTGACAAAACACAAAATTCTAATGTGTTTCCTTCCACTGATACAGGAATAATTGCCTCTTTTCCCAACGCTTGCACTTCACAACTTAAGAGCACCTCAAGGAATAATAGGAAGTTGCGACGTAAGAAAAGAACAATAAAGACCTCTGAAGTAGAAGAACACCTTAGGACTTTGAATAAGACTCAAGTTGCACCTACTTTAGATATTGCGTCTGACAAATGTAATGGAAAAAGTGTTGTAATGAATGCTGAACCTTTAAGTACTTTAAATGTTAAGTTTGAAGCTTCTTGTGTTGGTTGTCGTAGAAGTATGTTTTCTGGTTGTCATGACAAATGTGTTGCTAAGACTATTTTATCTCGGAAGCGGAACATTAGAAAACGGAATACCTCTGGGCCCACTAATGCTTCTAAGTCTGTGCTAGGTAAACCGCCTTCTAGTGCTCATGCTTTAATCACTGATGTACCTTTAGAACCCACTTCACCTCTTAGGAAGAAATTATCACCTAGTGCATTCACTAAGACCAAAGCTAAGACTAGTTGGAGATGGCATACATGGTTACATAATACACTTGGATTTACATGGATACCTAAAATCATAAACATGTGTGTCTCACCTATAACTGCATCGGAACCCTTTAACTCTTCGGGTTCCACATCTACTTCTATTCCATCTGTGTCGTTTGTGTGTAATGCGAGTGATACAGATCATCCTCTGGGTTGTTGATAGCGGATGTTCCCGACATATGACAGGAAATCTTAAACTATTATCAAACTTTGTTTCAAAGTTCATTGGCACTCGTCAGATTCGGAATGATCACTTCATGGCTATCATGGGCTTCAAGATTACATCAATGGGAACATTGAAATTAGCGAGTTTATTATGTGGAAGGTCTCGGTCACAATCTCTTCTCGACCGGTCAATTTTGTGATGGAGATTTGGAAGTTGCTTTTAGGGAGAAAACTTGTTTCATTCATGATCTACAAGGAAACGATCTTATGTCTGGTCAACGCACATTAAGTCTTTACATAATATCAATGCAAGACATGATTGCTTCATCTCCCATCTGTCTACTCTCTAAGGCAACATCTACAAAATCCTGGCTAAGGCACCATCGTCTCTCACATCTAAACTTTCAAACTATAAACAACTTTGCACGGTACAAACTTGTTGAAGGTCTCCCACGATTTCGGTATTCCAAAGATCATTTATGCTCAGCTTGTGAACAAGGAAAAAGCACTCGTGCTCATTTTTCTTCAAAGGTGGAACACAGCTCACAACATGTGCTTCATCTTCTTCACATGGATTTGTATGGTCCGATGCGCGTGTAGACGATTAATGGCAAATGCTACATTTTGGTAATTGTTGATGACTACTCAAGATGGACTTGGGTTTATTTTCTTCGAAGTAAAGATCAAGCTCCACAAATGATCATCACCTTTCTTACAAATATTCAAGTTCAGCTCCGAAACACAGTCAGACAAATCAGAACAGATAAAGGAACTAAATTTGTTAATCAAACTCTTCGTGCATATTATGAGAAAGTGGGAATTGAGCATCAAACATCCATTGCACGTACACCCGAACAAAACGGAGTTGTTGAAAGACGAAACCGTACGTTAGTGGAAGCTTCAAGAACAATGTTGATTAATGCTAAACTTCCAGATTACTTGTGGGCTGAAGCCGTGTCAACTGCATGCTACACTCAAAACCGTTCAATGATTTCTAAATGCCACAACAAAACACCTTACGAGCTTATCCACAACCACAAACTAAATCTCAAACACTTTCATGTATTTGGATCCCTTTGTTACCCAAATAATGATCGTGATGACTTTGGTAAGCTCAAAGCCAAAGCTGACATTGAGTCTTTGTTGGATCTCGTGAAAATTCTAAGGGTTACCGGATCCGAATCGTCGTACAAGGGAGATTATGGAAATGATTCATGCCAATTTCGATGAGCTTATGAAATGGCTTCGAGCAAATAGCTTGGAACCCGGTCATAACCGTCTAAACTTCCCCAAACCCCATCATCACTAAAGCGATAAGGTTTTAAATGTACCTTTTGAGAGGTCGTTTAAGCCCTTATTTGATCACTTTGTATCCGTTATTACTTAATATCGTTCCTTTTCACTTTTAGGTCTCTCAAGGCAAATTGTTGGAATGGCACTTATTTGGACGAAAAGCGCGGATATACAAAGAAAATGGCCAAATTCAAGAATCAAGCCACCAGATCTTTGAAATACAAGGGACGGTGTCGTGTTAATCATGACGCCGTCGCATCATTTTGTGCCGGTCAAGAGTCAAATTGCTTATTTTCAAGTGACGGTGTCGCTTTAAAAGAGTAGGTCGTCGCAACTCGACGGCCTAGATTTGATCCAGACGGCATCGAGACTAAGGGACGGCGTCACAAGCATAAGGTGACGCCGTCGCAAGACTAATGTGGCCAAGACGAAACCCTAATGACGGCGACCCAACGACGCCACAAATCAAAGGTGACGCCGTCGCGATTGTAATCTTATATATAGAATCCGAATTTTTCGGCTTTAGTGTGTAGTCTTTTGGAGTAAAAATCTAAACCGAACCAAGGTCGTTTTGTACAAGATTTTAGGTTCCAAACCCTAACTTACAACAAGATAAGTGTTTTACTTCATTAATTCAATTATGTCTTCAATTACTTGTGTGTATGCTTGCATGTTCTCCATGTCAAGCTAATTTACTTTTGTGTTTGCTTAGGAATATGAAACTTAATTATTGAATATTGATTGGTTATCTCTTATCTTAATTGTTAATGATCTAGTAATGCGATAGGTCATTCTTTGTGTAGTTAATGCTTGATTAATCTTTGTGAACCTTAGACTATAACACCTAGAGTAGTTGTAGGCTAAACCATCCAAAGAGTACCTTAGAGTTAGAGTTTATAATTCCTAGATATTTTGTAGATGAGAACCTTTGGTAGTTTCAAAGAGTTAGGGACAAACGCATACCCTACGACTTTAGACACACAACGCGATTAAGAATAAGGACGTGACAATTCAACCATCAATAGGAGATAATTAATGAGTAATACAACCTAAGTAAACACATCTTTAAACTATCATATGAGCACACAATAATTAGACATAGACTACACATACCTTAGATTAGATAGTTAGATAAGTAGAGTAATCGGTAGAAATACCAACCCCCAAATCCAAACCCCGAGATTCGTACCTTTTCAATTTCTAAAAAACATAAAAAGATAAAAAAATAATCTTCCTCAACCCCAACCTTAGCGTAGTAACTTCTCACTAGCATTCCTATTCCCCAGAGAACGATATCAATACCCGTGGCTTACCCTAATACTACACTACAACGATTAGGTTCACCGCCTAGGTGTTATAAAACTTGCTCAAGAAAAGGAAGTTCCTTTGACCCCAACGACGCGTGTAGCGTTATCAAGTTTTTAGCGCCACTGCCGAGGAATAGAATAGCTAGTTAGTAGTCCACATCGTTTAGGTTTCTTTGCTTGATTCCTATCAAGTAAAATTTTTTCTCATTTTTTAGCTTTCTCATAGTATATCCCCCTTCTTCGTGACCTTTGTTCGTAACCCCATCACTTTTCATCATGGAAGGTGAAAACCAACTGCCATTTCCCCCTACCAACCCCTTTAGACAACTTAGAACCCGCAGTTCCACCAAAACCCTTCTTGAACCTTTTGCAGAACCCGAAAGAGAGCTCAATAGGTGAAGAAACGCTCTCCATGATTCGGAACCTCAAGGCACTTCCATCAACTTTGATGAAGTCACAACTGACGAGGAGTCCTCTCATTCCACACAATCCCCTGAAACCATCATCATTAACGATCTGAGCCAACATGGCGAGGAAATTCCCGCCACTCCGGCCAATGGACCCATCAATCCTCAAGCAAAATCCTGGGAATACTCTTCCCTCTCGCATCTGGATTTACCGGTGCCATTGTCTACCCTTCGTAACAAGTCAATGAGGTATTGCATGCCTCGACATTTGGCTTATCCAAAACGCATGTCAATTCCATGGATCCCACAGCGAAAACCCAATCCACCACATCAAACAATTTTTAAAAATTGTTGATGCTATCTATGCCGACGGGGCATCTAGGAGACATCTAGACTCCAGTTTTTCTCATTTTCTCTTCAAGGACATGCCAAGGAGTGGCTCGATAAGCTTCCTCCAAAGTCTATTTTCACGTGGGAACAACTCACAACCAAGTTCACCAAGAAGTTTTTCCCCCTGGAAGAACTGCATTAATTAGGAGCAAAATTCTTCACTTCCATCAAACAGATGGAGAGTCTATAGTTAACTCCTGGAATCGTTACAAAGATCTTGTTCAACAAGCCCCACACAATGGTATCAACCTTTGGTTGATTGTTCAAATCTTTTACGACAATGTCTCCCGAAAGGATCAAAAAAGGATTGACTTCTCAACTGGCTAAAGAATTTCTAATCTCACTGCGGAAGAAGGGTGGAACCACATTGAGGAATACGTTCAATACCAAGACAACCATTGGAATGAGCCAGTAAACGCAATAAGTATCTCCACTTTCTCGAATGAAAATTTATCATCTTTCGATGATCGGATTAAGAAAGCACAAGAGAAGCTTGCATACCTCACAAAATCGCCAAAACCAAAA
This sequence comes from Chrysanthemum lavandulifolium, assembly GCA_022545495.1. Taxonomy (NCBI): domain Eukaryota; kingdom Viridiplantae; phylum Streptophyta; class Magnoliopsida; order Asterales; family Asteraceae; genus Chrysanthemum; species Chrysanthemum lavandulifolium. Next base: position 79,717,565 of record CM040244.1, on the reverse strand, counting down.
AGGTTATTTAACCCATACCTTATATGCGACATTTGTGGAGGGCCACACGAGAGTGATGAGTGTGATGACACATGCCAAGAGAGCGTCTTCCTTTCCAGTCATGATATTTATGATGACCCTTCACTCCTCACATTCTATCAAAATGATGAATGCAACCCCTAGGGTAATCTAAAATGGAAAACTGAAGGAAAGGAGGGATCTGAATACACCATCCGTGATGCCTTTGAAAAAGAACTCGGGCAGTTTATCATAGAAGGGGCCACACTCTTAAATGGTCTTGAGGGGTTTATTCATGAGCAGCAAGCTGAATTAGGGAGTCAATTCACCAACCTCCACAAAAGAATAAGCGAATCTGGCCCAGCCCATCACGATCTAACTTGCGCCATCACTACTCCATCAGGATTACTACCAAGGATCCCCTGCATCCTGACCAGAATCCCACCACCAGGGAACCTGTGTTAGGAAATGAAGCAATTCCTGAACCTCCTTCAACTCCTCACGATCCCCCTCCACAAACACCAGCACCTACCCAGCGACCAACTCTCGCACGGATTCCTTATCCCTCTCGTCTAAAGAATCAAAAGGCTGAAGAAGACAATGAGAGAATATTGTCTTATTTAAAATGAGCTTCCGTCAACATACCACTTCTTGACGTATTCTATCACATCCCTAAACATAGAAAATACTTCAAGAGGTTAATATCTAATCGAAAGAAACTTGAAGGGTTGATATCATTAGGAGAAGAATGCTCGGCTATCATCCAGAAAGGCCTGCCCAAGAAGAAAGAAGATCTAGGCAGTTTCACCATCCCTTGTTCTATAGGCTCTCGCTGGGAATTAAGGTAAACCATCGATCACAAGATTCGTCAAGAGATTCTCATCAAGAAGAATGGATTCTCACGAAGTTATACTTGCAGAAGTGTTAAAGGTAAATCGTGTTCCTCGCCGAAAGTGTGAATCCACGAGAGAGATAAGCTCAAGATGGAGTAAAAGTCGGTACAGATTAAAGATAGGTTGGCGCCAGACATGTAGAGCTTACTCGTAATAAACAATATGATTAACAAAACAATATGATTAGTTGCATGCTTGTCTAGATGCATACTTGGTCTATGTTAGTATTAGGAGCATACATTGTAAACGCTCATTAGGGTTTCTTGCCTATATAAGAAACCATGATAGTTTGTAATAGATAAGTTTTTCTCAAGTCTTTAAAGTCTTGTAATATATCCGAAACATAGAGTTTCTATAATCAAAAGATCCATATAGGATCAAAGAGTTCTTAGTTTTTATAACTTGTATTTACTTTCCGCTACAAAATACGAGTTGTAGAGATCTTCTATTAGTTTGCTTGTGATTACATAGGCAACACTAACGATCTCCGAGTGCTTAAGATCTATCAAGGTCTTTGTGTGTATAACACTCTCTATGAAAAACGCCTTGGCGGATCTTGGGGCTAGCATTAACCTGATGCCTCACTCCCTGTTCCTCAAACTCGGATATTCAGGGCTGAAACCAACCATGATGAGTATTCAATTAGCTAATCGATCAATCAAATATCCCATTGGGGTTTGTGAAAATGTTCTTGTAAGGGTAGGAGAATTCAAGTTTCCAGTTGATTTCGTGATTTTAGAAATGGAGGAAGATAACTCAGTCCCGATAATCCTTGGAAGACCTTTCTTGGCTACAGCTCGTGCCATTATCGATGTTCATGATGGCAAACTCACTTTACGAGTGGGATCCGAGAGCTTAACCTTCGACATCAAGGATTCTATGAGTCAATCCTCCTCCTACGATCACCCTATTTATTTTGTTGAAGAAGTTGATGAATTTGTTGATGACATAGATGGCTGCATTGATGAGTATCTATTAAACGAATTCATAAATGAGGATAACAACACAATAGGCGACAACTAAGAATTTAAGATGGTTGGAGCTGTTTCCTTTTACCCGCGTAAGGAAGAAATTGAACCCCTTGAGCTGCAAAAGCTAGAAAACAAGCTAAAACCATCAATCAAGGAACCTCCTACCTTAGAACTAAAAGATCTCCTGAGCCATTTAGAATACGCCTTCCTTCAAGGAAAGGACCAACTCCCTGTCATCATAAGCTCGTCGCTGACCATTGGACAAAAAGAGAAGCTCTTGGAAGTTCTAAAAGAGTACAAAGGAGTGATCGCGTGGAGTGTGGCTGACATTAAGGGTATTGATTCTACATTCTGTACTCATAAAATCCTCATGGAAGAAGATTACAAACCAACCGTTCAGCCGCAGAGGAGGGTCAACCCTAACATTAAGGAGGTAGTAAAGAAAGAAGTCATCAAGCTCCTCGATGCCGACCTTATCTACCCCATTTCGGATAGCCCATGGGTCAGCCCAGTCTAGGTGGTTCTAAAAAAGGGAGGAATGAAGGTTGTAAAGAATGAAAAGGGTGATTTAGTGCCACAAAGAACAGTTCTTGGTTGGCGGTTTGTATCGACTACGAAAGTTAAATGATGCCACCCGGAAAGATCATTTTCTCTCGCCATTCATTAACCAAATGCTCGAAAGGTTAGCCGGGCATGAATACTATTGCTTCCTTGATGGTTTTTCGTGATATTTTCAAATTCCATTTCCCCGAAGATCGAGGAAAGACCACGTTTACATGCCCATACGGACGCTTGCCTACATGTTTAATGCCCTTCGGTTATGTAACGCGCCCACCACCTTTCAAATGATGTATGATGGCCATATTCCATGAATTAATTGAGGACAAGATGGAAGTCTTCATGGATGATTTCTTGGTATTTGGAAATTCCTTCTACCTTTGTCTTTCCAACCTTAGGAAGATGTTGAAATGGTGCGAAGAAACTAATTTAGTCCTAAATTGGGAAAAATGTCATTTCATGGTAAAAGAAGGAATTGTCTTAGGGCATAAAGTCTCTGGAAATGGAATTGAGGTCGATAGAGCAAAAATCAAAGCGATATCCAAACTCCCCTATCCTACCACCGTTAAAGCCATTCGCAGCTTTCTAGGTCACGCGGGTTTTTATCGAAGGTTTATTAAAGACTTCTCGAAAATTTCCCGGCCAATGACACAGCTTCTTGTTAAGGATGCCCCTTTTGATTTTTCTGGAGAATGCAAAGAAGAATTCGACCGACTAAAGAAGGATCTTACTCAGGCGCCTATAATGGTCACCCCTGATTGGTCTCAGCCATTCGAAATCATGTGCGATGCTAGTGATTATGCTGCAGGCGCCGTGCTCGGCCAAAGAAAAGAGAAGCATTTTCAACCAATCTACTATGCTAGCAAAACCATGAATGTAGCGCAAGAAAATTACACAACTACCGAGAAAGAACTTTTAGCTGTGGTTTTTGCCTTCGAAAAGTTCAAGCAATATCTTGTTCTTTCCAAGACTGTCATCTTCACTGATCACTCCGCCTTGCGCTACTTGTTTTCCAAGCAAGATGTGAAACCCCGACTAATTAGGTGGATTCTATTACTTTCGACATTGAAATTCGAGATAAAAAGGGGGCTGAAAATCTTGCTGCTGATCATCTATCACGCTTGGAAAACCCTGATCTTGAGAAATTCGATCATACCGAGATTCGCGACTTTTTTCCCGAGGAATGGCTAATGGCCATTAAGGAAATTGAGCCATGGTATGCGGATTATGCTAACTATCTGTCCAGTAGGGTTTTGCCAAATTACATGACCAAGCAAGATAAAAGGAAATTCTTCACTACGCTAAAACACTACTTCTGGGATGAGCCCTTCCTATTCCGCATATGCCCCGATCAAATCATTCGACATTGCGTGGCCGGAAGAGAGATTGATCGAGTTTTGAAAGAATGCCATGCGGGACCATCTGGAGGACATCACGGTGTAAATGTCATGGCACGAGAGGTTTTCGATGCCGGATTCTACTGTCCTACTATTTTTCGAGACGTTAAGAGATTGGTTCAAACGTGTGATGCATGCCAACGATCGGGAAACATCTCGCGAAGGGATGAATCACCTTAGAATTATATCCAAGTCTGCGAAATATTCGATGTTTGGGGTATAGACTTCATGGGACCTTTTCCTTCATCCGGAGGAAATGAATACATTCTCGTAGCTATTGATTATGTATCCAAATGGGTAGAGGCTGAAGCCCTTAGGACTAATGATGCGAGGGTAGTTATTCATTTTCTTAAAAGCTCTTCGCACGATTCGGGATTCCCAAGGCATTGATCGCTGATAGAGGAACCCACTTTACAATGCTCAAATGGAGAAGGTAATGAAGAAGTATGGCGTTCCATAGATTTTCTATCGCATATCATCCTCGATGAATAGACAAGTAGAAAACACAAATAGGGCATTAAAGCGGATACTTGAAAAACGGTCCACCGTAATAGAAAAGATTCATTCAAATCGGATGAGGCACTCTAGGCGCTCGTAATCGCTACAAAACACCTATCGGAACAACCCTTTTCACTTAGTATACGGAAGGCGGGCGACCTCCCTATTGAACTTGAGCAAAAGCATATTGGGCACTTAAGGCTCAGAATATGGATTATCTCAAGGTGGTCAAATAGGTTCTTATGACTTCAAGAATTGGATGAACTAAGGTCGAAGCGTATGAATCGTCGATCACATACAAAGAAAGGGCAAAAAAATGGCATGATCAACGAATAAAGAGTCCTAAAGAGTTTTTGGAAGGGGATAAGGTGCTCTTGTATAATTCAAGACTGAGATTATTTCCGGGAAAACTCAAATCGAGATGGTATGGACCTTTTTCAGTAAAGAAGCAGATGAGCAATGGAGCGGTGGTGCTACTAGACCATGATGAAAGGGAATTTATGGTAAATGGACAACGTGTGAAACATTATCAGTTGGATAATAATGAAATGGTGAACGAAGAAGATATTGTTTTAGAACGAGATGACGGTAATGAAGTTACGTAGGAGCACGACTACGAGTCTAGCTACAAGACTCATAAATAAAGAAAAGCGCTTCGTGGGAGGCAACCCATGCTTAATTGTTTGCTTGTTAGTGTCATATATCTTTTATTGATTGTTTATTCTCATGTTTAAATTTGTAAAATGCTTTATTTTGTTTTTAACCTCGCCTTAATTGCATATAAAGGTATTTTACATAAAGGATAAGTGTAGGAGGATTAGACACGTTTTCAAAAGAAACGTGAACATGAGAATAACAATTAATTCAAAGATATATATGTGTTTGTTCGAGTTAATGCTTGTATCGAGTTATAATGGATGTTTTGCGAAATTTTTCGATTCTAAAGATGTAAATTTTCCAAAATCGCATACCGCTTTTGTCGATAACCGACGGTGTCAGATCGCAAATCGACTGAGTCGTGAAGGATTAAAACAACAGATTACTTTTTCTCGTTTTTCGAGCTACTTATAAAGTTTTGGAATTTTCGGTGTTAATTTTTGAATTTAAACATCCATTCCACAAGCATTATATCCTAGTTTAATAGAGTCTTATATATATTATTACCGCCGATTTTACATAAAGGTTTCGCTTTTTTTCTTCAAGTGTGCAGGTTTAATTTATCAAGAAGAAGATACATAAGATTAGAAGGAGCTTTTCACGCATACATTATTCTTGAAAAGGATTTAACCACCACTTTACACGGATCCTACCGAGCTAATCAGGGGAGTATTAGTTTCTTTCGTCTTTATTACCTTCTATTATCATAACTTTGATACTTTCGGGGAACATTGGGGACAATGTTCAGTTTAAGTGTAGGGAGGGAAAATAAAACGGGAACTTTGAAACTATGCTTATCCTTGACTATTTGCTTTGTCCAATTGCATTTGTGTAATAAACCATGAGAAAATGTTGGTTAGGGTAGTTTTGGCACTAAATTTCAAATTTTTCATGACATATAGGAGTGGGCCATTAGTCTTAATAAAGCGTCTCATTGATAGGAAGTTATATGACTAGCACAAAAAAACCCTTTACCACTTAAATTCCACCCAAAATGTGAGGATCACCCTTAGATTAGTAGGAATTAAAGCATTCATCTTTAATGCTTAGAGTGTGAACCGGTAGTATAATAGATTCTAGAACTTGTTTTGTGATGCATCCCGAGATCGCTAGTAAGACTACACTTGTGTAGTTAGGAATAACTAAATGATAAGAGGCATTAAGATAACCCTTGTTTAATAATTGTAATATAATTACTTCTTCCACATCGGTTGAGTAATTCCCACACCTTTGCGTTGTACTCATCTTTAGCACGATACCTGGTTAACCCCTCGAGCCTATCCTTTTTTCGGTTCTCGTGATGTTTTGGTTTTTCCGAATATCAATGAAGAGCATTGTTTACACCCCACCCCAAATGTACACCCAAATCGCCTTAGCCTACCTTGTATGCACTCACTTTTAGTGCATTATTGTTATCACCCAAACCCTTAGTTCAATTATCTAGTTGCTTGCATGAGTTGCTAAGTCGGCCATATCCTTTGAACACGCTTTGGGACGATTGGGACTCATGGGAAAAGTTAAAGTTTATGAAATGACGGAAGGGAACGTTAAATTCAAATTCCCTTTATTTGCGTAATAATGTACTCCAAGTGTTTTGATCTTTTCAATTCGGGTCAAATTAGTGTTAGAGTAATAAAACTCAAGTGTAGGGATGTGCCTATAAATCCCTATCATTTTGATGTTACCATAGAGGATGGTAGAGTAAAAGTGTATGAAAAAAAAATAGAAAAAAAATAGAAAAAGAGAAAAAGAAAAAAAATAGAGTGTTAAAAAAAACGTACTGGCTACCATCCTACATCTATCTTTAAATTATGTTTGTTTGTTTCAGTTATTTAGAGTCTAGAGTGTCGAGTCTTGGCTTAGCAACACCATTCTTCGTATGCTTGTAACATAAAGATTTTCGACTTGCCACCACTAAATAGCCTATCCCACCAAACCCTTTGTTTCCCTACCGTAAGCCTAACATTACAACCCTTTAAAGACCTCTTTGATAGTCTTTCCTAAGTGCTTACGCCAAAGCGATGGGGGTTTGATCTATTCTCAAGCCTATGGTAATCTATGTACTAGGACCGGTTAATGAGTGTTTATCTTCCATTTCCAACTTGTTATATTTCATATACACCGAGAGATGTGAGTATCCAAACACCCCATGTGAGGTGCTAGTATGTAATTTCCGTGCTTGTTATGACTTTTATGGGATTATATGTGTTGTGGATTGTTTTAAACCAATGCTTCATGACCCTAACTTATAAATTAATTATTAAAGCACATTTGCTTGAGGACAAGCAAATACCAAGTGTAAGGATATTTGATAAGGTTTTAAATGTACCTTTTGAGGGTCGTTAAAGCCCTTATTTGATCACTTTTGTATCCATTATTACTTAATATCGCTCTTTTCACTTTTAGGTCTCAAGGCAAATTGTCGGAATGGCACTTATTTAGACGAAAAGTCGCGGATATAATGAAGAAAATGGCCAAAGTCAAGAATCAAGCCACTCGATCACCGAAATACAAGGGACGGCGTCGGTGTTAATCGCGACGCCGTCGCATAATTTTGTGACGGTCAATAGCCAAATTGCTTATTTTCAAGTGACGATGTCGCTTTAAAAGAGTAGGTCGTCGCAACTCGCATTGCACCGAGATTGATCCGAGACGGCATCGAGGCCAAGGGACGGCGCCACAAGCATAAGGTGACATGTCGCAAGACTAACGTGGCCAAGACGAAACCCTAATGACGGCGATCCGACGACGTCACAAATCAAAGGTGGACGCCACGATTGTAATCTTATATATAGAATCCGAATTTTTCGCTTTAGTGTGTAGTCTTTGGAGTAAAACCTAAACCGAACCAAGGTCGTCTTGTATAGTATTTTAGGGTTCCAAACCCTATCTTACAAAAAGATAAGTGTTTTACTTCATTAATTCAATTATGTCTTCAATTACTTGTGTGTATGCTTGCATGTTCTCCATGTCGCTAATTTACTTTTGTGTTTGCTTAGGGAATATGAAACTTAATTATTGAATATTGATTAGTTGTCTCTTATCTTAATTGTTAATGATCTAGTAATGCGATAGGTCATTCGTTGTGTAGTTAATGCTTGATTAATCTTTGTGAACCTTAGACTATAACACCTAGAGTAGTTGTAGGCTAAACCATCCAAAGAGTACCTTAGAGTTAGAGTTTATAATTCCTAGAGATTTTGTAGACGAGACCCTTTGGTAGTTTCAAAGAGTTAGGGACAAACGCATACCCTACGACTTTAGACACACAACGCGATTAAGAATAAGGACGTGACAATGCAACCATCAATAGGAGATAATTAAGGAGTAATACAACCTAAGTAAACACATCTTTAAACTATCATACGAGCACACAATAATTAGACATAGACTACATACACCTTAGATTAGATAATTAGATAAGTAGAGTAATCGGAGAAATACCAACCCCAAATCGAAACCCCGAGATTCGTACTTTTCAATTTCTATAAAACATAAAAGATAAAAAAAATAATCTTCCTCAACCCCAACCTTAGCGTAGTAACTTCTCACTAGCATTCCTATTCCCCTAGAGAACGATATCAATACCCGTGGCTTACCCTAATACTACACTACAATGATTAGGTTCACTGCCTAGGGTGTTATAAAACTTGCTCGAAGAAAAGGAAGTTCCTTTGACCTCGAACGACGCGTGTAGCGTGATCATGAACCAAGCCTCCAGCTGTCTCATCAATAAATGGAACAGCTATTTGCTCCTCTGTTTAGTGATAATATTGATCAACGTGCTCCAGATGTATCAAATGTTTCCGCTGCTCAACCTGATAATAATCCTATACCTGATTCACCTGAAACAACCACTATTGAAGAAGCACCTCCAATTGACTCTACAACAACAGCCGAACAAACCGCATCCAATGACGATTTAACCAACCGATGTTATTCTGAACCAAGAAGTACCACAACTGCAGATTTTGATCCAAATGCGTTCTTCAATCCTTTTGCAAATGAAACTACCACTCGATGTTGCGTAATCATCTACAAGCCATTTGAATCTTCCTAATCTGCACAATGTATATCAACATCAACCCTCCACACATCGTTGGACTAAAGACCATCCTCTTGCGAACATCATTGGAAACCCTAATCAACTAGTCGTAACTAGACAACGCCTTGATCGACGGTGAACATTGCATTTATGCACTTACCGCTTGTCAATCGAACCCAAAACATTAAAGAAGCAATGATCTACGACAACGGATTGAATCCATGCAAGAAGAACTTAATCAGTTTAAACGTCTTGAATTATGGGAATTGGTTCAAAAACCAACAGGGGTTATTGGTCTGAAATGGATTTGGAAAAACAAATTAGATGCTGAAGGTACGGTTATTAGAAATAAGGCACGTCTGGTGGCTAAGGGTTATAGACAAGAAGAGGGGATTGATTACGAGGAATCATTCGCACTGGTTGCGAGACTTGAGGTTGTTCAAATTTTTCTGGCATTCACGGCTCACATAAACATAACGGTCTTTCAGATGGACGTCAAAACCGCTTTTCTAAATGGAAAACTGAAAGAAACGGTCTATGTCAGCAAGCCAAAAGGATTCATTGATCCAGAGTTCCCTAATCACATCTACAAACTGAACACGTCTCTCTACGGTCTCAAACAAACCCTTCGGGCGTGGTATGATAAGTTATCATCCTTTCTTATTGCCAATAATTTCACCAAAGGATCGGTCGACCCAACACTTTTCATACAATATCACGGGCACACATTTTAATCGCTCAAATTTATGTGGATGACATCATTTTGGGTCAACACATCTAAAGTGATCAAACGCTTTTTCAAAACTTATGAAAAAACATTTTGAAATGTCCATGATGGGTGAACTTACGTTCTTTCTAGGACTGCAAGTTCATCAATCACCCAGTGGTATTTTCTTGAGTCAATCCAAATATGCTCTTGAAATTTTAAACAAACATGGAATGCAAACCTTTGATACCTATGCCACACCGATGGCACATACCAAGAAACTGGATGCTGATTTGCATGGGAAAATGGTTGACCCTACCAAATACCGAATTATTATTGGGTCTCTCATGTATCTAACAACCAGAGGGCCCGACATTGTATTTGTTTGTATATCTTTGCTCCCGTTATCGGCCTAGACCAATCGAAACTCACCTCTCGAGGCTAAAAGAATCCTCCGATACATCAAGGGAACCATTAACTTGGGGATCCGTATCCGAAGGATTCGGTTTTGAACTAATAGCTTTTCGACGACCGATCACGCAGTTGCTTAAACTCTCGAGAAAAGTACTGTGTGCTCTACAATTTCTTGGTGATAAATGGTGTCATGGCAATCAAGAAGCAAGATTGTACATCATTGTCCTCAACCGGCGTAATATGTAGCCATGTCGGCATGTTGTGCTTAAGTCATTTGGATGAGAACACAACTCAAAGACTATGGTTACGATTTGATGTAATTCGATGTATCGCTACAATCAAGTACTATTGCGATCTCGCAACACTGCTCAACATTCGAAGTCTAAGCACATCGATCTTCGATATCATTTCATCAAGGAGCATGTGGAAAGGGTACCGTTGAATTATACTTTGTGGGTACTGAATACCAATTGGCAGACCTTCTCACCAAAGCCTTAGCTCCTGCTAGGTTTACTAAGTTAGTCCACCGGATTGGTATGCGCTGTTTGACTCTAGAGGAACTGGACGAACTTTTAAAAAAATCTTAAAACCAGTCAAACACTAAAACCTCTTTTGTAAATATTTTTCAAAAACAAAATACAAAAATATAAAATTTACAAAATTTAAAAAATATTCTCCTATCTAAATTTCTTTCAACATGGCAAGTACAAATCTTCCGTCAATACTTTTCTCTTTCAAAATTCAGTAGTTTTTACAATCAAGTGTTGAGGGGGAGAAAGTAAATATTTTTCTGTTTCATAAAACCTTGTACTTGCATGTTACCTTACTCCGGTTGTATCTTTGATAATGGTGGTCTCATTTATGGTTTATTAACACTCCCCGGACTCAATTTTGTAAAATTTCATTATTCCTTAAGTCGAGGGGGAGTGTCGTCATGTTTCTTTTCAAAAATCATGTGTTATGTAACCAAAATGGAAGTTATGGGCTAAGGATGAAAATGGTTGAGGTGGAGGGACTATTTTTGTCAAAAGATTAAACTAAAATTAACAAAACCACCTCACCTACCATACACATTCATTTACTTCTAACATTTATTACCCAACAACCATAATCCACGCATAAGATTGAAACCTCAAATCCATGCTTTAATCTTCACCTTTGTAAGTGGTTTAATGATTCATTTCTAAACATTGGTTTTGATTTTCAAACAAATCCAACGGTTTGATTTTGTGTTTGGTGTTAGGATTTAGTAAATCCAATTATTAAAGTGTCGGTCACCTCAAGTATATGTAATCGTTAGAAAGCTCGAGTCGTAGTTATTTAAAGTTGTCAGATTTAGTTAAGTAACACCGTGGAGGCGGATGTGTCTTTACCCATCAGATGCATGATCCACAGCCGTGGGTGGCGATTTGTGTAAGACTATAAATACTCTACCTCCCAAGGTAAAGAGTTGGAGCTCATAATAATACTTTCACTTTCTCTCACTAAGTTCCCAAACCTCTATCTCTCTCTCTAAACCATAAGTTATACGCCTACTTGTGATCATGTATTGATGTGTTTGTGAAACCAATATGTTACAAATGGTATCAAGAGCCATGGTTTGATCATCTCTTACTTATCCTTGGATTTCTAGTGGTTTTATATGGTTTTGAGTTTGAAAAGTTTAGTGGTTTTGCATCATTGGATCAATTCTTGTGTTAAAGTTTGAATTTTGAGTGTACTTTTGTGTTTAGAATCATTGTAAGTGCTTGGGTTTGGATTTGGAAAGCTTGAATCAACGTGGTTGAGCTTGTTTTGGATTGAAAAGTGTGTTTTGAAGTTTTTCAAGGTAGCGACTTGAGTCTCGCTTTGAATTTCTTCGTAGCGACTTGCTTGAGTAATTTCTAGCGAGTTGTAGTGTTAGTCGTGAGTGACTTGAGCTTAGCGACTTGTTCATTGAGACAAGTCGACAAACAAAGACAAGTTAGTGGATTCTCCACACGACTAGCGACTTGGTGGGGTTAATGACTTGCTTTCATAATTTCGAGCGACTTGTACTTATTATTCTCAGCGACTTGATCGTAGCGACTTGGATACTTAGCGAGTTGCTCTTTTGCGACTTGTATGCTTAGCGATTTGGTTCGTTAGAGACTTGTGTTTAGCGACTTGGGTTTTAGCGACATGTTCTTAGCGACTTGATTCACAGCGACTTGAGGTTTAGCGAGTTGCTACTTAGCGACTTGGTGCTTAGCGACTTGGTTCAAGGATTATAGCGACTTGGTTAATACTTGTTTCTAATACAGTTTTCTCTTAATTTAGTAAAATCCCGTGAAAGAATCTGTTTCCCGGTTTAATCATAGAGTTATAAAATCCGTGAATCAGAATCATGTCTACCAAGGTGCCTACAATCATCTCTCATCGTAGCTTAGGACGCCTCAGCGGTGGTTCGAGATACTGCCCACCCATGCTTGATGTAATCCGACTACGACTCTTGGGCTCAACGAATCGATTGTACTGTCTTGGAAAGGAAAATGGGTCAACATCCTCAAATCCATTGATGAAGGACCTTATCGATTGAGACTACAAGAGACATAATTGATATCACGCAGATGGAACCATGATCTATGGATTGGATGCACTAAAGACGTATGATGAGCTCGGTGATAAGGAGAAAAAGAGTTTCGATGTTGATATCGTGGCTTAAAACATTATACTTCAAGGTCTTCCAAAAGATATCTACAAGCTTATCAATCACAACACCGAAGCCAAGGTCGTTTGGTATAATGTCAAGATGCTTCTCT